>JADLZN010010809.1:0-46850 GCA_018155175.1 Sinocyclocheilus anophthalmus | reverse complement strand
CCAGACAGACTGTTGTATCCGTCCTTTCCAGGGGGCACGTGCTCTTTTACTGAAGGCTTTTCGCGACCGCAGATAGTATCGACAGGGGGAGCCTCAAGAAGACCTAATGGAGGGCCGTGGGGGGGGAGGGGAAACCATCTCCGAAGGGGACCCAGCTGCAGAAGGACCAGTCCTTGGATTTAACTGGCTCCAAAGGTATATACAGTGGGGCAAAAAATTATTTAGTCAGCCACCAATTTTGCAATTTCTCCCACTTAAAAAGATGATAGAGGCCTGTAATTTTCATCATAGGTTTACCTCAATTATGAGAGACAAAATGAGGAAAAAAAAATCTAGAAAATCACATTAGATTTTTAAAGAATTAATTGGTAAATTCCTCGTAAAATAAGTATTTGGTCACCTACAAAAAAAAGCAAGATTTCTGGCTCTCACAGACATGTAACAACTTCTTTAAGAGGCTCCTCTGTCCTCATCTCGTTACCTGTATTAATGGCATCTGATTGAACTCGTTATCAGTATAAAAGACACCTGTCCCCAACCCGGAAACAGTCCCACACGTGCCAAACTCCCCCATGTCCAAGACCAAAGAAGCTGTCAAAAAGGACACCAAACAAAATTGTAGACCTGCACAGGCTGGGAAGACTGAATCTGCAATAGTTAAGCAGCTTGGTGTGAAGAAATCAACTGTGGGAGCAATTGTTAGAAAATGGAAGACATACAAGACCACTGATAATCTCCCTCGATCTGGGGCTCCACGCAAGATCTCACCCCGTGGGGTCAAAATTATCACAAGAACTGTGAGCAAAAATCCCAGAACCACACGGGGGGACCTAGTGAATGACCTGCAGAGAGCTGGGACCAAAGTACAAAGGCTACCATCAGTAACACACTACGCCATCAGGGACTCAAATCCTGCAGTGCCAGACATGTCCCCCCTGCTTAAGCCCATTACCAGTCCAGGCCCGTCTGAAGTTTGCTAGAGAGCATTTGTATGATCCAGAAGAGGATTGGGAGAATTTCATATGGTCAGTTGAAACCAAAATAGAACTTTTTGGTACAAACTCAACTTGTCGTGTTTGGAGGAGAAAGAATGCTGAATTGCATCCAAAAAACACCATACCTACTGTAAGCATGGGGGTGGGAAACCTCCTGCTTTGGGGCTGTTTTTCTGCAAAGGGAACAGGACGACTGATCCATGTAAACGAAATAATGAATGGGGCCATGTATCCTGAGATTTTGAGTGAAAACCTCCTTCCATCAGCAAGGGCATTGAAGATGAAACGTTGGCTGGGTCTTTCAGCATGACAATGATCTTAAACACACCGCCCGGGCAATGAAGGAGTGGCTTCGTAAGAAGCATTTCAAGGTCCTGGAGTGGCCTAGCCAGTCTCCAGATCTCAACCCCATAGAAAATCTTTGGAGGGAGTTGAAAATCCGTGTTGCCCAGCGACAGCCCCAAAACATTACTGCTCTAGAGGAGATCTGCATGGAGGAATGGGCCAAAATACCAGCAACAGTGTGTGAAAACCTTGTGAAGACTTACAGAAAACGTTTGACCTCTGTCATTGCCAACAAAGGGTATATAACAAAGTATTGAGATGAATTTTTGTTATTGACCAAATACTTATTTCCCACCCCCCCATAATTGTGCAAATTAATTATTTTAAAAATCATACAATGTGATTTTCTGGATTTTTTTTTTCTTCTCATTTTGTCTCTCATAGTTGAGGTATACATATGATGAAAATTACAGGCCTCTCTCATCTTTTTAAGTGGGAGAACTTGCACAATTGGTGGCTGACTAAATACTTTTTTTCCCCACTGTATGTGTATGCGCGTGTGTGGGTGTCTATTTTGCACTCCTGATATTCTAGAGAGTCACCCCTTGATTGCTACACACTTTTTTCTAATCAGTGGCTGATTTGTAGTTTGTACCGCCAAAAGACTCACTGAGTTTTCACATTTTTTTGTATTTCCCATTAATTTCCTATGTCGGTCATTTTTGACCACGAAGAAGTCAAGTGTGACTATTTATTTTGACCCTTTAACATATCCGAATCATGTCCATTATTTTTTTGTGTTCATATTGCTAATGTGACAAAAGTCACCAAGTGTCATTTCATTCCAATGAAGCTAAGATTTTTTAAATTTCAAAATATAAATTTAGGGCCAGAGGGTTAATGAGCTTTCTCAGCATAACGTTACCCGTCTTTCCTACATCTCTGTCAACAGCTTCCTTCTGAAATGTAGATATCTTGGAGATTCTCTTCTGTTGTAGAAAGGTTACTCCTGAAACCACAGAACAATTTTTTATCAATAATTGTTTAACTTTGCCATGAAAGATCAAATCACATTTTAACTAGATTCAGTTCATTCACGCTCCTTTAAGGGACGTCACCGATTAACAGTACAGCGCATATTTATAGGCTAAATAAATTAGCCTAATTCCAATAACTCATTGTCGAAACATTTACAAAGCTATCAAAACCTCCCGTCTACACATAAAGATGTGATTAAAGGTCAAAACTTTCATAAATAAGAGCTCAATATACAGAGTTAGCATGCCTCGTCTGAAATCAGTTAAGATGCTAACGGAAACACTAAACCATTTTTATGAAGTAGGCATTCAACAGAAGCGTGTCAATCACAAGTACGAAAAGTGTCAGGAACAGTTTTATGTAATATTTGTGTGATTTTTGGGACTAAACTCACCTGAATACGGTGAAAACAGCAGCGAGAGACGTGTTGCAGGTTATCAGCGGGAGTGTTGCGCCCCGTTTCCATGGTAATTCCTTCCGCTGCAGTGTTTGACTCTCATAGACCAGGGATCCTCAAATCTGGCCCACGAGATCCACTTTCCTGCAGAGATCAGGGTTGGAGCTAAACTCTGCAGTGCATTGGACCTCCAGGACAAGATTTGAGGAACCCTGTCATAGACTGTATATGGTTTGAATGGGACTCAGCCAGCACCCATTAAAACACATCACAGTCACGCAGCATTTACATAAATAAACATATAGAAGTTGAATGTAAACAAAAAAAAATATTGTTCCATTTTGAATTTTAATAGTTTTGTAGTTCTATGACCCCTTCATACCTAGTTTCGACTGCAACAAAACCTCCACGTTACATGTAGACACCATTTGCACTTTATTATTTTATTTTATTTTTTGTATTTTTTATTTTATACGATTGTGATCTAGCTTGTATCTTTAACGAACACTTTCGACTATTTCATTTAAAATGTGCCTTTTCTACTAAACTTTTGCTAATAATTATAACTCTCACTTTTATTCAGTGGAACTGTAAAACATAAATGTAAAAAATATTTATAAAACAAAGATGCCATAAGAGCTCAGTAGAAACCTTTTTTACAGTCTATGGTAGAAACACGGGACCCTCCGCTTGCCACTGGTGTACCGACGGTGGCCCAGCCGCGGCAAACCGCTGGTGGCGTGCTACCCAAAAAACATCAGCAGACCGACAGCAGTTTTTAGAATGGTTGGCGTGCCGACGGTGGTCCGACCGTGTTAAGCCGCTGAATTTGAGCCGCCCAAAAACGCTGGCGGACCGCCAGGTCATTGTTTGCTGGGATCCTTTAATCTTACTACTGGAGCTGCTAGTTTGCCAGTTTCAAATGATTATTAAACAATAAGCACAAACTACAAAAGCGGCAGCCCTTCCGGTGCACTCATTGTCCGAATTCACTCACTCGTTTTCATTCAAAGTCGGGACTTCTTCTAGAACTGATTAGTGCCTAATGTATGATAGTGAAATGTGGGTAAGGGCGGTGTTTGTTTTTTTCCCCCGTTTTTTTTCGATTTCGGACACAGCCTGTGTTAGAAACAGCAGGGTTTCAGCTCAGTTGATTTTTTACTGCGGTAAAGTTGGTTTTATGTTGGACATTCGTTAGACATTCGATCTTTTCTTCAGCATTAATTTATATGTAATCGCATAATACTAATGGATCATGCTGTATCTCGTTCAGATCACATTTAAAAGTATAATATCAAAATTAATAATAATATTATTAAATGATGTAATTGTTCTAAGCATCTGAAGGGAAAAAGTAATCACAACTATCTTTACTTGGGCACGTCAAGTTAGGGAGTATCTCAAAAGTGCAATCCAAAATAAACTTGGTTAAATATGTGCTTTATTCCATAAAAACACAAAAAATGTGACTCTTTTACATGTGTAGTTTATGTTAGCAAATAGATTAAGTATAGATTAATACAATTAGCAACGTTTATATGATTAATATATCTGTTATAAATATGTAAGTAAACTGAATGTCTTAATGAAATAAATCGATGTAACTTTGTGGTTGTTTTAACGAAAGAGCTCAAATCACCTACAATGTATTTATACATACATGTATCATATAATACACAACTTAGATGTAAAAACTTTATATTTTGTGCATTTGTTATGAATTGTTCAAATATACCAATCTATATAACTTCCTGGTCATGTGACCCGATGATGTCACACCAGCTGTGATATCCTCACACACACCTGACACACATCTTACACGACTTGGATTTTGGAAATATGATTTGGGCTATTTTTGGTGAATTGTTCAAATATACCAATCTATATAACTTCCTGGTCATGTGACCCGATGATGTCACACCAGCTGTGATATCCTCACACACACCTGACACACATCTTACACGACTTGGATTTTGGAAATATGATTTTGGCTATTTTTGGTGAATTGTTCAAATATACCAATCTATATAACTTCCTGGTCATGTGACCCGATGATGTCACACCAGCTGTGATATCCTCACACACACCTGACACACGTCTTACACGACTTGGATTTTGGAAATATGATTATGTGTATGTTTAATAAATTTTTAAATTTTTCAAATCTATATGACTTTTATTTTCAAAACAGTAACTGCTGGCTCATTTTAATATTGTATTTTGAAAACATACAAATAACATCACTTGAATACAACAACAACCATAGTGAGCAAATGACGGCTCTGTGTGTGTGTGTGTTACAAACTAGTACTTACAAAGGTATTAAAGAATTAATTTGCTTTATCAGGACATCCAGTTCCCCAAAATCTATAGTTTAAAAATATACTATGTAAAAGGGGTAGGGTTAGGGGATATAAAATATAGTTTGTACAGTATAAAAACATTATGTCTATGGAATGTCCCCATAAAACGTGTGTGTGTGTGTAAAAGAGAGAGGTAGGGGGGTTGGTTAACCTCTCAATTATGTGCATTCTGACTGATAGATTGGATAAGTCTAAGTGTTCATTCAACAACAAAACTTGTTAGATCTCTATGGTACTTTGAAAGCATATCATCAGAGGCATCCTAAATATTGTGTTGGTCCCAGGCAAAAGAAATGATTGGGGACCTTTTGACAGATTTTCGGAGATCTTTTTTATTATTTATAGATTTTTTTACACTTAAAACAGTAAACAGTTACACTTTTCGATGTTTTTTTTTTTCAAATGTGTAATTTTACCAGTATTGCATTTAAAATTAAGCCTACACATTTACACATTTATCCAAACATGGAAAATATAGGAGAAGGCTATAAGTACAGCTAAACCCTCAAGATTTTTACTAGTCGAACTTGTTGAAGAATGTAATATGCTTAATATGCTTTATATTTGCTTTTTGTATTCTTTGCTATATATTTTGGAGCACCAAATAAATAACCTTTACAGCTAAATTACATCATTATTCATTTATGGTTATTTTTTTACAAAACACAATCACAGTAAACACATTTAGAATAATCCTGTTTATTCAAAGCAAAATTAATTAATAAATGGAAGAAAAAAAAAAAAGTAGTCATCCCACTGGTGAGTTCGCAATGTTCCTGGCTTTGACAATCTGGCCAAAAAAAAAAGGGAAAAAAATGTGTTTGTTGCAATGTCTCATTCGTGTAGAAATACAATTTTAGGTAATAAATAAATAAATACTAAAAACGTATTTTAGTTTTTATAATTCTCAACCAGTTCTACAAATATGTTTGCTTTAAATTACATTTTTCATCTCTGATGAAAGAAAATTATAAAAGGCAAAAAAAGGGAAAAAAATTTCATTCACAAAACGTCATCTGCAACAAGATAAGAATAAATCTCCACATTCTATAATATAATATTTTGTATAGTTTGTAAATGTCTACACAAAGGTTTGGAGGAAAAACATAATTACTGTTACTATGACTTGGGACACTATAACTTGACTTTATTATAGAGCATACAACTGAAAATGTGCGTGCGTCAAAGATTAGGCCTACAAACTGAAACACTGGAAAATAAAACTGTGAATAGGCTGCTTTTAGAAAAGATATTATTTTCTTTTACCTGTTAATTTCTTCTTTACCCTTTTACTTCTGTACTGCACAACTGACAGAACCATGGCGATTCCTCGTCAGACGGGAAAGCAGTCTGAAACTGCAGACAGAAGTTGTGGAACCACCTTGCACAATTCTCACACTGTACCTGCATGAACAAATGTAAATACAGTTTTAAATAAATATTTGCATACATGTGAAAAAACATGATGTTTAAGAGACAACACACATTAACGAAATGTTGTCTAATTATGCCTACCTATTTTATACACTGTAAACCCTAATGTTGTCATTAATAAGCAAAGTTACAACTATAACTCAAGCTATTATTACTATGCTTAAAATACCATGTTTTGGCATTATAAACATATGTTTAGTTTATTTTAAGAACTAAAAATATAAATTTATTTATATTATTGGCCCTTTTTCCGTTTAATCTGATTTGGTATGTCTGAAGTTCTGCCTGACAACAGCGCTGATTATTACAACAGAAAGCGGTAAACGCAGTAGCCTAACGTTAGTCTAGCTATTTTGATCTTTGTAATTTTTCATAGTGAAGATGGGAGAATTAACCCAAGAGAAGGCAAAATCGGTAGGTAGACGTTAAAATGTGTATGCATTTTTTTTTTTACTTTATCTTAATACATTTTATTCTAACGTTCTTTGCAAATTTGCGCTATTTGCTGTGTTAAAACTAATTTACTCACGCAGGCGGCAAGCATCTGTCTTTTTTCAAAATGAATGAATGAAAAGTTCCTTTCTGAACAATTTTCAACAATAATTATGTGGTAAATAAATTAGCTCAAAACGTCCTGGGCTGCGTTTCTCGATAACGATTGATCCTAGCACTTAAGAGCGTTTTGAAGATCGTTCGTTATTGTTTCACGTGCGATTCCCAAAAATGCACTTAACACAGTCGCACGTAGCCGTGCTTTAAGTGCTACTTAGCAGTCGCTATCCATTTGTCAGGTGCTGAAATGTCACCTTATCGAAAGCCCTCGTAATTGGTACTTAAACCGCTCGTTTATTGAAATGTTAACCTATTGCTGCGTTCCAGACCACTCGATATAATAACGATAATACCATATTATATAAATATTATATATTCTACATACTAAGAATCTACCTTGTCAATATATATATATATAATAAAGAGACTTTATTGCTGGTTTTCGTGCAAGTCATTAAGTCATTGACAGATTTTTTCGCCCAGTCTTTGAAGCATGGCCTATTTCCTACATTATTTCTTTCATTCATTTTTTTTGTTCAGTCATTTAATTTAGATATTTCTATTATATTTCTATTTTTTCTGCCGTTTTTAACTATTTCATTTATAAAATCATTTAAAAAAACAAAAACAACAAAAACGAGTAATAAAGTGTACAATAAAGTACAATCATATCCTTATATTATAATCACATTGTTTGTACATTTAAAGGTGTAATCTGCCTTTTGTCCTGCAGGTGACCGCATAAATCGGTCTTCTTACGATGCACTGAGGCTTTACGATTACTCCAGAGCACTCGTAGATCTACGATGTTTTTCAAGTGCTACTTAAGTTACGATACTTTTGGGAAACAGACCATAATATTAAGATCAGTCGTACGATCGCTTTTACGAACTTTTTAGGCTCACAAAGCATTTGGGAAATGCCAGCCCATTTCCTTGTTGCCGACAACGCTTGCCTTACGTACGGGTTTAACGCCTGCCTGGACTGCGACCAAGCATCAAACCGATCGAGAAACAGGCAATACAACCGCTACTCGTGTCGCTGGTATGTGAACTGACGAGCACTCTGAAAAATTGTGCAGCAAAAGAGTTGCAGTGAAGAGGTAAACAGTGTTCAGTTACTCTTATTCACGAGGTTCATTTACCGTAGCTTAAATTAAATCCAAGTTAGTTCAAGAACACGCAAAATGGTGACGGGAAATGTGTGTGTGCCACTACCTCTGCGGAACCCTCTGCACGTCCTTGTACAAAGGTAATAACTTGTTTGAATTAATAGCCTACGTTTCTGTTAGAACATTGAAGCTGGCGCACAATTTTCCAGTCAAGCTGCTACAAGCTGTTTTTATTTTGATTAATGAAATATGGTTACTATGCTGTTCAATCAATGACTATTTTATTGAAGTTCAGCTATGAAATTCATGTTGTTTTGAAGACTTGGGTAAAGTTGGTTTTATATTCGCACATTCACAATATTCACACATTTCCGCGTTCAATAACTTTCTAATTATAAGTGCAATAAAGTTATTTTTTGCATATTCTAATCAGCGACATCGTTGTCAACCTACTACATTTTTTTTCACAATCGATCAAAATGGCCAAGTATTGTTTTGATGGCATATTTACTTGCGAATGTCCACTGAATGTCCAATGTAGTGCGAGAAATTCGTTAGGGGCCGTCTAAAAAGTTCTAATTGTTTTTCATTGTGTGCAAACAGACAACTATGCTTTAGCCAACTACAGATGTACTGGCAAATATCACTTACATTATCTAATGCTATAGATTTTCCTTTAGCAACAATAAAAAATAGCATTATAACGATGCTGTTTGAAAAGATGTTTAGGAAATTAAAAAGAATGAACATGTACATGAACTGTAATTTGGTAACAATCCAGAAAAGTGGAAAATCACGTGTAATGTCCTGAGCACAGTTAATGGCATAGTTAAAACAACTGTTTTTATTTATTTATTTGCCTCAAAATGAACAAGAACTGTGTTGATGTGTTGGTTTTAACAATGACATATGATTTATTTCAATAGGTTTGGAAAGCGTGGGTCAACTGCTCCAAAGCAAGTTGAAACATCTTGTCTGGACCCTACAGAACATACTACAGCCTATGTCTTGCTGTTTTATTCACATCTGTTTTTCTCATTTTAAGTATGATAAAAACTTAACAGTGTAACTGTGTTCTCCAGGTGTTGAATGAAAAGAATGGCTAAACTATATTTTATGTTTTCCTGTTTTTAATGACATCTTTGTTTAACATTAAACTCTCACAATTCATGTGCATTGATTGATGTTTACAGTCCTGCAGAAATATCACTCTCCATGGTACTGAATCCATCAGATTATTGACAAGTACTTAGAAAGCATGAAAGCAAATAGGATGTTGATTTTGGGTGAACACTTCAAAAACTAGTTGGAAAATCTTTCTTCAAGATGGTTTATAAAGAATTTGTCCCTCACATATATATCTAAAAGTTGTGCCATCACTGTTTTTTATGGTTTTCTTCAATGACACATCATCCACTTCAATAGCTTTTGAAAGAAGGGACCTAGTGCTACAGTTAAAGTTCCAAAACATTTATCTGACCCTAAATAACATACATCAAGTCTTTAATGTACAAGTATTTAGTGTAAATGTTCAAAAAGTACCATCACTGTATTCTATGTGTTTCTCCATTGACACACCTTCCAGTTCAATAACTTTTGAAAAGAGGCTCACACCTGGGGGGGGGGGGGGGGGGTACAAAAGTAGTTGCTAAATATTTATATGACCCTCTTCATCATATCAGAAGTCTTTAAAGTTGAAGTATTTGCTCTAAATGATACATTTGTAACATCTCTGTTTTTCTTCATAAAAAACACCTACCTTCACTTCCAGTTCAATAACTTTTGAAAGGAGGGTCACACAGTTACAAAACAAGTTTCTAAATAATTATCTGACCCTCATCAACATATCAGAAGTCTTGAAAGTACAAGTATTTGCTCTAAATGATACATTTGCAGCATCTCTGTGTTATATGTTTTTCTTCATAGAGATAACTTCCAGTTCAATAACTTTTGAAAAGAGGGTCACACAGTTACAAAACACGTTTCTAAATAATTATATGACCCTCATCAACATGTCAGAAGTCTTGAAAGTACAAGTATTTGCTCTAAATGATACATTTGCAGCATGTCTGTGTTATATGTTTTTCTTCATAGAGATACCTTCCAGTTCAATAACTTTTGAAAAGAGGGTCACACAGTTACAAAACACGTTTCTAAATAATTATATGACCCTCATCAACATATCAGAAGTATTGAAAGTACAAGTATTTGCTCTAAATTATACATTTGTAACATCTCTGTTTTTCTGCATAGACACACCTACCTTCCATTCCAGTTCAATAACTTTTGAAAAGAGGGTCACACCGTTACAAAACAAGTTGCTAAATATTTATATGACCCTCTTCATCATATCAGAAGCCTTTAAAGTTGAAGTATTTGCTCTAAATGATACATTTATAACATCTCTGTTTTTCTTCATAAAAAACACCTACCTTCACTTCCAGTTCAATAACTTTTGAAAAGAGGGTCACACCGTTACAAAACAAGTTTCTAAATAATTATATGACCCTCATCAACATATCAGAAGTATTTAAAGTTGAAGTATTTGCTCTAAATGATACATTTGCAGCATCTCTGTGTTATGTGTTTTTCTTCATAGAGATACCTTCCAGTTCAATAACTTTTGAAAAGAGGGTCACACAGTTACAAAACAAGTTGCTAAATATTTATATGACCCTCATCAGCATATCAGAAGTATTAAAAGTACAAGTATTTGCTCTAAATGATACATTTGCAATATCTCAGTTTTCTGCATAGACACACCTATACCTTCACTTCCAGTTCAATAACTTTTGAAAAGAGGGTCACACCGTTACAAAAGTAGTTGCTAAATATTTATATGACCCTCTTCAGCATATCAGAAGTCTTTAAAGTTGAAGTATTTGCTCTAAATGATACATTTGCAATATCTCAGTTTTCTGCATAGACACACCTACCTTCACTTCCAGTTCAATAACTTTTGAAAGGAGGGTTACACCGTTACAAAACAAGTTTTTAAATAATTATCTGAACCTCATCTACATATCAGAAGTCTTGAAAGTACAAGTATTTGCTCTAAATGATACATTTGCAGCATCTCTGTGTTATATGTTTTTCTTCATAGAGATACCTTCCAGTTCAATAACTTTTGAAAAGAGGGTCACACAGTTACAAAACAAGTTGCTAAATATTTATATGACCCTCTTCATCATATCAGAAGTCTTTAAAGTTGAAGTATTTGCTCTAAATGATACATTTGTAACATCTCTGTATAACAGAATAACAAATCAATAATGAATAAACATAAATAATAATTATATATATCTATATATATTTCTGTAATAATATATTTTCAAACCGTCGCGAATATACTACTGCTAAGCCTTAAACCTGAATTCGACTGGAAGTTTTCATTTTAAAGGAAACTAGGCCGTTTGTATTTCAGGGCGCTGTCCCACATATGTGGTGCTGAAGGTCCTATAGGATCCTACCTGCAACTTAAAGTTAAAATAATTTTTCAGTGTTTGCCCATCGTAAATACGAAATAACCATTTAAGTGTTTTAAACATTTTGTAGATCATAATTTAAAAGTTAACTATCAAAATATCAAATTTCTCAATAATTTCTCCTTCACAAATGCAAGTGAGTTTTTTACAAACTGCATTCACTTAAATGGTCAGCAGAAGACAACATGCACTACAACAATATGTGATGCAGGGAGAGATCCAGGCAGACAAAGTATTTCCCTAAAGTTTATTAACAACTTTTATCATGAATCATAAGTGATAATTAAAGATGATAACAATTACAGATTAAAATAAAAGGAAAAGAACCAAAATGGACAAATAAAATCCAAACTGACTATATTCTGCAAAACTCTGACAGAGTAATATAAAATATAAGTATAGTAATATTGAGAAGTCAAAAGACGAAGGCCTTCGGAGCATGTAATAAGAGCAGATAAAAGAAGAAGTTGATCAAAAAGCCTGTTTGGGAATAATATGTAGACCACAGACTTACATTATCTGACTAAACCACACAATGTTTGTCTGATCGATAAATGTCAAAAGTTTTTTTATCATTACCCTTACCAAAGTAACCCCCCCCCCCCCCCCAGCTAAAGTCCAAGCTGGGTCAGCATGACATGACAATGAGGTGATATAAATAAAATAATTTAACAATACAGATGAGACTGTGGTTTCACATCCTTTGAGAAAAATCTGCAGAGCTTGCCATCTTCAAATATCAATCAGCAACAAATAACAGATCTCAACATACAGCACATAGTACATCCTTGCATATATACATTTTAATTTTTTTTTTGCCATACATTGTTTCCAACATTTTGTTCAAACATCACTTAAGCATAACCAAATGTACCTTTTACATGTCAAATGAAGAAAAATATACTACATCAATGGAATAAGCAAATTATAAATGAAACTAACCATTACAAAAAATATAAATGAATAATCCTTGAGTAACTGAGAATAACGTAAGACAGTAATATGAATACAATGTAACAAAAACTTTAAAAATAAAAAAGTCACTCCTATGAGTATACGGTATTACTGCCTACACTCATACGACATATACTGTATAATGAATTATGAAAGAGAACAAAACATAATCACAAGTGGACATTTGCCAAGACCAGTAGGTCTTTAGTAGTTATTAGTACCAATATGCAACATTTTAAAAAAAAAAAAAAAAAAAACTGAATACTACAAAAAGGGTAATTTCATTCATAACCTATTAAATAGGCCAATACATATTTCACCGGTTTTAACACACTTTCAGCATAAGCTCCTATAACTGAATAGCTTACACACACAAATCACAAGTCCATGCTTGTTCTTCTGGTGGCACATTAATGTTGAGACACGGAACATGAAACCACCTCTTGCATGATTCACACTGAATCTGGAAGGTAAATAGGACATGTTGTTAGATATATTTAGAAATTGTAGGAATTTTAAAAAGTAGTTGTGAGAACACTTGTTTTCACTTTACACAAGTAGTCAGTAGGCAGAAATGGCATAGTCAATACCCAGATGATTTGCTCCTCTGTTTGGCCTTTTTCTAATTTTCCACACACAGAGCAGTACTCCTCTCTTGACACTGCAATTATTAGAATGTAGATAGGATTATAATGAATCTCTCTGTGTCTAACATGGAAATAAACTGTTTGTTCAAAGTGCTTTATACCTGATGCCAGCAAAATGTCTTTGGCCAGATTTTTCCTGTAGTGGCACATCATCTCCTTGCTGGGTGTGATATTAATTCTGTCAGGAATTTTGGGGAACTCTTCCACCACCTGTTTGGCCATCTAAAAGGATAGTATTGAAAAGTAACAGACACCGTCTCATATGGAAAAAGGTCAGGACAGTGTTTAGGTAAACCACTTTTACCACTCATTTACCAGCATCACAAAGACACCACAGCTGAAACTGTCCTCCTGAAATGAATGTTTGATTTTGCCAGGTCTCCACTTCTTCTTCACCCAGTCTGTCTTTTCATACCTATGACTTCTCATTTGGAAAAAAGCTCATGTTTTTGGAAAAATGCAGTGTGTGTGTTTATGTTAGTCTTAAGCAACACCAACTATGCTAATTTACCATTATTCGTGTTTTGGAGGTAAACATGCTAAATAACTTTTTTTAAACAATATAGCATACCCAAATTTTTGGCATGTCTCTTCGTTTTTTTTCATTTCATTTGTACCCATTTGAGAGTCAAGTATGAAAATGGTGTCACAATGAGCATGTAGATACTACATTGGAGAAAAATAAACAAGAAAATTATAACTACAAAGTAAATTCTCACAAATCTCACTGAAAAGATCCAACCTTTCTATATGGCCGTATCCATGTTTACAGTATATGTACTAGCTTAACATTCTATTTGAAGACTTTTTACTTACCACAAACCTCCAGTGGTTCTCATTGATATTTACGAAAGTGATGAGGCCATCATATTGCTCAAAGTTGACCTGTTTAACAGAAATGTTAATTATCATGTCTGTGTACTGCACATATCAAAATTAAGAAATGTAAATAGTTGCTCTCACTTTTCGCAATCCTTGCCGTGCCATCTCCTCCCTTGTGCCATTTAAAATGACTTGTGTGGTGTAATAGTTTAGCTGGTAGAGATTTGCACCCGTCATATGAAGTACAGCTCTTAAATAGCACTCAATAGTCTAAAAAAGGATACAGCATTTCAGTTGGAATCAAATTACTTCAATTATTACATATGGGGACAGTATGTACTTATCATACTGTAAAAGATAAATATAATTGTACAATAATGCTTTTTGACTTTAGTTTAACATATGTTTAACACAGGAGAGCTACTTCGCAAATGATGCACAAGAATGCTGAGGCCACACTCTGTGTACAAATGAACAATGAATGGATTCATACTGAAAAGCTGTATGTAGCCTGGTATTCTAAAGAATTGTGTGCCACATTCCTTGAGTAGTGTCTGCAGTAAGTATATTTCCATGAAGATGTCAGAGTGAATGGATTCCTTTTTTCTAATTTCTGAGCCTATTACTTTCAACACTTTTTTACTGAGACATTCAGTCATGTTCCCAGCAAGGAGTTGGTCTTTTGGTGTTGATTGAAGTGTACTGTAAAAATGCTGGCTGGGTCCATGCGTTAGGGCCTTGGCTATTTTTCCTCATTTTAGGTTGGTTGCTGGCCTAGCCTTTTTCTCTGAAAGTTTGTGTTGTATATCTCCAGTTTGTTGGACTAGCATTTTCACATCTTGGTCCAATGCAGCAGGATTATTTTGCATTGTGAAAGAGTATTTGGCTGGGCAAGAGGGGAATGTGCAGGCTGCTTTCATTGTTAAATATGGAGGATTTTTTTTTCTGCTCCAGGGAGCCTTGACATGTTGATATTTAAATGAGAGAGTACAACAAGGATTTTTCTCTTTAAAGCTGTCGTACACATGGTCTGTCCAAGGTTCTCTTAATTTGGAGGCTCCTTTTTGTGGCCTTATCCTATCCCACAATTTTCTTGCCATGGAGATAAAAAACGGTTTCTTCACTTCTGGACATTGTCTCAAAACATCTACACCAGGCTCTCCTTCCTGTATCTTCATAGTCTTAGGTGTAGTCTTTAGACCCTCGGGAGGCAGTTGTGGATCTTCTATAAGGTTGAGAGTGTGGGGAAAGTCTGTCTGTCTTTCAAAATGTCAGGTCATACTGGGTGTCCAACATCTGCCTCTTGATTGGGTTAATAATTAATCAAGTAATACATTTTCAAACTCAATTTTACATTTCACCCTCATGTTATATGGGAAATTACATTTGTCATGTTGAACCCAACATTTTACCACATTCCTTTTTCTCTCTCTCTCTCTCGTCATATAATATATAATATATAAATTGCTTTACAGTAATAATAAAAGGGAAAGTATAGAAAGAGAAAGAAAGAATATGCAAAAAAGAGGGGGAGGGGGGGTTGTAAGTTTGTGGAGTGGGTAGAGAAAGGGGTGTAATGACAAAGAGAAGAAGAGTGCAACAGGAACAGAGGAGGCCATTGATATGGTGGAAAGAGCATGAGAACAAACTATAAGAAGGCATGGATATAGAAGAAGTAGACAGAAGGGTGGAAGGTGCAGAAGGAGAGGTAGAAGGAGAAGATGAATTTAACATGAAATGACAGTTACTCTAATAGACTATGTAATAAACCATGGCCTCTCCTTTAAAGAAGCTGGTAAACAGAAAAAAACCTCTCTCATTTATGCAGTCTTGTCTAACATATAGTAAAAAATTGTTTCTAACAAGTAGTAGGCTAATAAATAGAGTTTTTCTCGATTGCTAACACACAATTCATGAAACAATTAACCATTTTATCACAACTATAAACACAATCTCAAAACTACACACTAGCTTGTGCAAACCTCAAACTTCCAGGTCAAAATCAAATATTTTAGTCAAAAACATTCTCTTTTGTCAGAATCAATCTTTGGCCTCAGATGACACACAAAACTATTAAATACGCACACTATTTTCCAGAACACTAGTAAGATCAATTCAAAACTCTGTTACAAACACCTCCTTTTGGGAAACAGGTATCATTTTGCTAGTCTGTTCCAGTATAAATAGAGCGCTGCAGTGCAGATACAGAACAATTCTACTGTGCCCGTAAGGTGACATGTTCGGTTCACTTAGTTTTGTCGTGGCCACGACATAATAAGTCGTGGGAACGTGATAATATGTCATGGCCACAAGATCATTTTGTCGAGGTAACAACATATTTTTCTCCAGGCCATGAGTTTAATGCGTAAACAAACCTGTGTGACCATAGCAACCCGGGATTATCAGAATGTTAGCCATGAATATTTTATTTCAATTAAAGAATTTGTTATATGGATTATAGAAATGATTCTATTAACCGAGGCCTTGGTTAACTGGGCACATAAATTGGGTTTGCGTTGGGACGTTCGATAGTCACCAAATGAGGGACCTTCTCTAAAGTTACATGCGATATTGGTATACATTTTTCTAACTTCAATAGCATTTGAGGAGAATGACTTAGTCATAAAACTGTAAAGTGTTCATCTAGGTGTCAACTACAATGCACAACTTTTACATTTTTTATATTTATTAAAATACACTGTAAATCATATGTACAAAATGGTACTTTTTCACAACCGAATGGGCTCAAATGCAAATTTAAGGCTCAATAGCATTTGAGAAGAATGACTTACAGTTGTAATTATAAGATATGAAAAAATCGTCTAGGACTGTCCCCATTTGTACGTTTGATTTATTTACTTATTTATGGTTATTTAATTATTACACACCCTAAGAACAATACTGTAAAGACATCACAACCTTTAACTGAGTGGAATAATTTTGTGTCACTGAATTGTAATTTACAATATTGTGGCATGTTTTAAGGTTTAAAAATTGTTCAATGTAATTGCCTTTCAGATACCTTTGTCTGTAACTACATACCTGTAGGCCTTCTCTATTTGTAATTATGGAACCTTTCAATAAATATCCAATTACAATGTTAAGATGCAGAATTCGACTAATTTTGTTAAAATAATGTTCATTTAAATAAATAAATAAAAGTCATTATAACAATAAAAATTACATTTAGGATTAGGATTAATTTGACCTTTAGGGAAAATCTTCTTTAAGCTCAGATGACAGTTGGGCAAAGATGCCAATAGGAGGTAATTTCTACATTTTCATTTTTTTGTGCCATTAGAATTAAATTGACAGAGAGAGAGACCTTTTGAATTGCTGTTCATATAAAAGGTTAAACATTAGAGCTACAATTAATTTCAAATAAAAAAACTGAAAGATCCAGTCAACTCTAAAGCACTCAGAACTTCTGAAACAATAAATAAAAAAATACGGAGACAGAAGAGACTCAATTATTATAACAACACACTTCAAAAGATTTAAAACACAATTGATCAGTGTAAGTTCCGGAGCATGTGGAACTGTTTAAACAATACAAAGCCACAAAACTAGCCATATAAGATGGTCAAATTTGGAAAGTTTATTTTGAGAATGTTTTATTTTCCAGGGTTGAAACTATACTCGCAGGGGGGGGGGGGGGGACCAAGCGGGCTGTCTGGCCAACTGCCTACCCTGCAGTACACCCTCAATCACCATTCCCTACATTATTTTACCGATATAGTTTACCTGACAGAGAGAATGAAAACAAATGAGTGATTTTAGACACTGATGAACACCTGCTGTTAACAAGAAGAGTCACTGAAGGAAAGAGAAACAGGAATTGAAAAAAAGAGACGAGATGAGCAGAAACACAAGAATTATAACTGACTTCAGCCACAGCCTTACATGAAATCAACTGAAGTTTTTCGAACAACCTAGTATGAGAGCCTGTTCTAGTACACCCCCAAAACAAAATCAAGACTTTGTAAAAGAGCATAATAGGACCCCTTTAAATTATGGCATATTTTGCATTTGAGCCCATTCGGTTGTGAAAAAGTAGCATTTTTTATGTATGATTTAATGGTTATTTTCATAAATATAAAAAATTTAAAAGGTGTGCATTGTAGTTGACACCTAGATGAACACTTTACAGTTGTTTTTATGACTGTAAGTCATTCTCCTCAAATGCTATTGAAGTTAGAAAATTGTACACCAATATCGCATGTAACTTTAGAGACGGTCCCTAAATTTGCGAATATCGAACGTCCAACGTCAAACCAACTTTATGCCAGTCCTTTACTATGCCGGATTGTATTGCGCGCGATATAATCAGCATTCAAATGAAGTTTATCATTAATTAATATTACATAAAGTGAATAATATAAAATAGGCCTACAAGAAAACACTTTTATCCATCCCACAGTCTTGTAAGTCAATTAACTGATCGTCTTTTCCCCCTAATATTTGTATATTATTATTATTATTATTATTATTATTGGTTATATTTTTATATTTGTTTATATTCATTTTTTCCCTTTATTTCGATCTCTTTACTTAACATTCTGAATATTTTTGTAAATAATAGCCTACTGTAAATGCTGGACATGCTAATAAAGCTTTGATTATGCTGACTGGCATTTTTGCTGGAATGCAGTTTAAATTTAACACATTTGAATTTATTTCGGTGAATTAATAGACCATAATTATAAATAGGCCTACTATAGTGTTTAGTTGAGGAATTAATCATTCACATAGTTTCATTTGTAAATGAAAAAACAACACGCTCATTTATCATCACACACGGGCATAAATACAATCATAAAGTCAAAACTTTTGGCATAATTATCAGGCGTTTATTTGCTAAATATATGATATGCTAGCAAATGCTAGCATAATTATACAAAACGTTAATTACGTAAAGCCATACACACAAATTGAAAGGGGAGTAATAAGAATAATAACAATACATATACAATATAGGCCAAATAAGTAATATAATAAATAATAATAATATTATTATTATTATTATAAACAGATATTACATTAAATGTTTAATGTTAATAAAAATGTTTTATCCATCTCTGATAATCCCGGGTTGCTATGGTCACACAGGTTTGTGTGAGAAACGTGTCTTTGTTTTGAGAAGTGTATGTTTTTGAAAATTGGGCCAAATTAATCTGTTATAGTGTGTTAGCAATTGAGGAAACCTGTAAATAAGTAGTAAGCCCACTTAAATGTGTTTGTTATTTTTTTTAGTATTGTGATTTCATCCTTTTACCTTGAACTTCTGGCTCCACTTCTTCTCTCCCATTTTCATTGCATGCCCGTCTCACACCTTCTGCAGCCAGACGTATTCTTTCCCTTATGCCTTCTCGGTTTATTTCTCCAATTCTCCCATATCCACTTAACGTTTTTTGGTGTGTCATCATTAAATAAATCTATGGCAAGCTGGGACCATATCTCTGAGGAATTTGCAGTGTTTCTATTCAAAATATCAGCTTTCTGAAGCTTCTTTACTATAAAATCGGTCCCTCCGACCTTTTCCCATAGATCTGATCTTACAAGTTTAGTCCCTTTTTAAAATATCCCCATCTTACAGTGTGAGAGATCTAAGTCTGACTATGCCGATCCGAATTTTTATAGTGCTTAAACCTGATTGGTGTGTCTACAATTGAGCAATCATGTGTTTGTACACCTGATGGCTGTGTTTAACAGATTGGCTCATAGGTGTGGTAGTTTGACAGTCAGTGCTTTGGAATTGCAAGGAAGTGACATCATGATATACTTCTGTTTCTGATGTGTACAAGTGTGTTTAGTGTTTTGCAAATAGTGTGAAGCTGACAATGTGCTTACAGTTGTGCAAATCTAGCCTTGTGTCTTGCTCCTTGAGTGTAAGGTTTTGCTAATTGTTGGAAAAATTTAATTTTAGTGTGTAAGCAATCGTAAAAAACTGTAATCTGGGAAACACTGCCATTTTAATGCCACACTCATTTACTGATGACACAGTGATCATGTGTCAAAACACTTATACATAAATTGTTCACTTAGTAATCAAAACTCGTTTTATGTAAAAAAAGACATTATTTTTACCCCCTTGCATTTCTGTGTACATTGTATGTATATTGTACAAAGATGCATATTCAGTGTGTGTGTGTGTGTGTGTGTATCATATTATATATATATCTATATAGAATTAGATATATATATGTTAACTTGTTCCCATTATGTTGTTGTCACCACCAGAAATATTCTCAGTCTCTCAGAGTGTTATGTCCGGGGAGCAAGAAAACACACAGAGACGGCTATTCTCCTTACTCCAAATTTTATTCTCTAATACAATAGTATACACAGACATTTTTTGAGGGGAGTTTTACTCCTCGAATCAATGACATAAAAGATGAGATATGTTGTACACAAGCAAAGAAATAGACCTTATATAAAATGGGGATATAGTCAGGAATTTCTGGACATATTAGTGATACACTTGGATGGGGAGAACTACATACATGCCAAGTGTCGATAGTACAGAGTACTACTGAACAAACTCAGTCACCCCAGATCTGGAAGGCCCTCATCCTCAGTTGAACATTTGAACTCCTAAAAACATGTATATATATGAGGATAAGAGAGATATAGTCAAACAGAGGAGAGAGAGAGCATAGATGGGAGGAGGGAGTGAGACATACAGAGAAGGGGGGGAAAATATGTATGGGAGGAGGTAAAAAGACAGAGAGTTGTAAAGGGAGGGGAGCACAGACAGAGAGAGGAGGAGGAAGAATATGGAACATGCATACAAGCCAAGTCAGAAAGTCAACTTCTTTTCACTTTTACTTTTTTCTAAAGTGCTTTATATAATATAGACAATTTTACAGCAGCTTCAAAATACTATCAAATCCACATTCTGCTATAAAGCAGCTCTAACAAGTCAATAGACTCATTCTACAGGCCAAATCAGTTGAGTATTGATTCAGTACAGTTGCATAACTGTGTAAAATTCCTCTGTCATATATACTGTTAATACAGTGTATATGTGCATGTACAGTATGTGTGAGTGCTATGACTAACTCCTGTTCTTCACTGCACTCTGAAAAAGCAAAAGACACACCAGAGTAGTGTTTTACATTTTTCACATGTGTGTGTAGTTTGGTGTGTATGTGCTTATTTTATGTTTGTGTGTACAGTTAATATGCAAAAAGAGAAAAAATTGTTTTCAAAGAAGTGTTTGCTTTTGCAAGATGTAGTGATGTTCTGCATGTTGTGTGGTGTTTCGGGTGTTCTGTGTAGCGTTTTGAGAAATAGAGGACTGTAGGGGAATTTACAGTTAAACCCAAGGACCAGGTATGATGAATGAAGACCAGGAGTCAGAGATGCGATCAATTAAAGAAAACGTTACTGAAGAAAATCGTTTGCAGTTTCATCAGCTGAAGCCAGCTTCAGTACTCGAGATGGAGTTCGTAGGCCACTCTGCGTACATGTTCTAGACACCAATAGGTCAGTAATTACGTCAATACATAAGTAAGCAAGATTGGACATGGACATAAAACTGGAAGCATATCTTCTAGTGATTATTTTGGTGACAATTGATCAGAGGTCAGACGCAATAGGTCTCTCCAGAGACGTATATGTGGTACCCTAGACTTCAGGATGATGGCAAATGACGATTTCCTCCTAGAGCTCTCGCTCTGCATCTAGCTGCAAAGACAAACACTCTCACACATACGCAGAGAACACTTCTGTACTTCAAGGTTGCCGGGCTCTGCCCTGAATCTTAACAGATATAGTTCACCACACACACACAATGAGAGCAGCTTCTTAGAGAGTAAAAAGGCAGACTAAAGCCACATTCAACTTATTTGCTAACATGCATAAATGTAACTTCGATAAATAATTATTCACGAAATATTATAATTAACATTATTATGAGGGTCATTGTCGATCTGCAATCCACTCCTTCAAGGCCTAGTTTAAAAAACTGTGTGTAAGCACAGTTTTTGAACAAACTTTCCAAATGTAAGAAGAGTTTGCTGTTCTTTTAAATATTCCATATACTGGTAAAGCATTATGTGTTGAAACTGCCCAATAACAAATAGTGACATTGTTATGAAGTGTTTTTCTCCTACAAAATTGTTCACTCCACGGCAAACAAAAATGTATTGTAAGATCCCACGTTTTTCTGTGTGAATATGAAGGTTCACATGGCTCTTATCTGAGGTCTGTGGTAACTTTCCATTGTTTTGCATACTTTATTTGATGAGAGGAGGGCCACATAAATGTGTCCTGGGAAACACGGGCACAAACAGTATACGAGAGCTGAACAGGCATCAACACGGGCTGGACTTGAATGAGCAGATCAACGACAGCAAAATGGAGCCACAGAGACGATCATGGCATCTTATGAGACATCCTGGACTCTGTGGTGTGAGAGCTATGATATGTGCACTGATTGCTCTGTCATTATGGATTGTTTTACCACTGATTCCAAGAAAAGGCACTGTTCCTCAGCCTGTGATGAATGCTTTGGGATCAAGACGAGTACGAGACACAGCAAACGGTTATATGGCAAGCTTATCTGACTCCTGGATGGACCATCCCAGCCCTCCTCATCCGTATGACATGAATATGTGGTGGAGACTAACCAACCATACAGTAAAGGAATATGGGTCGAAGAACTGCTACGTGTGCGCACAGTTCCCACACAGCACCACTGGAGTGGACTGGTGGCCTCATCAAGATCACAACACATCAACTTTCATGGCAATGGTGGCTGTAGCAGCAGCTGATTTCAATGACAATGAGACCTACGAAGCTTTCAATATGCAAGGCGAGGAATGGAAAACGATCCGACTGACAAAACGACTGTTTGGCAAGGTAGCAACAGTTAAGAACATACCAAGTAATCTTACATGTTATAGTAGAGTTACAGGAACTCATCCTTTAGGGAAAATACCAAAGCGTAAATGCAATGTGATCTACGAAGAGAATGACACTACTCTTGCCACACGTTGTCTCGAATGCTTACAAAGGGGCATCAGGGTTGCTGGGTATCCGCATCATTCTGCAATAGCTAGACAATTCATGTCTTACAGTCAGTGCACACATACTAAATGTGAAGCTGCTTGTGCAATTGTGCATATACCAGATGAACAGGGCACAGGAGTCATAGAAAATGCCTACTGGCAGTGTGGGTATGTAATATATGTGTCTCTGCCTAGAAACTGGACAGGAACATGTGCTCTAATTCAACTGCATGGTGGAACAATCATTCTACCCCATGAACCAAGTGAATTTCTGAGAAGAAAGAAAAGGGGACTGCTTAACATTGTGCAAGACAACCCAGTGCCAAAAAAACATCAAATCTGGACCATCGCTGAGAAATTGCTGTCTTTTTTTGTACCTGGAATAGGTGTTGCATCATTAATGCAAGAGGTACAGGTTACCAGGTATGAACTGATTTCTTTCATTAACACGACAAAGATAATGATGGAAGGCATCAAGAAGGAGCTGAGAGGACTGAGACTCACTGCTTTGCAAAATCGTTTAGTCTTGGACCATCTTACTGCATCTCAAGGGGGAGTTTGTGTGATCGTGGGAGAAACGTGCTGCACATACATTCCCGAAAACGACGAAGATGGACATGTCAGAGAAGAAGGGATCAAGAATTTTACCTTCATGTCAAAGACTCTGACAGATAGGGAAACTACTTCAGGGTATTTTGGGTGGGGATGGTTTAAAGGTATACTTAGTAATTTGACATAAGTGATGCTGATGGTAATTTGTACCGTTTGTTCAGGCTTGTTGATCTTGTGTTTATGGCCATGTATAATGGCATTGATTAGAAATGCTGTGGCATCTACCTTCCAATCTTCTACCGCGGGGGACCAGACCCGTCGGCCTCTACCCCCGCCCCCGCTGAACCCGATTTCTAAAGAGGGGGATCAGATCCACCCCCAACCCCCTCACCCGCACCCCCAACCCGATTTCTACAGAGGGGTACCCCCCGTGTCAATAGCGGCGCCCCTGCCTTGGCAATATTACAATGCATTTGATTCCAGCTTTAGTAGCAGTGAAGACAGTAGTCAAACTGATTGGCAGTGAAGATAAGGTGACAAGGTTAGAAGGATAAGAGCAAATGTTGTCTGTCCTACCAAAAAATTGTAGTAAGACTTAAGAATAAGAGTTTATGTTTAGCTTGCTTAAATATAAGAGATGTGTATGTCACAAAAAAATGTGCTAATTGCTTTGTTGACTGATGTACTGATGTCATAGGTGAAGGATGTGAGGATCCTCAAATGCAAACTGTGTGTGTTTTACTTCAAGACAACAACCACACATTTGTGTTGTTTAGCTTTCTTTTGTATAATCATTTATTCTTTATTCAAAACGTATAATCATTTATCAATGAATTGTTTTATTACTCCATTTAATCATATAACCATTAAAAATCATCATTATAATCATTTATATACTAATTTCATGATTGATTACTCTATATTGTTTTTATTATTTCTCCATTGTTGTCTTAGACTGTGTGGTTTGAATGGCTGTTTGTCTTCATGAATAAGAGATACCAGGGAATGTTTATGGGATGTTGTTGTGAATCAGTTTGGTTTAACACTACTTGTTGAATTTGTGTTCATCAGACGAAGTCTGAGTATTGACACATATGCAACTAAGACTATTCAATAAACTCCACTACTTTTTTTATCATCACTTAGTCTCCTGCTTCTGCTCTTCCCTGGCTTTTTCTTAGCTGATTAAACACCCGGTTTGGGTTTTTTGGGTACCACACAAGACTTGCTGTTAACAGGGTTTGGGTATTAAACTAGTTTTGCTGAATATTTGTTCTGTTACCAGACAAAACAGATATTTTCTGAGTTTCTGGTGTCCAGGGATGGATTATTTTTTTCCCAACTGCTTACACACATTTTCTAAACTTTGTCTCTTTTGTTCCAACTTTACACACAAATCCGAGAATTGCACACACAAAAAGCAAAATGCATCATATCTTTTGCAAAATGAAGCACTGCATTCAAAAGATCACAAACAAATGTCAAAAGCAAACATTTATTTTACATTGCAAGCACCTTTGCCATAATATTATATCTTTGGATATCACACACACACAAACACCACACACACACACACACACACACACATATAAACTTATTCAAAACGTAAAGCTCTTCTTTCATGAACTCCTAAGTAAATTTATGTACAAGATGGAAAGTAATTGTCAGAGAGAGGTTGAAAAATGCATGGTAAACACAAAAGCAAGATTGTAAAAAATATATATATTTTTTTTTACTGTAAGCATAATCAAGATACTTGATTGAAATGAAGATACTTCCTGTTAGATTTTGTGTGTAACATTTAGAAATGTGTGTTGTTTAGCAAAAAGTGTTTTATTAAATTGAAAACTGAGTCAAAGTCCGATAATTACTGTATTTCTAGTGTATTAGAAATTCTGTGACAAGTAAATATTTTTGTATTTAAGCAGCTGAAAAACAAATCAGTCATTATGTGGCGTGGAGGCATGATGTAACACAGGGAATGTAAATAGTATGTGTGATCAAAATTATCAAAAGGAGTGATTGTAGTGCTACATTGAATAAATGTACCACATAATTTTCAGCCCCCTTTTTGAGCATAGACAGAAAAATGCCCTATCCAAACTGAAATTATTGTAATTCATGACACTATCAATACAGACGTAAGGTTGGTGTATTATCAAAAAAGATACACCATAGACTCTTGACAAGAGTCCCTCGGAAGTGGACTGTTGTCAAGGCTGCATCCGCCACACCAGAGCGGTGTTTTATATATACACACACAAACTGTACATGCAGTATATACACATTTTTGGTTATTGACCAAACTTAGGTGTTTGTGTGTGTGTGTAAATGTTCTTATATCCTAGTGGGGACTTAAACCTCAATACACACAGACTCATAGGGACTCGGGTCATGGTGGGGACCTAATTTGAGGTTCCCATGGGTAAACAAGGTTATAAATCATGCAGAATTAATTTATTAGAAAATCTTCAAATGCATAACGTTTCCTGTAAGGGGTAAGTGTATGTGTAGGGTGATAGAATATTTGGTCTGTATAGTAAAAAAAATAAAAACATTACGCCTGTGGAAAGCCCCCACAAGGATAGCAAACCAGACCTGTGTGTTTTATTTAAAAATATTTTATATATACAATAAGCATTTTTGGTAACTAAATGCACTGGACACTGTGTTCTCCCTTTTTTGATGTAGTGTCTAATGAATAGTGCATGTAGTATTAACTAATACGTGTATGATTTCAAAGCCTTCTTTGATGTTGACTACAAGTGAAATGGTTTTTAAGCGATTGTTTGATTTTGCCAGAAGAGTCAGGGGTTCTATGATTGAAGTTTGAAGATTTGGATTTGTGTTTAAGGTTTTAAGAAAGAGAAAAACTGTACAAAGTATGTCCCACATATACAGTATATACGCATATGTGTATAAAATAAGGGGTTCAGAGAGGTAAGGCAAAAGAAAAGAGGGGAGAGCACAGGAAAGGAGGAGAATTGCAAACATAAGGAGAGGAAAAAAGACAAGAAAAATCAAGACCTACATTGACATTTATTATTGTTTAAAATGTTTTTAAAGTATTTGTTTCTACTATTTAAAATGTATTTAAGAGTTTGTCCAAATAAACCTCCTCTATGTTGTCAATTTCTCTGATGAAGACATTTATACAGCATTCAGAAAGAAGTGAGAGTAAAAAGTATAGTAATCTGAGGTGGGAGGACACAACTATTTTAACAAGGTTGAGAATAGGACATACAAGTTTAAATAGTTGCTTAAGATTAATAGGAAAACACCAGACAGGATTATGTATACACTGTGCAGAAGTGGAAACTGTACAACATGTACTCTTGAAAAGAGTCAGAGAAAAGGAAAGAACTAGAGAAGGCATTGAATAATGGATTTAAAAAGTAAAAAAAAAAACCTATTGAGTCTGCCTGGCACACAATCTATAATTAAGGCTGTCATGACCTTTCTGAAAGAAACTCAGCTTGTAAACAGGATTTAGGTTGTTTTATTATATATATATATATAAACACAGTAGCTCGTATAAAAATTTGACATCCCAATGACATCACACCTCAGTTCAGTAGATGGCGGTAGTGCACTTCGTTTGCAAACTGCCAATAAAAAAAACAAAGAAGAAAAATGAAGAAGAAGTTGTTCTTTGATGACTTTAGTACCATGGACAGTAATCGTTGCAGGCTGTCTCAATAGAAACATGTTTTTTGTAGACAGTCCCTCAGATAAGCGATGACGTCACGACACTCCATAGAGGTAAGCGTGTTTATCAGCTTCTTTAAAACGTCGAGTTCGACAGAAAAATGTGTTCTGATATGTGCTCATAATAGTCGGCAGTGATACTTGACCGAGAGTGGCTTTTTTAAATGCAGATTAACAAAGTTATTGAACGCTGAAGTCCGAATATAAAACCAATTTTACCCAAGTGTTTTGAAGCAGTAACTTGTTTTAATGGTTATTGTTTGTTCAGTATAAGTAGCCTAAATGAAACAAGAATTTGGCAAATTTGATTTAAGTGCCAATGGAAAAACCAAAATTGGTGAACTTCAAAAAAAGTGTTCTCACCATTACTTTAGTAAAATTAGCCAATTGGTAAAATTAGCCTACTGTCCTCCAATGATTGGAGTAAGGTTCAAAAGGCTGTGTGTGTTTGTGGTGATGTTAGATTACAGAGCGCAGTAGTGAAATTACTTTGTGCAACTACACAAATTTGTAACAACAGGCCTATGCAAATTACTGAGTGCACCTGTTCATATTTACCCAATCAATAACAACAGCATCTGTTGGTTTGGGGAGATCTTTCAGGCCGCAGGTACTGCAGAACTCTTCTTTGGATTCTAATATTGAAATGAAAACTTAGTGAATACTTAAAAAAAAAAAGTTTTTAAAATGATTTATATATCTTTAAGCAACAAGGGTATATTTGTTAATGGCCAATAAACCTGTTCCAAGGAGTATTTCCTCTGCCATTTGTCTTCTCAGGTTGCTTATATGATCCCCAGAAGGATTGATACTGAAATGTTGTGGAATGTCAGGAAAGTGCTTAACCGTTTCCTTTGCCATCTTCAAAAAAGAAAAGAAAAAAAACAACTGATTGTGCGCTTTTGGAACTTTTTTGGATGTTTTCACCCATTTGCATTGTTTGGACAGACAAAGAGAAAATTCTTCAAATCTACATTTATGTTCAAGGAAGAAAGTCATACACCTATTGCATAAGGGTGAGTAGCCTATATGATCAGATAAATTGTATGTAAGATTTTTAGAATATACCCAAAGATTTGCAGGTATTATCTCTCTCTCTCTCTCTCTCTTCTTCCTCTCAACACATATCAAATAATAAGGCAAAGAAACAGCTTGGAGGATTTACCAACATAATGGTAAACAGAAGACTGCAAGTAACTTAGCAAACTTCGTGTGGTGACAGGTAACGCGTAATGTTTTGTGTTCCATTGCTATCTTTCAAAATACTTTTATGTATTTATTTATTATTTTGTCCAAACCACTGTTGACCAAAAAGACAGGATATTTACAATGGAGAATTATTCATGGTGTTATTGCAGTTAATGCTTTTACTTCTTTAAATCCTGGAAGTACCAATAAGTGTCCATTTGTGTCCAAGTGTACCATTTTTCATGCTTTATTAAGGTGTGACTTAAACTACTGTTTTCTGTTTTAAATAAGTTTTTTTAAAATTGCAAAATTTTGCAATTGAATTTTAGGTAGCAAATATGTTTCTAAGAAAAAAATCTGTTTATCAAATGCTTAATTTTGTGGCGGGACAACCAAAAATGGGCATCTATTTGAGCATCAGAAAGAAAATTGAACAGGATATATATAGTACAACATTTTGTTGCATGGTTTTTTATCCTGGTGCAATCTAGAATTTTAATAGGTTTTTATTACTATACATGTATTGATGATCTGCTTTCTTTGGAAAATATTTGGTGCTGTATGATGCTCACATGTCCCTGTGTGCGAAGACTACTTTTTACACTTTATTGATTTGTATTGAGTTGCAACTTGATATTTTACTTGTTACTTGGGGCTATGTAATTGTAAATAGGTGAATTTTTGTAAATAAAAGCTTTTGTAAATAAAAATAAAAAAATCAGATAAACATGCTTACCTTTAATTTTGTTAGACAAACCCAGAAGACAGAGAAAGCTAATAATAGTTTGTTAATTGGGCTGACAGTAGGCCTAAATTAAAAGTACTAAAAACACGCCTGTGTTCAGCTTCATAATTTTGGTATAATTGAAAAAAGTAAAATTAATTGTATTAAATAAAATGCATTTTAATTAAAAAACATTTACACTGGGCCCCCAATAACATAGTTAATGGCCTTGTATCATATGTATTGTACTAGTAGTAGATCTTTAAAAATACCTGTAGGACAAACACTCCACAGCTGGTTGCATCTTGTTGAACTGCATGCTCTATTTGGCCAATTTTCCAATGAATATTGACCAGTTGTTCTTTTCCTAGGCGATTCAACCTCATTCTGAAGTACTGTCTGTTGGACAACAGTTTAATTCAGACATCCTGTGAAATTGTTCTAATTTCTCATATTATTAATTAATGTGATGAAAAAAGACTTACTGAAATTTTTGGGATGCATTCATCAGCGTCTCAACATCGGTTTCAGCACTTGCTGGATCCACAACAAAAATTTGTCTGGACAGAACATGCAGGTACTAACAGAACACAACACATTCAACTGAATATTCATTTAAACATCTTGTCGACATTTTTATATGCCAGTATGTTCTGATAAAATGAAATATTGATTAAAAATTTGTTTTTCATGAATTTGTAGTGTTTACCACAAACATCCAGTGGTTGCTTCTTATATTGACAAATGAGATGATTCCGCCAAACAACTCAAAATTAACCTGTATAACATAATAAATTAATGAGTTCATATTTAAAAAGTACATCAAACATACTACCGTATTTCAGAATATATAAATTGTTTTATAATGTACTTACATCTTTCAAACCCTGTTTAGCCACTTGGTCTCTCTGTCCATGCAATATCACACCAGTGGTATAGTGGTTGAGTTGGTACAAGTTCGCAGACCTGTCAAACTTGTTTAAGACTGACCGAATGTAACTCTCCATGACCTTAATGATTTCACAGTACAGCAATGCTAAGGTTTGTTGAAATTTCTCAAGTGAAAGAAAATATTTTTTATAAAATCATAATATAATATAATATAATGAGATTATATTAAGATTGCTAATGTAATATAATTTTTCAACTACTTTGAAAGAGATCTAAAAGTATGAGTGAGTGATGTGATGGCCACTTATGGCAACCCAGAATTAAAAATTAAATTAATTTAAAGATTAAAATGATAGGTTTGGGTTTACAATTAATGCAACACTGCACTTACTTCTCCACATAATCTCTCATGTGGTTGGAGAGTCAAAAACTCTGTGTGCCTTAAAATGCTGTCGAATTTGTACTGGTCAGCCTTAATAATAGCAACAATCTGTTCGCTGGCTTCACATTCCCAGAGTGTTTGGACCTGTAAAAGATCTGTCAGTAGAAGCTTAAGTACTGCAAAATTGTATTTATTGTAAATATTTACCTCTTCAGAAACACGTTCTACTGAAACATATTTTTCGTGTTTTGTTTCAGTAGCCTTTTTTAGTGGAGTCTTTTTAAACTTGGTTTCAGGTTTGGGAATGTCACTTTGTAGAGGAGTTTTGACCTAGAAAAATTATTATTTGTTAGATGAACAATAATTTCAAAACTATTTTTAAATCTCACACTTTAATTACCTCTTCAGCAATGCCTTCTTCAGAGACATCTACTTTTTCTGTACCTTGAATTGCTGTCTTTTTTGTAGTCCAACATTTGTATTTCCGTTTGGGAATGTGACATGTTAAAAAATTATATAAGGTGCAAAGTCACTAAAGAACATTTTTACTTATTATTATTTTTTTTTACCTTTTCAGAAACACCTTCTTCTGGAACAGCAGGAACACTGAAAACGGTAGGTGCTGTTTTTGCCATTTTTGGTTTTGGGATTTCAGGTGGTTCACTGTAAAAGTGAGATTTTCTTTTGTGTCTGACTTTGTGTCTTTTGCCTTCTCTTTTAGCCCAGTGCTCCTCTGCAAAGATCATGTTGGATGATGGTCTTCGAGGTCTAATTAACAGATCTTCGGGAAGGTTGTTCCGTGGAATGTACTCGAAATATCTCCCCTTTAAAGATCCATACATAATCCTAATGAACTCTGCTGGCCTGAGATGTTTGTGTTTGGAAAGTATGGAAGTTTTTACGATCCCAAACCATTTTTCAACGTGACAATTAGTGTCTCTAGTGTTGCTGTTTGGAGGTGAAGAAAGTGCCTCTGCCTTGTCACTGGAATATCTTTTGAGATTTCCCAGTAGAACCCCGCTCCAAAGTGGGTATATGGCCATATAATTGTCCATAAGGTATCCAGTCATATCAGGACAGTAATAAGGATTGTCATCACTGTGTTGCCGTTTCTCCTCTTTCAGGACAGATATGACATCACTGTAAGCTTTCCTGAACACTTTGGTGAACGGGGAGCAGCCAACAATTGTTTTTGATGTGGTTTTGTCTATCTCCCACTTGTCTTGGACATCATCTTCAAAGATGTGTTCCACAGTGGCATCTTTGTCCATGATAATATTCTCCAAAAAGGTGAGACTTTTTGCCACACTCTCGCTGGCATGTTTTGCAAGCAAAACCATACACAAGTGCCTAAAAATAGCAAGAACTTTATCAAGGGAAACAGAATTTTGCAACCTGGCAAAAACATAGGTAGCAAATTTTTTCAGACTTTCATCTGCTGTCTTTTTTTAAAATGTGGATGACACAGATTTGATAACGTGGGCTGCACACAGGTGCAACACAGTTGATGATTTAATATCAGCCCAGGTTTTTTGGTTTTGGCAGATAGCAAAGGCTCTTTCCAGATATGCAGGCACACTTTCTTTATTGAAGGCTAAAAGTACTGCCTGCATAATAGCCCAGCTGTGGTCAGTCTCAATCTGATGAATGTTGGTGCTTGTGTATTTTGAAAGCCTCAACAGAAACGGCATCAACCAGAATGTGATCGGTGGAATGGAATGTTCACTAGAAAGCATTTCACAGACTGGCAGCGGTGGAGCATCTCTTCCTTCACCTGGCAAGGTTAGTGCGTAGTATAGGATGTTTTTTTTTTTATGTGGAATTTGTGAAATCACACTTCCTGTTGCATCTAAGTAAAGTGCAATTGGGGATTTTTGTTTTAACCTGTTAACCAATATGCTGATTCCTGTCTCCGTGTACAGATGAGCCCCAAAAGGATCCACTTGGAAATGCTGGACGTATCCTGGTGTACAATAGGATGCAGTGTCACACTCTCTTATTATTGACTGTGTTAGCTGTGTCTCAAGCAGAATGTTGTCATGAAGTTGTATGGCTTTTTTAATTTCATGTGAAGTCACTTTGAGGATGTTTTTATTGAGGCTATGAGTGATGTTTCCAGCAAGCAGTTCTTCAACAGGTGTGTTTTTAAGCCTGTCGTAGTACTCTGTGCTCACTCCTCGAAGCACACCTTTTGAAATTCTCCCCCTTCTGACATTACTGGCAGGTCGGAAGCGTTTATCTGTTTTTTGATGCAAAATCTGGCCAGCACGGCATACAGTCACAGGTATGATTGCTTGATATTTTGATGGTTTATTTTTCATTGTAAATGAATACCTTGCACAACAGCTTGGAAAAACACATCTAGCACGTACAGAAAGATAAGCACAAAGATGTTTTCTGCTCCCTACAGATCGTACATGCTGGTATGTGAATCGAAGAGGACAGCATGGATTTTTCTTCCGAAACTGCTTATACATATAGTGAGTCCAATGCTGTCTTAGTTTATTTGAACCTTTAAGGGGTTGAATTTTCCTCCAAACAGTAGGGTGAAGTATGATTTGAAATTTTGTTGGGATCTGTGGCACGTTTCTATATGATTTTCCCCCCGTTCTGTTTCTGTTAGCCCTGTTTTTTGTCTTTTGCGTCGTCAGTTCAGAGTGATAGTGGCTCTCACTTGAAGGCATTTCAGCAATATTTTCTATCACCTGAAAGCTCTCGGACTCGGTGTCTGTCTGTCCACATCCCTTAAAAATAAATGCACCCTCCTCTCCATCTTTAACTACTTCTTTGTTCGGATTGTTTGTGGGCTTGATTTGTGGTTTTTCCTGTGGTTTATTTTCATTTTTGTTTGCTTTCCCCTCCAGTGCAGTTCTAATATTTCTTCTGTTGTATGTCCATATAATGAAAAGCCATTGTCTGTTCTTAGGAGTGTTTTCTCTGAAGATACTGTTAGCTAATCGATGCCATATTTGGGAGTTGTATGTAGTGTCTGCATGAAGTATGTTTTCAGTTTGGAAAAAGGTTTCAATTATCTCTTTACCTCCAGCAGTGTTCCACAGATCTTTTCGAGAAGCTCCTTTACCTCTTTTAGATTTTGTCATCCTAGAGTGTTGTTTTTCTTTCACTTTTTTTTCTGCATTGGTGTGTCTAGACCCCACTGTGACAGTTAAAATATAGAGGTAGCAGTCAATTAAAAAAATCATAGAAAATTAGCAAAAGCATGCAAGCGTTTGTGTTAATCCATTACAGGTGACAGTCTTACATTAACTCTCACCTGTAATGCTTTAACACAAAACACTTACAGGCCTTTGCTAATTTTATATCATGAACACCAATTTTCTACCTGAACACCAATGCTGACATCTTGGTGAAAAAACTAGGATTTTGTTGTATTTTAAATTTTTATGACTTTTCAAATGTATATGTGTGTGTGTATGTGTATATACAGTATATATATACATATATATATATATAAAATTTTTATGTTTTTTTATTGTGATGTAATTATCATGGTTGCTTGTATGTGAAAACTATGCATGTGGAGAACTTTTTTGTTTTGGTTGAATGCTGAAACTGTCCAGATTGTGTATAACTGTTTTCTAATAAACTTTAATGAAAGTGACATTAACACTTTTTTTTTTTTTTTTTTTTTTACAAAGGTCACAAACATTAAAATTAAAAGAAGAAATGCATGGAAAAAGTTTTTTTTTCTAGCATTGACCATTGCAGGACCATTGCATCTTCCAACACTAGTTTCATATGTCTTAAAGTTTACAAATGCACACAGAGAATGCTATACATAGTACATGTTTAAATTGTATGATTAAAATGTGTAAATAGAAGGGCCTTGTGGCAAAAGTAACAATACAATATTTACTCATAATAAAAAAAATAAAATATTAATATATTAAGGGTAAAATTTTTCCATTTTCATGACCCTTAAAAGTGTCAGGAACATATGCAAAGATAAGTTGTAAGAGTACTGACCATAAAATGCATAGAAAAGTGTGTTGAAGGATTTTCTAAATTACAAAGTAGGATAAATCAAACACCGGACAGACCTGCGAATTCGAATTACTTGTAAGGGTCAGTCTTACACGTTAAAGGGCCATGAAATGTAGAGATTTAAAGAACGTTTAACTTTTTATTCTGCCGATAGAATTTGTACCATGGTACCATGGCTATTGCCAGTCAATGAACTCGTATAAAAAAACTAAATATATATATATATATATATATTACTATATATTTTTTTGTTTTTTTTTTTTTTTAGACTAGGATAATGTGAACCATTGTAAAATAATGAAGTAGCTCTGACAGTAGGCATATGAAAAGGTCTATAAAATTGGCTGTCAAAATGGATTACAGTATTTCAGAAAGACGTTCTCTCGTGACTGCTGAAGTGTGAAAAACCTGTCATGATGAAAATAACACTGTCATAATAAACAATAACGCACACGTATTAGCAGAAAGATCCAGCAACAGATGCGGAAAATGTAACCAAAAGCGTTCTCTTTAAAGCTTTAAAATTATATGCTAATACGTTTTTATTTTGATTTATTTCTTTTTGCCTTTCTTTGTTTTACCACAAGTGTAGCAGCATCCTTCTACTTAATCCGTATATAATCCATGCATATTATAAAATCATGCCAGTTCCAGTCTTTAGGCAGCAGAGTTGCAGGTAGTCATGTGCATAGGCTTTTGCTATGATTGTCCTTTTTCATGATTTTCAACATATCTGTATCTAACGTGACCGTCAGGTATTAAAGTGAAAAAAACTAAACAACCAACGTTTTTGAAGGAAATAGAGGCACATGACTAGAACAAAGCGGCCAATCAGTATTGGGAACTAATTTTCTGGGGAACTCGCTAAAGGCTGGCTGCTAAATTTGCTAAATGACGTTGTGATTGCGCGATGACATAATTATATATATATAACCGCGACTGTATCATTGTGTATAATATGCAATAAGATTGGTCAAATTAGTTGGCCATTTTAGCGAAAATATGATTTGAAGTGTTAATTTACATTTGTTTATAAAAGTAATATAAACATATATTCTTTTTATAAAAATAACATATAAACAATGTTGTATGATCACATTTTTATTTTAAATGCAATACTGAAATACTGAACAGTTACCCATTTTTCAAGGATTCCATTTGATCAATTTTTTTATTAGTAAAACTACACATTCAGAACAATTGTCATTTTAAGCAGTGTAGGCTACTTAATATGCTAAATTCTAACAAAAGTCCATAAATAGGGCACAATGTACTGTTTTATGAAGGAATTTTCTAAATTGACTTTTCACAAGTGGTCTACCTGTGTTTGTAATTACACATTGCATTGTTTTACAGTCACATGAAACGTCTGTAAACCTACAGACAATGTCTTCGCAGACAATTATCAGTAGGCTACCTTTTCATTTTTTTCTAAATATTGTTTTCTTACATACCTGATCCACAGTTATATATACAAACTAATAACAAGGTGTACCATAAATGAAGTTGTTATTGAACAATTGCAATTAGCAACTTAATTTACATATGATGTGTGCACTGCTAGGCCTGCCTCTGTCCATCTGTCGCCACTCCAGGTTGATGTGCTGCTTGGCTGGCTAGCTGTTCAATGGCTTCTTGTTTTTGTGTAATTGTATGTAAAAAATAAATGTAATTAATAATAAATTAAATAAATAAAAAATACATGTAATTGTGCAACATTAATGTCTATATAAAATACCAAAAATATAATGCACCAATCATGTTTTTTCATGGCCAATTCAGATTATTTATTTATTTATTTAACAACCATTGGGCGATTATGATTTTTTAAAGCAAATGAAATTAATAGTTTAATTTGCTCTATAACATGATAAAGATCTACCAGTTGATCACGATTGATGGGTTAGCGACCATTGTAGCAACAAAAATCCTGTATAGCGCTACATATAAATATGTACCTACAGGGTTGTGTACAGTTTTTTTCCACAAACTAATACTTTTAGTAGGTTATATATTTGAATATATGTATAAACATTATCACATGATAATTACTGTTATAATTACCTAGGCTTACTGTGGTGCGATATCAGTCACCTGAAGAAAGCATTGCTATAACGTTAACTGTCTTTTAAAATGTGTATTGTAGGCTACTGTTTTTCATTGTGTGTTTTTGCAAAGGAACAGTGTCTGGAATAAAGTTGACATGAATGAATGAATGCATTATGTGTGTTTTTTATGGTGAGAATTGATCTATCTTGCTGTTGATATTTTTAGTGTTTACCCTTTCATGTGTGCTTATTTCAGCTTTGTGATTGATGTGTGAGGATATTACAGCTGGTGTGACATCATCGGGTCACATGACCAGGAAGTTATTTAGATTTGTATATTTGAACAATTCACCAAAAATAGCCAAAGTCATATTTCCAAAATCCAAGTCGTGTAAGATGTGTGTCAGGATTGTGTGAAGATATTACAACTGGTGTGACATCATCAGGTCACATGACCAGGAAGTTATATAGATTGGTATATTTGAACAATTCACCAAAAATAGTCCAAATCATATTTCCAAAATCCAAGTCGTGTAAGATGTGTGTCAGGTGTGTGTGAGGATATCACAGCTGGTGTGACATCATCGGGTCACATGACCAGGAAGTTATATAGATTGGTATATTTGAAAAATTCACCAAAAATAGGTAAAATCATATTTCCAAAATCCAAGTCTTGTAAGATGTGTGTCAGGTGTGTGTGAGGATATCACAGCTGGTGTGACATCATCGGGTCACATGACCAGGAAGTTATATAGATTGGTATATTTGGACAATTCACCAAAAATAGCCCAAATCATATTTCCAAAATCCAAGTCATGTAAGATGTGTGTCAGGTGTGTGTGAGGATACTACAGCTGGTGTGACATCATCGGGTCACATGACCAGGAAGTTATATAGATTGGTATATTTGAACAATTCACCAAAAATAGCCAAAATCATATTTCCAAAATCCAAGTCTTGTAAGATGTGTGTCAGGTGCGTGTGAGGATATCACAGCTGGTGTGACATCATCGGGTCACATGACCAGGAAGTTATATAGATTGGTATATTTGAAAAATTCACCAAAAATAGCCCAAATCATATTTCCAAAATCCAAGTCATGTAAGACGTGGTCAGGTGTGGTGAGGACTATCCACAGCTGGTTGTACATATCGGGTCACAGAACAGGCAGATATAGATGGTATATTGAACAATCACCAAAAAATAGTAAAATCTATTTCCAAAATCCAAGTCATGTACGATGCTGTGTAAGTGTGTGTGAGGCATATTAAAGCTGGTGTGACATAATCGGTTCAAATGACAGGAAGTAATAGATTGGTATTATTGGGACAATGCACCAAAATAGCCCCAAATCATCTTTCCAAAAATCCAAGTGTGTAAGTGTGTGTCAGGTGCGGGGGAGGATCTCACAGCGGGTGACATAATCGGGTCACATGACCAGGAAGTTATATAGATTGGTATATTTGAACAATTCACCAAAAATAGCCAAAATCATATTTCCAAAATCCAAGTCGTGTAAGATGTGTGTCAGGTGTGTGTGAGGATATCACAGCTGGTGTGACATCATTGGGTCACATGACCAGGAAGTTATATTGATTGTAATAATTAAAAAATTCACCAAAAATACACAAAATCATATTAGCAAAATTCAAATGATGTAAGATCTGTGTCAGGTGTGTGCGAATATATTACAGCTAATTGGGTCACATGACCAGGAAGTTATATAGATTCAAATAACTGAAAAAATCATAAAAAAATACACCAAATCATATTTTGTAAATCCAAGTCATGTATGTTGTGTTAAAAGTATTACTAAATGTTTTACAGCTGCCATAACAACACCTGTTTCTATCAGTAAAAAGAAAATTTTGGTGTACTATGTAATAACAATGTAACAATGCATCATGAATATCCCATTCACAGCTTAAAGTTATGTATTAATGATTTTCCACTAAATTCATAGCTTTACATTTTATTTGTATGTAGCTTTGCATGTTTTGGAATCTTGGAACGCATATTTTTTGTATTATTTTTATGCACTTTTGAGACAGTCCCTTAATTCGCTCGGCGAATGTCTAACGAATGTCCAACATAAAACCAACTTTACCGCAGTGATTTTTTTTACTTCAGGCACTGAGAGCGCTCCTACAAAAATGCGAGGCGCAGCAGGCGGCTAAAACACGAGGTGCCCAGGCGCATAAACAGCACGCATTGCTCACTACCAATAGAAAACAATTCGAATTGTTTAAATGTTAATTTGGCTTGCCATATAGTGACGTTATCTATGCTGGAGTGTATGACGCGCACACGTACTGACACAACCACTGACGGTTAGTTTTTGGAAGTATCCCACAGTATTTGGTGAGTAACTTTTATATTCTTTATACTTGCTTTGAGATTCACGTTGACCGTAGTGTTTCGAATTTGCAACACAGTGCCTTTAGTTGGGCAGTGTAGGCGTAGTGTGCGGGTTCTCGAGTGAGTTGCCATTTTTTCTCTAACTGGGAGAGCCAGGAAACAAGATACATTTGCTCTCAGCTGCCATTTGATTTTTTGAATCGGTTTAGATTTTTGTGGTACCTATAAAGACACTTGATAAATTCCTCTAGCTTAATCTCTTGGTTTTGATAATTAATTACGTTGAATGTTATTAGTGTTATGAATTAGTGGCTGTAACTCTGCAACATATTTTGTCAACACCAAGGTGAACACGCAACCTATAATTTAGGCCTAGACTAGATATGCCTTTGAACAAACACGGAATTTTTGTGATTTGATGACTTCAATTGAATCAAGTTGTGGGCAATTTAAGGTTGAAATCATCGAAATAGTCTGTCAGTTGATGTGTTGCGGTTAAACAGAGCTGATCATACTTCCTTGCAAAGTATGATTTAAAAGCAGATTGTAATGGATGAAAACGTACTATCCAGTGCACAGTTTAAGGGGCGTAGATGATGCGGGGGACGTGCCCCCCCCACTTTTAATAGCACGTAAATTCGTCCCCCACACTTTCTCGGGCAAGCGTGTTTGCATAGAAGTTTTCAAGAACCAGTGTGAATAAATATAGATTTAAATTAAAAAAAGACAGGATAGTCTGTGCATGATCTGATGTTTTATTCGTGACACAGAATAAGGCGAGATGAACACATCACGGAGCGCTAAACATTCCGTGCGATTGTGATTTTAACATTCATTACTCGCAGGCGCTGAGGGCGGCTCTCGGAGCAAATGTCGTATTAGGAACTTCCGGGTAAATATGGAGCATAAAGGCGTGCTGGCGAGGGCATGGCTGTTTCAGAGAAGAATCAGAAGACGTTTGAAATAACCATGAAGACGAGATTGCGACAATATGGTTTGTGGTTTTCAGTCATCATCATTCACAATAAGTGTACTCTTTTTTTATTGTTTTTTTTGTGTAATAAATAAAGTATATGAACAATGCAGTGCTAACTGACATAGCATTTATTACAGTATTGAAACTTCTTCCTTGCTTATTATGTGATAAAAAAAAAGTCGTTTTAGGATATAACAAATAATTATTATTGGGTTATTGTCTCCGTGCAGTTATCGTGTTTGTAACAGTAATTAAAAGCTAGAAATGAGAGAAAATTAAAGTTGCCTATACACTACCAGTCAAAAGATTTTTCTTTGAACATTAATATATGTTGCTATCAGGGTTTTATAAAGTAGTCTCTTCTGTTCACTAAGCCGGTGGGGGGGGGGGGGGGGGGGGGGGGGGGGGGGGGGGGCCAGCATTATTGGGAGCAAAGTACAGGCAAAACAGTAACATTATTTTAATATTTTTAGCTAGGGCTTTGCATAACTGTTTTCTAATATATTTATAGTGAATTTCATTACTTGCCAGTCACACTATTCCTTTCAGAAATCATTCTGGCTATTCTGATTGTCTGGGCTGCAAAAAATATTAATAATAATAATAATAATAATTAAAAAAGGTTTCTTGAGCAACAAATCAGCATATAAGAATAATTTCTGAAGGATGTGCCTAGTCACCCTGAGAGCTGGAGTCATGATGCTGAAAATTCAGCTTTGCATCACAGAAATTAATTACAGTTTTAAATATATTCAAATAGAAAGCTGTTATTTTAAATAGTAAAAATATTTCAACATTTTTACTGTTTTTACTGTATTTCTGATCAATTAAATGCAGGCTTGGTGAGTAGAAGAGACTTCTTTATAAAACATAAAAAATCTTACAGTTCAAAAACTTTTGACTGGTATGTTAAAAGATATTACAGAAATTTTACTTGTGATGTTTATATATATATATATACACAGTGTGTACGGAAAGTATTCAGACCCCCTTAAGTTTTTCACTCTTTGTTATATTTCAGCCATTTTCTAAAATCATTTAAGTTATTTTGTTTTCCTCATTAATGTACACACAGCTCCCCATATTGACATAAAAACACAGAATTTTTGACATTTTTGTAGATTTATTAAAAAAAGAAAAACTGAAATACCACATATATGGTCCTAAGTATTCAGACCCTTTGCTCAGTATTTAGTAGAAGCACCCTTTTGATCTAATACAGCCATGAGTCTTTTTGGGAAAGATGCAACAAGTTTTTCACACCTGGATTTGGGGATCCTCTGCCATTCCTCCTTGCAGTTCCTCTCCAGTTCTGTCAGGTTGGATGTTAAACGTTGGTGGACAGCCATTTTTACGTCTCTCCAGAAGTTGGGTTTAAGTCAGGGTTCTGGCTGGGCCATTCAAGATCAGTCACAGAGTTGTTGTGAAGCCACTACTTCGTTATTTTAGCTGTGTGCTTTGGGTCATTGTCTTGTTGGAAGGTGAACCTTTGGCCTAGTCTGAGGTCCTGAGCACTCTGGAGAAGGTTTTCGTCCAGGATATCCCTGTACTTGGCCGGGAAATTCATCTTTCCCTCGAATTGCAACAAGTCGTCCTGTCCCTGCAGCTGAAAAACACCCCCACAGCATGATGCTGCCACCACCATGCTTCACTGTTGGGACTGTATTGACAGGTGATGAGCAGTGCCTGGTTTAATCCACACATACCGCTTAGAATTAAGGCCTAAAAGTTATATCTTGGTCTCATCAGAACAGAGAATCTTAATTCTCACCATCTTGGAGTCCTTCAGGTGTTTTTTAAGCAATACTTCATGCATGGGTCCCCCCTTTCATGTGTCTTGCACTGATGAGAGGCTTCCGTCGGGCCACTCTGCTATAAAGTCCCGACTGGTGGAGGGCTGCAGTGATTGTTGATTTTCTACAACTTTCTCCCATCTCCCGACTTCATCTCTGGAGCTCAGCCACAGTGATTTTTTTGGGTTCTTCTTTACCTCTCTCACCAGGCTCTTCTCCGGTGCAAAAAAAAAAAAAAACCGCAACAACACTCTCGATAGATCAGGTTTGGCCGGACGGCCAGCTCTAGGCAGGGTTCTGGTCGTCCCAAACGTCTTCCATTTAGGGATTATGGAGGCCACTGGGCTCTTAGGAACCTTAAGTGCAGCAGAAATTTTTTGTAACCTTGGCCAGATCTGTGCCTTGCCACAGTTCTGTCTCTGTGCTCTTCAGGCAGTTCCTTTGTCCTCATGATTCTCATTTGCTCTGACAGGCACTGTGAGCTGTAAGGTCTTATATAGATAGGTGTGTGGCTTTCCTAATCAAGTCCAATCAGTATAATCAAACACAGCTGGACTCAAATGAAGGTGTAGAACCATCTCAAGGATGTTCAGAAGAAATGGACAGCACCTGAGTTTAAATATATGAGTGTCACAGCAAAGGTTCTGAATATTTAGGACCATGTGATATTTCATTTTTTTTTTTTTAATAAATCTGAAAAAATGTCAACAATTTTGTGTTTTTCTGTTAATATGGGGTGCTTTGTGTACATTAATGAGGGAAAAAAAAATACTTAAATGATTTTAGTAAATGGCTGCAATATAACAAAGAGTGAAAATTTAAGGGGGTCTGAATACTTTCATATATATATAACATTTCTGTCCCCCTCACTTCTGAATGATGTCCCGCGCCCCCCCCCCCCCCCCCCCCCCTGCTACGGGCCCCAAAAAAAAAAAAAACTCCTGGGCGGTGCGACCACCGCATTGTCCAACTCATAAGCGCTGCTATTTATGTTGCATTTGAGAAACATCAAACAGCAAACGAAGTGAAAGCGAAACTAAACCGCGCTTACGTTTGAGCTGCGCAGCGCGGACCGTTTATCAGCTCAGACCGCGACGCAAACAAACTTGTACAAGCTCAGAACAGCTTTACTCGGGACGGGACCAAAGTTGATTTCGCGACACTGTTACTGCACAGTGCTGCGAGATCCAGTGAGAAGCATTTGAATTCGCCACACAATGATAAGGTTGCTGCGAGATCGTGTGAGAATCATTCAAGTTCTGCACAGAATTCTCTGTTATAAACAGCGCTGACGTACGTCAGGAATCCAGAAGCGGTAACGCTAACTGTAACCATGGTGTTGTTTTTAGAAATAGTCGAATGCATTACATCATTAATTTCAGGATTTTGTACAACCTTTTGAGAGAGAAATTCATGCACTTTTCAATGACTTTCAAGCATTTTACACAACTATTTCCAACACTTTAAATCTCTAAAATGATCCAGTTTGAATGTTATTTTTAATGAGATGACCAAAATATACTTTGTGGTAAACAAACACTTATGTAAAATTAAAAAAATACATCAAATCACAATTATAACCAGTAGACGGCAGCAGAGGAGCACTTATTGGCTTATTAGTCATTAATTTCTACCTTTTCTTGATATTTTGAAATGATAAAATCACTATTATAAAATATCAAATCATCAAGAAATCAGATTTTGTCAGAATTTAGGAGAAAAAAAGGGGGGGGGGGGGAGACGAATTTTTTGTGTATGAAGTTAAGAAAAGGTCACTATAAGTGGCCTTGAAAAACAAACTTTTCTTCAATTTGCTACCAAATCAAACATAATCACTGAAGTGGGTCAGTTCCATAAAAGAATAATGGTACATTTAATAAGAGTGGAATATATACATTTTCTATATAAAAATTTGATTTTGCACCTGTTACTGTTGTTAATAAAAGTAAATTTTGTATGCATCTTAACTCAAGCTTAGTGCTTTACTGTCAAATCTGTATAAACAATAAACAAAAGAAAAATAAACAAGAAATGAACATGTAATATTATTAGTAACTGCACTTATTAATGCAAAACAATAGTAAATTTTATGATAAAATTTATATTTTAATACCAAAAAAAAAAAAAAACTCGCACACCACCCAGCGCTACAATCTGGGCTTCCTTGGCGGCCTCGCAAAAAAAAAAAAAAAATCTGTAGAACTTAATAACTCAAATGTTAGTCTGGAGCGAAATCGTCCACGTCTAAATGACAGTGTGGTGAAACGACTTTGTAAATTTGTGTGATATATAATTGAAAATATGCTTAAATGGATTGTTCAAGCAAAAATGTAAATACTGTCATCATTTACTCAAACCCATAAAACAACTGTCCATCTTTGGAACACAAATTAAGATATTTTTAATGGTTGCTGTCATCACTTTTGTCCATTCATGGAAAGCACGTTCATCAAAAGTTCCTGAATATTAAAAAGCCAATAAAAAATACATTATAAAACCTTTGCACTATGGGCATAGAGACAGCAACCTGTATTTTGGGCACGTCAAGTAAGATATGTTTGAGCATCTGTTGACGCATATTTGTGTGCTCTATGTATGTTATTTGATCAATTTTTATATGTAAAAGGCCTAAATTGCACTGCATATAAGGATCCATGTGTCTTTCAGAAGACTTAGATAAACTACTTAATTCTGTGGACCTAGCTTTTCAAGATGTAATTTTTGGGGTGGAACGACATAATTAAAGATAACAAATTTTTTTCTTTTGGGGGGGGGGGGGGGGGGGGGTTTTTGTTGTGTGTTTTTTTGTTTTTTGGGGGGGGGTTGGGGGTGTTCAATTTACAGCAAACCTTAAAAAAAAAATTTTTTTTGGGGGGGGGGGGGTGATATGATAGAAATATTACGCTGCTAGGGGCAATACTTACAATTGTTTGATGGAAACAATCATTGCCATCGAAAACACATAAACACTATCAAATTACACCTGGGTTAAAAAAAGCAACAATTACACACTCATCTGACTTCATGAGACATAATGGGTCTAAAGGGGGGTAATATGAGTGACTCAACACACATGTATGACTGCCACCATGCAATATTCCTCTGCAAAATAAGCCAATAAACTCAGATCAGTGAGCACAGGGCTTAAGCTACATTCAGTGTTAATTTCTCTCAGTGTGTATCTGACCTTCTTATGCAAAGCACTGAAAATTACAGTCATGTAATGCAAACACTAAATAAGTGACGCGCCTGCAGAATTATGTAGATGCTCATAAATGAAGTCGTAAAATGTTCCGTCTGATAAATTACACACCTAACAACAAAGCACCTGTCATGAGAATGAAGGTGAAATACCCCGTGGGACGAGTTTAAAGGCTACGAGGGCTATGGCACCTGCTATGACCCTGTCATTCCCCCGGCGACACTGATGATTGCCGCGGAAGATGTGGAGATCAAGCAATCTCGTTCAGAAAAAAAAAAAAAAAAAAACAACAAAAAAAACAACGCTCTCGCCTAAAAAAAGCAATGGCATTAACAGCACCTTGCTCTTGTCAGCAGAAAGTGACCAATCCTAACACACTGGCTAACCCAGCACTCTACGATCATTTCGAGGCTGGATGCAGAGCAAGCTTTCTCTCAGAGTCAGCTGGTTCATGTTATGATATGTTTTGGGAATAATTTTGTGAAAGGTAAAGATTATGAGTTGATGATGTGGAGGAACGAGCGCCCCTGCTGCAGCTGATAAATTATTATTGATTTTACAATCATAAACAGCAGACAGAAGGATCAGAGACTGCACACAAGCACAGAAGCGTCTGATTATGTTCCCTTGACAATTGCAAAATAAAATATAGATTTAACTCATGCTTTCATACAAAAGAAATGCTCTCCTGAGGACAGTAATTTAAAAAATGTATTATACTCTATATTATTACTTTGTTACATAATGGAGATACAGTAAATTGTCCATAGTGACGGATAAAAGCCATTTTGGTGTTTGGGGTCTTAAAAGGATTCATTCACAAAATAACAATTTGTCATTATTTCATTCTAAAACCCATATGACTTTTGTTCGTATTTGGAACACAAATGAAGTTAATTTGTCCATCCACTGAAAGTTGGACGCAACCAAAATTAAAAAAAATTACAAAAAGACACTGTGAAAGTGATCCATATGAATCGAGTGGTTTAATTCACATAAATAGTGAAAAAACCTCATTAGTTCTCATGTGTCAACAGCAAGCACAGTTGAATTTCCATTTACCATATTTGATGTGCTTTTTGTACGTGCAACAAATCTGATCTGTTTATGATATTACAGCAATGATATCTTTTCAGAAGATTAAACGCTAAAAATAAATCTTTTTTTTTTTAAAGTTGGTTTGTGTGGATTTTCAATGGATGGACAAAATGATGAGAGAAATGAAAAGTATCTTCATTTGTGTTGCAAGATGAACAAAAATCATATGGGTTTGGAATGAGGGTGAGTAAATCACGACAAAATTTTCATTTGGTCATGTTAAATGCGAGAACCAATAATATTCAATGTTAGCTGACGTTTGAGGTTTTTGTCACCATATTTGATGAGGTCTGTGTATGCGAGTGTTATTCAGTGTTTAAGTTTGATTGGAGATTGAATAATAGCATGCAGTACTTTTCATCTGTTCAACATAGGAAGTGATCATGTCATATTCAGAATATACAAAAATGTATGGATTAATTTCACACTATGAAAATGTCCTTTCCTTACGTGCTCACCCACTGACTTTCACAATATGAACAAACTAATGTCAAATAATGTTAATCTCATTATAGTTTGTGGCTGATATGTAAAATGAAAAGAATCTCTGCAATTTTGACAAAAAATGCATTTAGAGATGACAAACAGATGATAAACATACTTCACTACAGTAAATGATTTTCCAAATATCACCAGAAATATTGGGGTTGAGGAAAAAAAAGGCTAAAACCTCTCTAAAGATCACTAAGCTGTTGAAATGTTTAGGGATGTCCTACATGTAAGCGTCATTTAAAATGAAAGTACTAACAGTAGAAGACAAGAAAGAATCCTCTTTGGTTTACATTAGGAAAGAGAGACTATTTATATGTTCTGATGAAGCAGCTGGTC
>JADLZN010010808.1:0-157052 GCA_018155175.1 Sinocyclocheilus anophthalmus | reverse complement strand
CTTTATTTATTTAAAATTCTCATTTGTATAACAAAAAACCTATAGGGGGCCGTTTACAATGATTTTTGTAATAAAAGTATGAATGTATGAAAGAAAAATTACGTATTGCAGTATTACAGCTGTATTTAAATATTTAATTATTGTCTAATTTATTTAAATATTTTTAATTAAATGCTAAATATACATAATAATAATATAATAATGTAAATGTTTAATAAAAAAAACAATCCACTTTATTTTTAAATATATATTTTTTAACGCTTTTTAATTAATTAATATATATATATGTTTTTGCCTTTATTTGAAAGGACAGTAGAGAAGGACAGAAGAGAGGGAACAGATCTAAGATGGATCTTCATATGTTGGGAGCAACGCACTACCCTGTGTGCCATACAATAGCTTCAACCAAAAACTATTGTAGTATCTTAATGTAACTGCAATTTTTGCTTTTGTTACAAAAATGAGGGACTAGGAATGCTGGGAGCTGTACCTCTTTGGCGATCTGAGCGGCCTGCTGGTTCCTCCGGCAGAAGATCTCTTTATAGTCGTCCATCCAGACCTCGGCCAGACGCACCTGGTTGCGAGCGATCACCTGCGTGCCTTTGGGGAAGGTGTGTGGACTCTTTGTGCGAAACACGTGGCCTACGACTGAACAGGGGATGATTTCTAGCTGCCCGCCGCACAGCCACACCTGAAGGACGAGAGCAGCAGGTCAGGATGTGAATTAATATGACAAGAAAAGGAAGCTTTATTCATTCAATGCACAGACATTAGGAAACTTCATGGCCAAATATATTAAACTAGTTTCCTGACCCTTCCTTTTGATACAGTCACTGATTTAACCTTTTAATGCAGAAATATCAGTAGAACTGGAAATTTTGATTCATTTCATTTAAATGAACTGATTCACAATTCTGACTCAACGATTCATTTGCATTACCACTCAGAAATGTTCACAAAAGTGCATTCAAAAGTAACTTAAATGTACATTTAAGTTACATACACTCTAAAAAATGCTGGGTAAAAACAACCCAGCCGCTGGGTTAACAAGGGACAACCGCAGCTTATTGTTGTTTTGACCCAGCGGTTGGGTTCAAAACAACCTTCTTTTACTTAATGTAACAGTTAATGTTATTTCTAATGTAACAGGTATTTCTCAAATACCAAGCAAGCACATGAACAAAGAGAACTTGAACATCAATGTAATCAATATCATTTTCTTGCTGTGAATCTCTAAAAGTGTTTAATTCATGACATGTCAAGTCAGTCTTACTTCATCAAATTAAGTCTGGCCCTTCAGATTCTGGTCAGAAGATTATTTAATTTTTCTCACCAAGTCTGCGTTTATTTGATTAAAAATACAGAAGAAAAAATGTGAAATTGTAAAATATTATTGCAGTTTAGAGTAACTGTTTTCTATTTGAATATATATAAAAAAATTAATTTATTCCTCTAATGCAAAGCAGAATTTTCAGCATCATTACTCCAGTCTTCAGGGTCACAAGATCCTTCAGAAATCATTCTAATATGACAGATAAAAAGCGAAAAAAAATTTTTTGGAAACAGTAAGCATTTTCAGGATTCTTTGATGAATTGAAAATGCTAAAGAACATTTATTTGAAATAGAATTTTTAAAAAAAGCATATAAAAATGTCATTACTGTCACTTCTGATTAATTTCATTCATCCTTACTGAATAAAAGTATTAATTTGTTATAAAAAAAAAATAAAAATCTTACCAACCACAAACTTGATTGGTACTGTACATGCGCTAAGACCAAATAAAAGATGTGTGTAAAATGAATTTTGACTCACCCTGAAGGACATTTCAATACTTTCTCCTCCCCAAATCTCCATCTCCTCGTCATAGCTTCCTACATGGTAGAAATAATCTCTGGAAATGGAGAACAGTCCCCCTGCGAACGTTGGTGTCCTGTGAGGGCAAATTCTGAGTATTATCAAATCTATTTACTCTAGTCGTTTAAAGAATAGTCATGCTGTTCCAAACCTGTATGACACCTTTCCTTCCACTGAACACAAATGGAGAATGATTTCTGGAGGCTCATGTGACGCTGAAGACTGGAGTAACGATGCTGAAATTCAGCTTTACATCACAAGTATAAATTACATTTTAAAATAATTCAAATAGGACAATAGTTATTTAACTTGGTAAATATTTCACAATAGTACTATGTTTACTATATTTTTTAAACCGCCTCAGTGAGCAGGAAGAGACTTTTCAAAAATTAAAAATCCCCAAACGTTTGAATGGTATGTAAGTCATGGCATGTTTATTTTTGTGCGAACACCTTGTATTGGAACTGAGCGTCTCCTACTTAATAGGGTACGTCTCATCTCTGAGTCTCCGTTTCTCGTGATCCGGAAGAGTCTCCCAGCCAAAGGAAAGACCCCAGTCAAAATCCCCCCGGTTATGGTGCTGTACATTTCTGGCCTTAGGGTACACCATTAACGTACCCACTTCCAAACCGGGAGATGGTCAGCAAGAATGCCCAAATTTCTAAAACTGATTTAGAAGACAGTTTTATTTATGCATTAGGGCCTAATGCATAAATAAAACTTTCTTCTAAATCAGTTTGAGCAATTTTTGCATCCTTGCTGACCATCTCCCGGTCAACCACACCAGCAGAGGACACAAACAGTTTCTAAAAAACACCATCAATGTTTAATAAGCCTAAAATGAAAAAGCATCAGATTCTTTCCAGCTCTACCTGACCACAGGCTTGTTATAAAGAGTGTTTTATTAAGAGGCAAACTCTATTCATGCGAATCCAGCACATTTGAGTGGGAGTGCTTCGCTCTTTAAAATGGAAAGTCGCTCGTACAGTATGACTTACAGTGGGCATCCAGGAAGGTGAGAGTTTCGCACGAGGCACGGGGGGGGGGGGAGCCAGAGGCCCGCGCAGTGATCAGGCCTTTCGTTCCTTGCTGGCGGACTACCTTGCTTCGTTTCTTTGGAGTTTTTATCCATTTAATTTGGGATGGTACACAAGCAACCGATTGGAGAAACTAGCTAAACCAATAAGTATTATATAACCTGACAGTAGATATGAAGAATTATGAACCCATTTTAACTGACGTTTCCAAGATGATAACTTCTGAACTTTCAACAAATCCTCATCTATTTCAGTCAGCTAGAACATATTTCATATTCGGTGGCAACAGGAAGAATGTTCAAGTCAACAAGTCAAATATTTATGTTAACAAGGCATAAAATCGTGCATATCCTCAAAAATTGCAAGATGTAAGGTAACAACAAAAGAGGGCCCAGAACTGAACCATGGGGGACACACCTTGAGTTGGGGAGCGGTAGATTTGCAACTCTGAATAAAAATTCAACATTTCTACCCATTAGCTAAGACGTAAACCAGGAAAGAGCTGTACCAGTGTTGCCAATAGCAAAATCTAGCAGCATTATACTACTAGGGGTGCCAGAATACACAGAGAGGAGATCATTGAAAACTCAGAGGACAGCCGTCTCAGTACTGCATATTTGACTGAAAAGAGTAACTACTAAAATGAAGGAGGAAGTGTATATATGAAGCAAAAATTTCTTCCAAGGGGGTAAGACCAGGTGGGAAAAATCATGTATTGGTCTATTACTACTGAAATCAAATGGATCTAAGCCAGGTTTCTTGAGAAATTAATTTTACTGGAACTGGAAATACGATTTATCAAGTAAAGTAATAACAGATACCTACTAGACAGAAATTATTCAGAGCATTTGGGAAGGGATCTAACGTGTAAGACCTTTGGTATAGAAGGGGAAAAGGTAGATATAATATTTTTTTTTTTTGTAAAATACTGAGGAAAGGAGTATTTAAACTATTCTGATCCAAAGACAAAATAAAAAGGGGTCTGGATGAGTCTACTGATGGCAAGGCAAGTTTATTTATATAGCACATTTCATGCACAATGGTAATTCAAAGTGATACATAAAAGAAAGGAAAATAATAATAATAATAATAATATAAAAATAATGCACAAACAATAAAACAAGAATTAAAATTTTGATTAAGAGGTTTTAAAATTAATTTTAAAACAGTTCCGAATAGAAATGATTCTTAATAAAATATAGTGCCAATCAGATGGACATTGACGTGATGATCAATAATGCCCACACTAAAACAGTGGTTTTGCGCGGCATTTAAGGTATGACTAATGTTTTAGCACATCTGATCTCTTCTGGATGCTGATTCCAACTGCGGGCAGAATAATAACTAAAAGCGGACTCCTCTTGTTTTGTGTGAACCCTTGGACTCGATCCTAATGATCTGAGTGGTCTGTTAGGTTTATAATCAGTGAACATATCTGTTATGTATTTAGGTCCTAGGCCATTGAGTGATTTAAAAGTACTTTAAAATCAATCCTAAAAATAACTGGAAGCCAGTGTAAGGACCTAAAGACTGGTGTGATATGCTCAGATTTTCAGCTTCTAGTCAGAATTCTGGCAGCAGCGATCTGGATGAGCTGCAGCTGTCTAATGCTCTTCTTGGGAAGGCCAGTGAGGAGACCATTACAATAGTCCACCTGCTGGTGATAAAGGCATGAACAAGTGTCTCCAAGCCTTGCCTGGAAACAAAACATCTCGTTCTTGCAATGTTTTTGAGATGATAGAATGCTGATTTAGTTACAGCTTTGACACGACTACTGAAACTAAGGTCTGTCTCCAAAATCACAACGAGATTCCTGACTTGATTTTTAGTTGTAAAACCCCTAGAGTCAAGGTATGCATTCAACTTCATCTTTGTTTCCAAATGCAAATTCAGTTTTTTCCTTGTTTAACTGAAAAAAGTTCTGGCACATCCAACTGTTAATTTCATCAATGCATGGCAGAGGGAGTCAATGGGGCTGTAGTCATTTGGAGATAAGGCTAGGTAAATCTGGGTATCATCAGTATAGTTGTGCAATTTGGTTCTTTCTCATTATTTGACTTAGTGGGAGCATAGACAGGCTAAACAAGAGCGGTGCAAGAACTAAGCCTTGTGGTACTCCACATGTAATGGACGTCCACTTAGACTTATGCTCACCTATACTCACATAATAACCTCTCCCATCTAAGTATGACCTTAACCATTTGAGTACCATCCCAGAAAGACCGACCCAGTTTTCCAGTCTCTCTAGAAGTATGTTATGATCGACAGTGTCAAACGCAGCACTGAGATCTAGTAGTACCAGCACTGATATTTTGCCAGAATCAGAATGTAAGCGAATATCATTTATTAACTTAACGAGTGCTGTCTCTGTGCTGTGATGCGATCGAAAACCAGATTGAAAATTGTCCAAATATCCATTTGAGTTAAAGTATTTGTTCAGCTGATTAAAGACAACCTTTTCAATAATCTTTCCTATAAAAACGAAGATTTGATATTGGTCTATAGCTGCTCAATATGGTGTTATCAAGATTGATCTTTTTCAGAAGGGGCTTAACAACTGCATTTTTCAGGGAGTTTGGAAAAGTCCCAGAAAGAAGTGAGGCGTTCACCACTTCTAAGAGATCTGCTTCTAAACAGTTAAGCACCCTTTTGAAAAAAGATGTTGGAAGTGTGTCAAGATAGCAGGTTGACTATTTAAGGTGCTGTACTATTTTTTCCAAAATTTTGCTATCAATTTCTTTAAAAGCAGACATAGTATCTTCTTTTTAGTATTGCGGTCAAATCTGTCTGATCTCTGCATAACTTGGGGATGTGCTAATCGCCTTCCTGATATTATTGATCTTCTTAGAAAAGAAGGAAGCAAACTCATTGCACTTGCTGTCGGAGAGCATTTCACTGGCAAACTGATTTGGGGGGTTTGTCAGTCTCTCAACAGTAGCAAAAAGAGTGCGAGTGTTGTTTAAGTTACTGTTTATAAGGTTTGAGAAGAAAGTCTGTCTAGCTGTGGCTAGTTCCATATTGAAAGCATGAAGGCTGTCTTTATAGATGCTATAGCGGATTTCAAGTTTCGACTTACTCCACATCTGCTCAGCTTTTCTGCATTGTCTTTTCATACTCTGAACTGCTGTTGATTTTCTCCAAGCTGATTTCTGTCTACCAGTCTTCTTGCTGACTGTCACAGGAGCAATGTCATCAATAATATTTTTAACTTTTGAGTTAAAGGAATCAAGGAGAAGATCAACAGAGTCTGCAGAAATGCTTGGTGTTAAAGATATAGCCTCCATAAAAAGCACACTAGTGTTTTCGTTAATGCAACTCTTTCTGACTGAGACCGATCTAGATTAAGTGGTAACAGAGATCAATATATCAAAAAAAAAATACAGAAGTGATCAGATAGTGCTACGTCCTTAATAACAATGGATGAAATGTTTAGACCTCTACTGATGATTAAATCTAGAGTATGTCCACGATTGTGTGTGGGTTCATGCAAATGCTGAATCAGGTCAAAAGTATTTATAACAGTTATAATTTCTTTTGTAGTTTTTTTTTCTGCATTATCTATGTGAATATTTAATCCCCTGCAATAGCAAAGCAGTCAAACTCTTGAGGAAATCCTTGATAGCATTTCTGTTAACTCCTCAACAAAGGCTGGAGAGTATTTTGGAGGCCGGTAAATAATGATAAACAGAATGCGTGGAGCACCTTTCAACAATCCCTAGATATTCAAACACTCTACCTCTCCTAACAGTCCTGCAAACACGCATGAAGTAAAGTTAGGAGGGGCTGTTTCACTGAGGACAGTTGCACTGCAGCTGTCTTCTAGCCATGTTTCGTTTAGAAATATAAAATCCAGGTTGTTTGTGGTTATTAAGACATTGATTAGAAAATTTTTTTTTTTTTAGTGAGCGAATGTTTAAAAACGCTAACTTCATGGCATTACTTTTTGTCTCTACAGCAATCTTAGTTTGATGCATAATAGGCCGCAGATTAGATGAGTCAGCCGTACAGCTTGAGAAGGCCTTAGACTTTCTATCACGTGATAAAACTGAAATAGAGAAAACTACAGGCACACTGGGTTCCCGCTTGTTCTGTAAACATTTGTGACTGTTGCTGCTATTATAGCGGGGACCCGACACATATCACTGAGAGCTGCTATCAGTTGTTTTTGGTTCACCTACAGCACTTGGATGGTTTGGGCCCTAGCGTTGTGGCAGCGGCCGGAGAGCTCTCACAGGAGGAGGAGGACGAGCTGGGCCCACAGCTTTGGTGGTTGTGGGGCCCGCCGTTTTTTAGTTGATATCTGGGGCTTGCAGCAAAAGAGTGGGAGAGTTTGGTCCCAGCATAAACCAGTCCCTCCATTTTCTGTGAGAAGCTTAGAAGTGGAGATGCTGGAGAGAGGGATAATGTGTCTGGTGAGCGGGGCTGTGGCTCTGGTGTTTCCGGTGGCTGAAATATGTTGTCCTGGATTCCCTGGCTGTTTTCCAGAAAGTCGTCCTTGGGATAAACTATAGGACTAGTTTTCCTGCAAATGTTCACTGACCAGAAATTGTCATGACTTGTCATTATTTCCACAGTAAATAGTAAGAGAAGAGAATGAGAACAATTATAATAGGAGGTTGCCCACTGAAAGCATTAGAACTAGCATTTACAGCTGGAGATGAACAGATGGACACACTTGCAATAGGATATTAGCAAATGGAGACTTACTGAGCAACTGTGGCTGGGTAGATGGCAAGCAGATAAGGTGAGCAGGATCCTTTGGCAATATGTAAAATCCAAGTCTGGCTAACGATTAGTTCCAGAAAATGTAATTAGTCCAGCCAACCAAACGGCAGGTACACAGACAAAATTGAAAACAAAACAGTTTGCAAACCAACAGCACCAGTCGGAAGCAGCAGCTGCCACTTCAGGATGCTGCAGGGAAGAACTGTCATCACTCCTTGTTACATAAATGCACGTTTCTTTAAATATAGACACTTTTGTTCCTGTAGACTCAAATAAAAATCAAGGTAGATGTAGGTTCAAGACCAGCAAAGATCACTTCTTTAGGTACCACCATTGTGGATTTGACCAAAACACTTACTTCAGGTTCATATGGGAACAATAAGTGTATTGTAAGTTGCTTTGGATAAAAGTGTCAGCTAAACTACAACTGGACGGCTAATGCAATGGAGAGCAAGTCCAGAGGAGCAATGCCAGCCGGTCATCATCCAGAGGTACACTCAGCTTCCTGGAATTTGCATGTGTGATCGAGGTCAAGCAAGTGAGAGATGCAATGGTGGGCTCGTGGCAGCAGTGACTGGTGTGCAATAAAATCCATATGTGCCTAAGCACTTGCTGCCAGAAGAGCTCTGTTTTCTCTTGGTCACATACTCCCGTTGGGCTCTTGGAAGCGGACCGATGATAAGAGGGATGGAATTACAATAATTGAAGAGTCAGCAGTTCCTGCATCACACAGTGTTGTGTTTAAAAATGTTAATTTTTAAGAAAATATTTTGATTTGATTATCACATACTTTTGTTTAGCAATGCACAAAGCAGTCAAATAAGTGTTCACTTTATGAGTAACCTGAGGGTCTGTTTAATCAAAAAAAGTTTTTAGCACATCATTGCCACATAGGTAAATACACTTTTGGGAAATGCTAACGGAGATAAAAAGGTTCTTACATGTAACTCAAGTTGAATTTGTTTTTCGGGAATAGGGGGTCTGTTTTTGATCTCAATTTTGATCTCTCTCTCTCTCTCTCTCTCTCTCTCTCTCTCTCTCTCTCTCTCTCTCTCTCTCTCTTTTCCCCAAGCTAAATGCTCGATTTTTATCCAGAAAGTGTTTTCTTATTTCATTCTTTCCAATGTTTTGAACTTTGTGGAGTGCTAAAACATAAATGGATGAGATACTGTCAAATGGCAGGCACATGGCGTAGTTCTGCAAAACAAATTAACAAATGTTTTACAAATCCGAAGCCAGGTTGGTAAAACTCAATCATATGCAATTCTGCTTGGCAGCCCTTAACAAGATTTCTCGTTCAAATCCGTATAATCCAGTTTTAACATCCATTATGAAACCAGCTGTTATCGGTCAGTTCTCTCACTGTCCGCTCTCTCATTTCCACTCGCTATCTTGACTATTTTTGCTGGAATCAAAGTAGCAGTGATTGTTTATGAAACAAAGCCATGACATAAACTAAAGCAGGGCTTGCAATAGTTTTGGCTGTGAGACGAACTTCATGATTACACAGCCATAAAATGTTAATAACAGGAATCTAGAATACTTTTTAAAAACATTATAGAATGAAATAGTAAAAAGCTCTCACTCATAATTTCAATTTATCTTACACAAGAGAGTATGAGATTAACTGTCCACAACAAAATTCAAAAAGTTCATGAAATATATAATTAAAGGCATAACAAAATTTAAATTGGAATCATTGGAAATTATTGAGTGATGGGAAATTAAATTGACACACAGTGAAAGCCAAAGGGGCCAATGTTTGGAGAATTTATACGCAAAAATGCAAAGTGTCATATTTTATTAAAACAATTACATCAATTTTCTGTCAACATGTATGCACAGTATTATTTGAACAGAAAAGTTGTCTAAATTATATTTTTAACAGTCAATTAAACATTTGCATTTAGTTTTCCATGGTACAGAAGCTGTAAAACTGAATATAACTTAGAAATGGTTAGCATTTTCTTTTAGTATAGACTTTATTGTTTCCATAGTTATACTACTGAAACTAAGTATTTTAATGTTTAAAGACTGACCCTATTCACTTTAATTTTAAGTGCCTCACTCTATCTTCGATTTTCCTTTTTTTTTTAAACAAAGGATGAGTAGAAAATTATTTTTGTGCTAATCAACATTCTGGTACAAGTATTGCCAGTTTCAGATTGCCAGTGCCATGATCATTATAATGAGAGGAGGTGGTGAGTGTGTTTCCGTCTCCATGCCTCCATTGCTTCCTTCCTGCAAAACTGAGGTGAACATGCACAGTTTGACACTACAGACTGACTGGATATGGTTGGATGTAGAATGATAAACCATTTACCAGGTATATATGTAAATACTGCTCAACAATCTTAATTCAAGCAATAGTGTTACTGAAAGTTTCTCTGCTCAGATGCATGAGGAACAAGTGACAGATGAAATCTGGTTTTCAGCTGTGATTGTGCAGCGCTCTACCATTCCCTGAGGACACTTACCATAAATGCAGCATTATTTATTGTGTGAATCCCTCCTCTAATTGTGTTCACCATCAGTCAAAGCTGTCACTTATAGGAATGGATGTGATATGACAGGATGTAGAAATAGGGTTTTCTTTGCTCCTCAAATACAGACTCAATCCTTGAATACCTCAAACTGCCTCAGGAGGTGGTTTAATATGCATACAAGACCCAACTCGGCCAAATGTTAATGCATCTAGTTGTTCAGGCCACAAACATAAAAGTTACTTCTCCCAAGTGGAATTATGTCAGCATACAAAGGTTTAAGAGTCGTACTCAGATGAGGCTACCACAGATGAGTGACATAGAGAAACTGTAAAAGTCAAAGAGAGACGGACGGACAGACGGACAGGCAGATAGCAATAAGGATTAAAAACAGCAGACAGACGAGGTAGGTAGACAGATAGACAGATAGTGGCTTCGTTTACCCCACCCTTCCTTACTATGGAAGCAGTTGCTCATTTCAGTAGCGGTGCCGTGAGTTATAACCAATTCATGATGCGATTGCTGTGGTTGGTAATCAAAGTCGAGATGGTGGTTATTGTTTATTAGGGCCTTTGACTTATGGACTGTGGCTTCATATGGTGGGTTCCTGCACAGTTCAGCTCCCACAATCAGTCTTGTGCCCCCGGTACTCGACATCATCACAGATCCTAATTAAAATCAGACAGAGGGCTGCATTGTCTGCTGTAGAAAACAGTGACTCGAGTGCAAACGTGAAGAGCGCGGTGGGACCTTTATACTGTTTATTGCCCTTTATAGAGCTAAATATCTGGATTTATTCTCACACACACATTGGTTCTCTCTCCCTTTCCTGAAGAAACATGTGCCGCACATGTGCACACTCACATACAGTATACAGTCTGCTGTGCATTAGACAGGCAGATGGGACGGTTAGTCAGCCAGGTGGGTATTAAAGGTGTTTGTCGTGATGTCAGAATGCATCAAAGCCCTGTACATTCCAGCAGTGCACATTAGACGTAGACAGCATTTATCTTCACTTAGGGGTGGGGGGTTGGGGGGGGGGGGGGGGGAAATGAATAGAAAAAAGAGTATAGGGATCCAACAGCACAAAGAAAATTTGTGGCCAAACTTAACAAAATCTGAAAGCATAATGTTTAAAGAAAAATCCCCTTAAAAAATAAGTTATAATGTGTGAAGAAAATGTGCTGGAAATTTCCAAACTCCAAACTTTCATTCTGAAAAACATTCATTCTGAAATTGTAAAAGCCGAAATTGTAAAATTGTAAATATTTTGTTTAATCTTTTGTTTATTTTGTATGTTCAATGCATTGTTTTATTTTTATAAAACGGAATCTAAATAAGTGTGTACAAATTTGAAATTCTCTTTCTATATATAATATAATCTCAATAATATTTAAAAGGTATCACTAATAAGTGCATTAAAACTATAGGTTGGGAAATATACATTGGGGGAAAAAAGTATTTAGTCAGCCTCCAATTGTGCAAGTTCTCTCACTTAAAAAGAGGAGAGAGGCCTGTAATTTTAATCATAGTTATACCTCAACTATGAGATACAAAATTAGAAAAAAAAATCCAGAAAAACACATAGTAGGATTTTTAAAGAATTAATTGGTAAATTCCTCGGTAAAATAAGTATTTGGTCACCTACAAACAAGCAAGATTTCTGGCTCTCACAGACCTGTAACTTCTTCTTTAAGAGGCTCCTCTGTCCTCCACTCGTTACCTGTATTAATGGAATCTGTTTTAACTCGTTATCAGTATAAAAGACACCTGTCCAAAACCTCAAAACAGTCACACTCCAAATTCCACCATGGCCAAGACCAAAGAGCTTTCAAAGGACACCAGAAACAAAATTGTGGACCTGCACCAGGGTGGGAAGACTGAATCTGCAATAGGTAAGCAGCTGGGTGTGAAGAAATCAACTGTGGGAGCAAATATTAGAAAATGGAAGACATACAAGACCAATGATAATCTCCCTCGATCTGGGGCTCCACGCAAGATCTAACACCGTGGGGTGTCAAAATGATCACAAGAACTGTGAGCAAAAATCCCAGAACCACACGGGGGGACCTAGTGAATGACCTGCAGAGAGCTGGGACCAAAGTAACAAAGGCTACCATCAGTAACACACTGCGCCGCCAGGGACTTAAATCCTGCAGTGCCAGACGTGTCCCCCCTGCTTAAGCCAGTCACATGTCAGGCCCGTCTGAAGTTTGCTAGAGAGCATTTGGATGATCCAGAAGAGGTTTTGGAGAATGTCATATGGTCAGATGAAACCAAAATAGAACTTTTTGGTAAAAATTCAACTTGTCGTGTTTGGAGGAGAAAGTATGCTGAGTTGCATCCAAAGAACACCCTACCTACTGTGAAGCATGGGGGTGGAAAAATAATGCTTTGGGGCTGTTTTCTGCAAAGGGACCAGGACGACTGATCAGTGTAAACGAAAGAATGAATGGGGCCATGTATAGTGAGATTTTGAGTGAAAACCTCCTTCATCAGCAAGGGCATTGAAGATGAAAATGTGGCTGGGTCTTTCAGCATGAAAATGATCCCAAACACACCGCCCGGGCAACGAAGGAGGGGCTTCGTAAGAAGCATTTCAAGGTCCTGGAGGGGCCTAGCCAGTCTCCAGATCTCAACAACATAGAAAATCTTTGGAGGGAGTTGAAAAACCATGTTGCCCAGCGACAGCCCCAAAAAAATTACTGCTCTAGAGGAGATCTGCATATAGGAATGGGCCAAAATACCAGCAACAATGTGTGAAAACCTTGTGAAGACTTACAGAAAACGTTTGACCTCTGTCATTGCCAACAAAGGGTATATAACAAAAGTATTGAGATGAAATTTTGTAATCGACCGAATACTTATTTTCCACCATAATTTGCAAAAAAAAATTCTTTAAAAATTCTACAATGTGATTTTATGGAATTTTTTTTCTCATTTTGTCTCTAATAGTTGAGGTATACCTATGATGAAAATTACAGGACTCTTTCATCGTTTTAAGGGGGAGAAAACTTGCACAATTGCGTGCGGTGACTAAATACTGTTTTTCCCCACGTACGAGTTTATAGATTTAAAAAAATATATATAAATATATGTAAAATATTATGGAGTTACATATGTTGCATGTTTTTTGACATGAGCAAATATCAGTAACAACTACTTGGTGTCGCAACTAGTCGAAAACAATTGTAAAAAAACCTACATTTTTATAACATTGCTAACATTATATGCGCACTTCAATAAAATAAAATTAGATAACATATTCCAAGATAATACCCTTTTAAATACTATACATAATGCAAGATCCTTGCCAAATAAGTAGGACAATGACTTCAAGTTACGCTTGAGCGATACAACATCTGGGCAAATATAAATAACAGAACGGACTTGTCAGAATTGTCATAGTGCTATGCACAATATTCAGCTTCATATGTGCAGAAAGTGTCCCGTACTGTACATTTGATTGGTAGGTTGACGATTAGATCAGTGATTGGATGGAAGGAGCTCCATAGGGGGTTCTGCAAAGGGTCAAAGTTTCAAATCACACCTGCTCCCCTTAAATTGTTGCCCTCGGCGAAAACAAGCCAGTCCAGACAAGCAATAAATTAACCTGAATTGTTATTTACAGCTCTCTGCACATTCATAAGGACGACTTTTAGGTACTTGACATTTATATTTTGCTCTACTCCTCTGAATAATTAAAATAGAGAAGAAAAACAGAATCAAAAGGCAAGATCTTCTATGTAGTCCATATAATGGCAAAGACGAAGTTTTGCCAGAGAGTGAAGGATGCTTTTTGAAGAAACACAGCAATCCTGAACACACAGGGCTGGTGTTTTTCAAGTCCAACAAGACCTGACGTGATTAATATGTTGACTAATAGCTTTGTCCCCGATGCCTATCTCATTCTGAACTTTCATTCAGCGGTTCTGTGAGTCGGGAACTTGAAGACGGAGCATCAGGTGGGGTTGAGGGTGGAATGCCACGCATGTCATTCGTAGCATGCATCAGTTCAACGCAGGTGCCGGGTTATGAGGCTATAGCATGCTTATGTAATGCAGAACAACGTGCTTCAGAGGTATTTGCATTTCATGTTTAAACCAGTTCTAGATAGGCCTTGACCTTTAATCATTCATATATTGCCAGTATTTTAAGCAAACCGTCCAGAAAACAATTCGCAACATCTCATTTTTTTGCAGCTGTAGGGATTGGGTTTCAGGCAGATTATGGGTATCATCTGTCTGACCTTTTGGCAACGGCAAAAAGGAAACAGGCTGTAGTCAGCTGCTTTGGTTTGTTTGTCGACTAAAATGAAACTTGTGATAATGAACTTCAGATGCCATTGGAAAGCTAGGTGTGCTGGCACTGCCAGGATGCTGAGGTGGCGCTTTTAGTCATATCCACTTACTGAATTATGCTTTCCACAGCCCGTTTGGGAAACCAGAGAAAAAAAAACATCATCTGCATCTCAGTATGCCTCGGCATCAGACGCGACGAGAACAATGAAACGGAGACATGTGACCAATCTGCTTCCAGTTAGAACAGAGCGTTTGGCCTGGAGATAAAGCACTCCCATATGACTTGTTCTCTTCTGCCTTTAAGTTATTGATTGGAAGCAAGTCAGTTGATTGTGATGTTCCAAGCGCTGTTGGTTGCTGATGTTAGAGTGAGTGAGGGGAGGAGAGAACAGCTGCACTAAGGCCTACTGACAGCTAATTTCTAGAATTTTCCACACGAAAAAATGTGGTTAAAACAGAACAATGATTTCACACTGAATCTGAAATATCTGTCAATGATAATTTATCTTTTTTTTTGGAGGCTAGTTTTTTTTCTCATTTGATTCAAAAAATTCAGGTATCCAATATTTTTACAAAAAAAAATCTAAAATTCAATCTCAATGTGAATAGTTGTCACACTAAGGCCCAATCCCAATTCTACCCCTTAGCCCTTTCCCTTTCCCCTATCCCTCAGTTTCGCGCGTTCACGTGAAGGGGTAGGGGTGTCTCAATACCCTTTTGGTTGGAGGGGTAAAGGGAAGGGGAAGGGCCAGACAGCCCTTCAAACTAAGATTTTTCGGGACCACACTTCAAACGAAGGGGTAAGAATTATCTCAGCGCAAACCGGCTTCAGCGGCAACATGGCTGCCCGAGTGAACAAAAAGACATATATGTAAGCATTTTTGGCATTAATAAAGATTTTAATGAAAAGTAATCATTTGTTTTATGTTACATTCAATCGTGAGTTCATATTTACGGTCATGTTACTCAAAGAAATGTTTGCAAAAAATGTTTGCTAATATTTGCTAACGTCACATCATTATAGACTGCACGATAGTGCCACAACATATTTTCATGTCTGATCAGGGCGATAACCACCGTAGACATTTATGGGGGCTAGTCCCCCCCAATAATTAGAAATTGCTAAACCCTTTTCTCAAATATTGCCAGTTCGAGAGAGAGAGAGAGATTAAAGTTGCATGTGTATGCGTGTATGAGTGTATACGGCATAGTAGTGGTTTGTACCAATTCTTAGGGGAATATTTTAACACCTACCCTGGGGACATCTGTCTGGGGAAGGGAGGGAAGGGTTATATAAATAGAATTGGGCAATATTTTGTAACTTTGTGTCATTTAGAGTAATAAGTCTGCATTTATTACAATAATTCATGCTTTATCCAGAGCAATCACCTAAAAAGAAATACTAATATAATAAGAAAGAATAAATAATATATTAATTAATAATTAATAAATAAATTAAAAATAAATCGACCAAGGAAAAAACTAACAAAGAGTGAAAGCATAGAAATTTATATTATTATTAGTTATTATTATATATATAAAAAAAAAAAATCAGAGTTCGTATATCAATAGGATTAAGTATGCACAGAAAAGATTTAGTTTTTTTTTTTGTTGTTGTTGTTGTTTCTTGAATATTGTAAAGGACTCTGGTGTTCGGAAAAGGTTAGGAAGATCCAACAGTGAGAAACAGTGGAAGTAAATGTTCTGGAAAGTGATGGTACCGCTCACTCACCGATCACAGACTTCTGCATGAACAGGCCTTGAAGAAGGCAGCTATGAATGGGAGTGCATGAAGAACATTACAACAAAACAATATGAAAAATATTTGTGGATTGGTTAACTGGTTTAACACATAGAAATGACAGGTTGAGTATCTGAATGGCACAGATTTGGAATCTAGCTTAATGAAAATAAACAAGAGGAAAATAAGAAAAATCACAAATGTGACCCCTGCTGGCAAAATGAGTCGGAATGTGCAAGGGCGAATTTTGAGTTACAGGCAAAAAAGAAAAAAAATCTAGCATAGTGTTAGTTTTAGCAGGTCACATTAGTCAGGCTCGCATCAGCTGACTCTCAGCTGATCCCCATCTACCTATAGGAATACGACACCTATCTAAGCTTTCATATATAAAGTCCTTCAGTATTATCAGCATTTTTCACATTGCTCAATAGCTAATTAAATGGCAAATTCGGCAGGCAAAACACCATCATCACTAGGAATCGGGAATTTAGAGAAGTGGAATTCACTTCCCCAATGGTCTCACCTTCGATTCATTCACGTTCGTTAACTGGAACACGTGAATTCACCGCATTGATTATAAGCTGCCTGATTCGGAAGTGACTGAGTTAGCATTATTTCACGCATCGCTACATTATTGTCATGGACTCCACAAGTTATGTGACTGACTCAAGAACAAGTTCAGATGGGAACTTCATCCCAAAGAAGGATATCAAGAGATCAAGCATCCACTACACAGCTGCTATGTTTCACTCTCTCGAACGTCTTCACAAGCTAAGTTCCATTTAATGCTCTCAGGTTATCTAGCTAAGGCTATCCATGTTGCTTGGGCTCATTAAGTTGTTTTCAGTTAAATGCTTGTGCTAACGCTTAACGGGGGGGGGTCTAATCTCATTTCATGCATTCTGAGTTATTTACACTGTTAAGAGTTGGATTCTTATGTGTGTACTCAGCGACCCAAGCAAGAGCAAGAAACTTTTTTGAAATGAAAATTCGCTTCAAGGAGCTTGAGCATTTAACACTGACACATGAACATTAATATTGTTATCTTTATAGATATCATTCTAGGTGTGAACGAGATTAATATAAAAATACCTTCAGAATTTGAATTAGAATGTAATATACTAACCTTGACAAAATACAAGAAGAATGACAAATGCTGACTGGTTAACTGTACAGTTTGAAATGCCAGATAAGGGATACAGGTCATTAAAAAATGACAGAGCATAATAAATAATTCATAACCCTTGTTCATTGCAATTCTTTTGAAAAGACACCATGACGCCTTGACTTCACTTATTCGCACTCTCCTGCATAAATCATTCGATTCGGCCTTCTTTCAATGATCAGATGATCCATTCATCACACCGCTCAACTCCTGCAAACACACACTCCGCAGCGGCTGATTTATGACCGTTAAACCTCCTTCAGTGCATTTAATATTTCATGAATTAACCAATTTACTTTGGAATATATTTTCCAGCTCTAATAGGCATCGAAGACCACAGGAAAGCAACTGCACATGCAACTAGAATATAATTTAGCTGAATAAAATGGCCATTATATTGGTAAAGTGCAAGCAATTCTATAGGAATAGGGAAGGAGTGGGAGTGATTTGGACAGTGGAGACAGTGCTCCTAAATGTGGATCCTGCCACAGAGATACCCTGGCCACATAGAGACAGAGAATGGACCGACAGACCACAGAAACATGCAATTATCCCAAACAAGGAGGACTGGCCAAGCTCTTCCCACTGCGATGGACAACAACAGCACCCATACATAAGCATGAGTGCAAACACACACACTGAACATACAAGTGCAGCCACTTGACTTGAGCTCTAAATCATCAGCTCTATAAATGCCTTTCATAATTATAAACAAACAAACGCATGTGCTAAAACAGGGCTTCACAACCTAGATTTTGGATAGTGATGCAACACAGTACCAAGATTATGGTACAAAAGTAAACAAAATTGTAAACAATCTTATGTAGTAATAGTAAATAGCAAATTTTAATCGAATTACATTTTATTATCAAAATTTTATTAGAATTAATCACAGTTTACTTTTTCACAAGTTACTTGCTCCAATTAAAATCCCTCAAAATATAAATAAGTATAGTCATAATTATTTTTTTTGCATTGTTTTTTTTTTTTGTAGAATAAATGGTGTAAAAAATTAACAGTCTAATTAATGATATGAAATTATACTAAAATAATATTAGAAGTATGTTTTTATTTATGGAAATTGTCACTTATTGCCACTGAATTTACTTACATCCCTGCCTCTGCTGAATTATTTTTATCTACGGTGATAAAAAACATCCCACGAACCAAAGTCCAGATCTGAATCAAATGGATTCGCGATACGCTCTTTGAAGTCCCGATCTGAATCAAACGATTCGCGATACGCTCTTTGAAGTTCCGATCTGAATCAAACGATTCACGAACCTAAATCAAAGTTCCGATCTGATCTCAAACGATTCACAAACCTGCACCAAAGTTCCGATCTGAATCAAACGATTCGCGATCCGATTGGAGCAATTCGAAACAGTGAACATTTGCGACGCAATGGTTTAACTGATTCGGAGTTTCAGAAAGCTCCGTTGATATTGTTAAATGTATGTTCTTTGCTCACTTTCCTATATAATTTATTAGTTGTTTGAATAACCGTTGAAATTAATTAATCGGCCTAATGTTTTTCTTAAATTGTGATCACGTTAAATAGCCTACAGTTTCAGTCGTATTAAAAACATTTTGTGACATGACGACACACATTATCTGGTACTTGCTTAAAAGGAAATATGAAATAATGACATAAATGAATAAATGATGAAATAAATAAATAAAAGCAAACATTTGTTCTGATGTAAGCATCAAAACAATACCCTACCGTATTGCAACGCATTAAAGCAGTCAATCCAACACAGTCGAGAATAACTTTAAGAGGTTGCCACCGTTTAGTAAACTGTGGACTAGCTTTGGCTCTTCCTGATGACTTGAATGGTGATGCTTTCCGTTTGTCAGTTGATTGCCTTTCATTTTTAACCAGAAATGTGCACGCTGCTTTTCTGATGTCTACTGAAGTTTTCTGTGTTTTTTTCCCGTGTCACTTGAAATGTGTCCATTTTGAATCGTTGTTACCAAAGGCGAGACACTTGAGGAAAAAATATAAGATCAGTTGTGGGACTATATTCTGTCATAAATCGCATACCATTCATTGATGGACTTTCTACCGTTCGTTACTGGAAATTAAATTAAATTACTGGTTGATATGTCCCGATCTCAATAAAGTTTACACACGCTTTTGGTCCGTGAATTAGATCTCGCTCGGGACGCAGCACGTCTGTGGAGGTTTGGCCAGGACCGGTTCCAGAAATAAATCAATATATTTTATGTTCCGTCCATTGCCAATCACTGCTATTTCAAGAGTGAATCCCGCATAAATATGCAGATGTCATTCCCGAAACTTTGCAGGGTGTAGCCTATGTGTCCGAAAAACAAAAGTTTCATACAAATTCTGAAGGGATTATACCTAGAAGTGCGCGCCTTTATCACTAAAAAGCGTCACTCATCTTCGCTCATTGCGATCTTACAAAGTTCCGTTATAATCAATGAAGCTCTTTAAAATGCACAATGAATCTCTTATTTACATCGCGTCTGCACTTAGTCATGAGATGATTCACGAGCGTGCAAAACTGCACTTAAAAACCGCGGCGCTTTGTCAGTGAATTCTTACATTTGTCAGTGAATTCTGACAAACCGTTTCTGAGTGGCCATTGAGTTCAAGAAAGAAATTCACAGATATGTCTTGTGATGGTTACAATTGACTCAACGCTGCAAAAACACGTTGAGGGTATTTAGCGCTTGGCTAAGTGACTCCAATTGCAGCCGGGCGACATAGGGATTCCATGACTAACCAAATTGCCCCCCCCCCCCCCCCACCCCCCCAACCACCCCCCAATGTCGCCCATGATAGAGTAAGTATTTTACTTAACATCATAATGTAATATAATATATAAAAGACTTTACTATTATAAGACACAATAACTAAATTAACAACAACTTATCTGTATGCTTATTCTAGTAATATATGTTATTAATATTTTATAGTTAATTGCATTTTGAATGCATTTTTTGGCAGACTTATATAGCACATAACTTGCAGATATATATATATACATACATACACCATACACAGAGTATATAAATCTAATAAAAATATGAACATACTTATTTACAATTAAAAACGAATAATAATAACAATAATAATGCATAATAAAACATTATAAATGAATAATCATCATGATCATAAATGTAACGTAAAAAAAATATAAAAATCTAAATTAATAGTTTCCCAATATTTATTTTCATAAGGTCTGATAAGTCTATTTATGTTTCCTTTTTATAATTATTTGGATTTTATTACTTGTATTTAGCATGGTTTTGTTTTGTTTTTCTTGCGATCTGTGGCCCAATCAGAAAAAAACAGACGCATAATATCTGTCCAACCACGTAGCAAACGTCCCTCTCTGGCAACACATTCTGCAGCAGACGTCCAGAAACTCTTGCTTGCAGACAGTTTTTTGGTGGTCAGCCTGTGAGCATATGTAGTCATTCCTCACATACCTGCAGTCTCTCACCTTTGAGGTGCACGTCTGCTCTGCGGCGTGACATACTGTGCACTTAGATGCTAAGGATTACCGCGATATGTTTCATCAGACCTGGATGACGTCCAGTAATATCTGCCGCAGCTGCTTTTTTCACATGGGCTCGCCCAGAGAGAAGAGGAGTTACGTGATCAAAGTGGAGAGAGGCTTTGGGGTTTTTATCGAGGCCCACATGTTTCAAATAAGAGCTTCTGCCCGCAAGCTGGACACTAGCGCATTAACTGAACAGGCCAAATAATTTCATCACGCTCAGATTTCTTTATATTCTATCATCAAGTACGAATTTTGTCTTTATTTCAGCACGTCTGTCTAAGTGCTGCATTAACGAGTCATGGGTGTGTGGACTGTGTATATTTATTATGTATGTATAAAGACACACACATACAGAATATATTTAGAAAATATTTACATGTAAATATTTATATTCATATAATTTATATAATAAATAAATAAATAAATATATTAAATGTATAAACGTAACATATTTTTCTTAAATATGTACATGCATGTGTGTGTATTTATATATAAGTAATAAATATGCACAGTACACACACATATATTATGTAAACAATAACTTTTATTTTGGATGCGATTAATCACGATTAATCATTTGACAGCACTAAATAAAAATTAGAAATGAAAATAATAAATAAATGCAAATTTATTCAATTATTAGTTACCGGATGTTACTACAATAATAAAACTGAACTAAAAATTCTAAAAAATAAAAACAATTATAAAAACTGTAAAACGTAAAAATGGAAAACACTAAAATTAAAAACGTAATACAAAATTAACAGTATCTCTTATGACACTAAATATTAGAAGTAAATTTAAAAAATCATTAGAAGTAAATAAACAATCTTTATTTATTGCCACACAATGCTAAATTAACTTGTTTCAAAAACTTTCACATTACATTAATAATATAGCTAACTTTCTCATTCATTCAAGTTATTTATCTTAGTTAAACAGTTATCTAATATTAATATAATGCAGAAAAAAATCGAAAAAGCTTTAGTGTTCAACAACACCCACAAGGAATCTGTCTTAGTGTTAGGCGATTCCGGTACAGAAAAATACAAACAAAGGGCAGAATACATAAAGAGACGAATAGACAATAAATTATAATAACTATAGTAATAAAATACAGAAAAATGAAAAAAATGTCCATAGACAGCACTGTGTATGGCAATTGTGCTATTTAAGATGAAGTTTAATGCGTTATTACAGATGTGGCAGAACTGAGGGTTTATGTGTTGTTAGGATGCGATTTGGCCTGGGGGAATAACTGTTTTGTGTTTCTGGCTGTTTTTGGGTGACAGCGCTAGTAGCGCCGGGGCCAGAGGGCCAAACAGTTCAAAGAGCGAGTGGGCAGGATGTGAGGGGGCCAGATAATTTTCTTGTAGCCCTTTTCCACTCTGGAGAGTAAAGTTCTTTGAGGGTTGGGTTAGAGGAAATCACCAATAATCTTCTCAGCAGTCCTGACTGCCCGTTGTAGTCTTCTGATGTTTGTTTTGGTAGCTGAACCAAACCAAATGGTTATAGATGAACACAGGACAGACTCAATGATGGCCGAGCAGAACTGTTTCAGCAGCTCCTGCGGCAGGATAAACTTCCTTTTTTTTCCAAAAAGGGGGGCCTGGCGGGAGGAAATATAACCTCGCGGGGCCTTTTTACAATAAGAGTCAATGTGATTGTACACTCAGGTCCTGAGAGATTGTTGGTGCCCAGGAACCTGAATGGACTCCACGCAGTCACCAGTGTGTCTGATGAGTGTTTGGGGGGAGGTGGGGGAAATGCAGGGGGGTCCTACTGAAGTCCACTATCATCTCCCCACAGTTTGAGAGGGTTTAGCTCCAGGTTTTAAGGACTGCACTAGGACACTAGGACAGCAGTGGAGAACTGTCCTGGAGAGCCGCAGCTCTGCAGAGTTCAGCTCTAACCCTAATTAAAACTAACCTGCCTGTAGCTTCCTAGTAACAGTTCAGACCTTGATTAGCTTGTTCAGGGGTGTTTGATTAGGGTTGAAGCAAAACCCTGCAGGGCTGCGGCTCTCAAAGACCGACGTTCGCCACCCCTGATCTAAAGCCTAACCTCCTGTCTGTAAGCAGACTCGTCTCCGTCCTTGATGAGGCTGATGACTGTAGTGTCGTCCGCAAAATTCAGGAGCTTGACAGAGGGGTCCTTTGAAGTGAAGTCATTCGTGTAGAGGGAGAAGAGCAGTGGGGAGAGAACACAACCCTGAGGGGCACCAGTGCTGATAGTGAGAGTCCTGGATGTGAGTTTGCCCAGCCTCACTAGCTGCTGCATGTCTGTCAGGAAGCTGGTGATCCACTTACAGATGGAGGTGGGCACGGAGAGCTGGGTCAGTTTGGCTGAGAGAAGGTCAGGCGTGATGGTATTGATGGCTGAACTGAAGTCCACAAATAAGATCCTTGCGGAATTCCCAGTTTTGTCAAGGTATTTCAGGATGTAATGCAGTCCCATGTTGACTGCATCGTCCACAGACCTGTTTGCTCTGTAGGCAAACTGGAGAGGATCCAGCAAGGGTCCAGTGATGTCCTTCGGGTAGGCCAGGACCAGTCTCTCAAATGACTTCATGATCACAGACGTTAGAGCGACAGGTCTGTAGTCATTAAGTCAGTGATTTGAGGTTTTTTGGGGACCGGAATGATGGTGGAACATTTAAAGCAGCAGGGAACTTCACACAGCTCCAATGAACTGTTGAAGATCTGTGTGAAGATGGGGGCCAATTGGTCAGCACAGACTTTAAGACAGGCAGGTGAAACACCATCTGGGCCTGAAGCTTTCTTAGATTTCTGAAGACCCGGTTCACATCCTCTACACAGACCTTAAGCACAGGTTTAATGGTGGTGGAGGGAGGGAGAGGGTTGTAGGGGGGTAGGTGAATGTATGAAGTGCAGATCATAGTGGGTGCTGGGTGTCAGTCTGACCTTTTCAAATCGACAGTAAAACACATTCAGATCGTCAGCCAATTGTTGATTCTCCACAAACTGTGGGGGTGGTGTCTTGTACATGGTGATTTTCCTCAGACCAGTCCATACTGACGCCAGGTCGTTAGCTGAAACTGTTTTCTCAGCTTTTCAGAGTAGTTATTTTTAGCCACTCTGATCTCCTTTGTTAGTCTGTTCCTGGCCTGGTTATACAAGATTTTATCCCCACTTCTGTAAGCATCCTCTTTGGTGTGACCAAGCTGTTTGAGTTTCCCTGTAAACCACGGTTTATCATTATTGAATGATAAGAATATCCTGGTGGGGATGCATATATCCTCACAGAAACTGATATATGAAGTTACAGTATCCGCAAGCTCGTCCAGATCGGTGGCAGCAGCTTCAAAAACACTCCAATCAGTCAGGTGGAAACAGGCTTGTAAATCCCGCTCTGCTTCATTAGTCCATCTTTTAACAGCCCTTAATACAGGTTTAGCTGATTTCAGTGTCTGCCTGTAGGTCAGTATAAGATGAACCAAACAATGATCAGAGAGCCCCAAAGTTGCCCATGGAACAGAGTGATATGCATCCTTAATTGTTGTGTAACAGTGATCCAATATATTACTGTCACTGGTGGGACATGTAATGTGCTGTCTGTATTTTGACAGTTCACAGGAGAGATTTGCTTTGTTAAAATCTCCAAGAATAATTAAAAGAGAGTCCGGGTACCATTGTTCCATTTCAGTTATTTGTTCGGCCAGCTGTTGCATCGTAGCGCTCACGCACGCGTCCGGAGGCTCGTACACATTCACGAGAATGAAAGAGGAAAACTCCCAGGGAGAATAGAATGGTTTACAGTTTACAGGTTGAAGGAATGGAATCGCTTCACTCAGCCAGGTTTCAGTGAAGCACAATGCAGCAGATTTTGAAAAGTCCTTGTTTGTGCGGGAGAGGAATTAATCCGTTTTGTTAGGAAGGGAACGGAGATTCGCTATGTGGATACTAGGGAGCGCAGTTTGGAAGCTGCGTTAGCGGAGCTTAACCAGGGCACCGGTGCATTTCCCATTTTTCTGTCTGAGTGCACGTTTGACTAGGACCGCTGCCCCTCTGACCAAAACATCCAACAAAGTGTCTGAATAATCATAAACTGAATTTTTTTTTTGTGTGTGTTGCCTTATGTCCAGTAGTTTGTCTCTGGTAAAACTGATAGTAAGAGAATGACTAAACACAGAACAAACAAACAAAAACAGTAAAAGAATGGGAGCGCTCCACACCACGGCAGCCATACGCGGCGCCATCTTCATTCAGATAAAAAAAATAAATAAAAAAATAATAATATGATATATCAATTTTAACATGGGTATATGGAGTGTATTTTGGACCAATGAAATTTTACTGTGGGCGGAGCTACCATGTGACGCAACAAAAATAGTAAAAAAAAAAAAAGTGACTAACAGTTGCTTGTCATGGACAAAAGATCAAATTAACAAAAAATCTGATTTATTGATTGTTTTATTTATGTTGGATTGGTAACAGGATTTTAAATGTTAATTAGTTACACTACATTCTACGTTCCAAAAAAAATAAGACACTAAAATTAAATGTAGAAATACTTGCTACAACTGTCTTTTCAACAAAAGCCGTCATCTTCACCGTCTTCCATTCCAGTTAGGTTTATTAAATGTACGTGTCACTGACACTGCACAGTTTCTGTAATATCGGACTAAAACAGCTTTAGAAGTGCTGTAAGCCTCTTTTAAGCCTCTTTTACTGTTATCACAGCTCTTCTCACATAGTTATTGAGTCCTGAGCTCTGGGGGACAGACAGTTCTCTCCCGAATCACAACTGCCCCACCATTTCTCACATTTTTAATGACAGACTTTAAGAGATTTAACTTTCCTTCGAGCAGTCAATGTGTGTTCAATTACCTCAATTGTCTTTGCCATCTTTGAGGAACACGGTCAGAGCTCCATATGCTGATGAGTGGAAGCAGAGATGTTCGGTTTAAGGCGACATGCTGTAAGACTATAAAACTGAAACAATCTACGAGGACGGAGTACATTTTACTAGCTCTCTAGTTAAGCGTTATATAAAGTGTGATCTCAAAGTTGAACTCTTGCTCAAAGTATTGGAAATCTTTCATTTATCAGCATCAGCATCAGACAATGGAAGTCAATAGAAAGACCTCAAGTCTGCTCAAATTAAATGTAATTATTTTCCATATATGTATTTTAGACATTTTGCAGAACAGAATGAACATTACAGTTAAAAAATAGAAACTGTTAAAAATAGAAATAAATTTTTATTGCCTCCCAATGCTAAATTAACTTGTTTCAACAACTTTCATATTACATTACTTAATAATATAGCTAACTTTTTTAATTATTCAAGTACTTATCTTAGTAAAAAAAACATTCATAATATAATATAATATAATCTAAATGTTAACATGGGCATGTGAAGTTTTTTTTTTTTACATAAGAAAAACCTTCAGATTTCAAACCTTAGAAGAAGAAAAAAACGGACTGGTTGCATTACATGTCAGTCAAATGATTACTTCCTGTCTAAAGGGGTGGTTCTTTGCCAGGATATGCTATAATGTGGACCAGACTTGATGCCACTAGTCAAAGCCTGGTTACATGAGACTACACTGTGCTTAAAAACATCCTTTAGCCCTGACTATACAGTGCTTCTACCCTTAGCTTACGGTGTAAATATACATTAGGGAAAACTGATTGAAAACAGATAATTATCTTGCTGACAGGACCCATCAAACCTGAATAATACATACTAGATGACCAGTGACAGACATAATCAGGTCACTGTCAGTTATTCCACTGATCTAATATCAGTCCCTTTAGTTCTGGATGAATACTTGTATTAAACAGTGAGTCTGAAGCATATGAGTTTTCCGTTGACGTTAACGTCTTCCTGCGGAACAACACAGAGTCATGTTTCAAGCGCTGAGAGTGCTTTAGATGGATCTCCACCTCCGTGGAGAACTAATGGCACAATCTATCTGTCAGTAAATGCAATAACAGTAGGCTGTCACTCAATACAGAGGTGCCGCCCCCTCCATGCCCCTCCACTCACCCTGGAGCCTTCCAGAGCTGTCAATAACCCTTAACACAAGGAGGAGGGGAGGGATTTTAAGAGGTCAAAGACAAATATCTCACTCAGCATGACACTGAGTGGTGGGTTTTCCCTCATGTACTGCACGACCAGATTAAACCTCAAGACAGTGTATATATAATGGAGGAGTCAATAACTACAGCAGCTCAGAATATAGGCCTCCAGGTTGACAGAAACATAAGTAAACGCCTCTGAGGCTGTTGTACACGGACGGGAAGATATAAAGGTTACAGTTCTGTAACTCGAACATGGTTGTGTGCCTATCAACCACTTATAGCACTTTTCCACTGCATGGTATGGCTCGGTACGGTTCAATTTTGGGGGGTTTTCCACTGGGTACAGTACCTTGTACCTGGTACTTTTTTTAGTACCACCTCGGTTGGGGTCCCAAGTGAACCGTACCGTTACCAAAACGTGACGTGTAAGCTCTGCTGATCACGGATTGGCCGGAGAGAATCGTCACTACCTGCGTCACTGAACTTGCGACATAAACACAACAGAACCGCTAGATTTAAATCAGCACAGCCAGCGAAGGATCGAACGCAACTGTTTTGAATGAGCGCACCTTTTTTAACAACCAAAAAGTTTGTTGTCTGTTGCGGAAGAACAGACGTTCCTCTCGTTGATAGCAGAGGAGCGGATCCAGCGAGAGCTTGATGGGGCGACGCAGAATTAAAACGTTTTTTAGGAGTCGTGGTAGTAGAGGCGGCGCAAATATAACGACATGTGAATAATCCCGCCCACTCTAAAGCGGTACTGAACTGCAGTGGAAACGCAAACCGTGTCGAGCTGAACCGTGCCGTACTGAGCCGTGCCGAACCGTGCCGTACCACGCAGTGGAAAAGCACCATTAGGCTTAAAGGATATAGTGAGAATTGGTGTGGGGGGAAAGCTTTGTTGTAAGTATGTTGTCGGGTGCTTTGAAGCACAGAAATATTCTGTCAGCGAAAAGTAAACATTTTCTGAAGCCTGTTAACTAAAAAGATTGTTGGAGTACATTTTAAGAAAATACTATTTTAGTCTTTCTACCTGAAGATTCGGTGTTACTTGCCGTTTCTCTGTCATTGATTCTGAAATGTTCTAGTAACTTCTGAGTGGAAATTGTTTTGGCACCATTTTTCTTCAGTTTAATAGTAAATAAATAGTAGGCCTAGATCTGTTGTTAACAAGTCACATGATTTCAGGTATTATTCGTGTCCATTCGTGCACAACTAATAATATAATCTCACTTTTTACGATACAATCCAATGATGAATAAAAAGTCCTGCTCTAATAGTGTTAATACCGTCAACAAAATTACTGACTGATTACTTTTTTCGAGTGCCCAGCATAACAATAATTAGACAATTTGAATTGAAACATACTGTTAACAAAAATCAGATGTGAAAAAATAACACTGCAAGATATTAACAATTAGGGCTGGGTTTAGACACAAATTTCACTATTCGATTAGATTTTGATTCACAAGATTGTAATTTGATTTGATTTCCAATTTGATTCAACTCAATATTGATTATTTTGGATATATATCAAGTACAGTACATGCCAAAAATCTCTCAACTAATCTTGTAAAATAAATAGTTGGTACAACATTACTATAATATTAAAGTTTAAAATTAACTGATTTGTATGCAGATGCTTAAATTACACTAAATGAAGTTTTTGTAATGATAAAGTCACCATTACATAATTATATTTGTAAATTTTTTGAAATATAAATATTTAAATGGTGGCTGTCATAAAAAAATGATGGATTTATTCAAACATAAATTAACCATTGAAGAACTGTAAAAAAACTTATAAGGATATGTTATTAGTACTTATAAATATTATATATTAAGCAAAATGCTCCTCTCTAGAGTAAATTTTTCTAGCTGAGTAACGAGTTTATGGTCACTGAATATGTTTTTTTTTTCCTGAGGTAAATGTGACGTTAGGTGAAATATTGTTTACAAGCTTGTTATATTGATGTATTTCTGGGTTAAAAACACAGATTGAGCGATTGCATAAGACATATAGATTTAGGTAAGTTGTACTCTTTCTTTTAACATACCTTCGGATATTTATTCATGTTTATTTCATGCTGTAATCGGTATTAAAGCAGAGGAGATGATCAGTTTACGCGCACTTCCCACTGCCACTTCTGTTAAACTGAGGCGCTACAGCGGACTGTCACTACACATTAAACGGAACCAAAATAGCATTAATTGTTTAAATATTGTAATAAAATGGTCAGAATTTGAAATCGGACACTTTGTTTCATATCAAAAGTAACAAAGCACAAAGCTTATTGTGATATAATGGAAGGGAGGTGTGCTACAATGTTCCATTCTTTAACTGAAAACTAGGCTAGACTAATGGATTCTCGGTATTAAGAATCAATATTGTTCTGTAAAAATAAGTATCGATTAAAATCAATTTACACAGCCCTATTAACAATGCACTTTTAAACTGAACATGTTTACATGCACACAAATAAAACTAACAAAAATCGGATTATTGAAATAACCTGTTAACCAGTTTAAATGCAAACCAATAACCTGACAATGCAAGAAAAGCGTGCTTACTAGAGCTTTTTTAAAAACTAAGTTTATTGTCTCATCATAATCATCCATATATCCAACTCTAAGAAATCTAGTTCAATCATGACAAGTCTTAAAGATTTTAGCATGGTGATGGATATGACAATGTTAATGTATTTGGTCTTGGCGGAATAGATCTGCTACGCTGCTGCTGAATTGCTGCTGCTGTTGGTTATTGCTGTAGTTGTAGATTATTGCTGCTGCTACAAGCAAGTACAGGAACTTGCTACTGCCAATGCATATGGCCATACGGTGCCATGAGTATTTAAGACATACTGCTGCTGCACAAATAGCATATAAAATAACCCGTAGCAGATCTAAACAGGTGGAGCTGGGGAAGGTTGAGGGTTTCAGAGAAACTCTGAAAGTGCGCTGCAGGAATCTCTAGTGAATGCTTGCCAGCCATATAAATGCAAGGCAGTAAGCTGATTGGCTGCATATGAGGCATGAACCAATCAGCTTGTGCCAAGTCGTTTAACTCTGAATATCATCGGTTACATTAACAACCCGTTGGCTGCGCCATCTAGAGTTTCATGACTGAACTATATATTTGTGATGTTAAACAAAGCATATAAAACCCCATAGTTTTCCAAAATGTGAGCACAAAACTGGTACAGACTCATATTCTTGAGAGTCAAGAAAGACTCTGAGTGTACAAAGTAATGAGGCTTTCTTGTCATATATGTAATATTACATGAACACGTAATGAATATTGATTAGTTGCACCACTTTTGAGTATTTCAGCACGAAACATAGTCATTGACACTAAAAAACAGCACATGCAAATAAGCATCGCAATCACAGAGCAATTCTGAGTGAATTCCCCTGAAGACTTCTCTGCAATCCCATGCGAGCACAAATCTCTGCCCTTGAAGTTACAATCATTTAACCTCTAACCCTCATTTAAAGAGTTCTCAGACTGTCAACATGAACACACATGCTCGCCCAGCATCTTCACCCACCTAAAACAGCATATATTTTATTTTCTTCCCAAGCCACAAGAGTGCGTGAATGATGTGCCCAGCAGAAAGCCGGTTTTCTTAAGTTTGATGCTGATGTCCTGCTTTGAAGCCTGTTTTCTCATAGACAAGTCAACGACACCCTAACTAGACGTGACATATTTTTGCTGAAATAGGGTCCCCAACAGGGCACTGCTTATTAATAGACATTTTTCACTTCAGCCAGTGCATTCCTCAAACACAAAGCCTCACCATGAAGACAAGCAGATAACTTAACATATCTGACATGTGGGAGACAGATTGTGCTTCGTAGGAGCATAAAGATGTGAAAGCTATTTTTTGAGTGTTTGAAAAAAATGGATTGCACACACAGATTCCACATGATTTTGCATGTATCTTCGATTCAGATCTGTAAACATTCAATGACACAATAAACAGGTAATTTTTTGCAGGCAGTGACGTGTGGGATGTTAATACATTGTAATAATACTGTAATAATACAGTAATAACAGACCTGTCACAACGTCGCCGTCTGTCTGTCAACAGTTTCTGTTAGTCGAGCATTTCAGCTTAACCTCTGGCCTCGCTCTTTGACGAGCTAACAAGGGTGTGTTCACCGTATCTCTCAACTAGTCTTTATTAAGAACTTTAGTATATTTCGAACCCCAAGGCTTTTAAAGAAAAAAGGTCCCATTTTGAGGCTTAATTAAACAAAATATTTTTTCCCAAGAAAAATATGAGCCACAACAATGATATATATATATATATATTGTATATTATATATATATATATATATCTATTTTTTTTAAAATAATATATATTACATACAGTACCACTTTAAAAATAACTAAAATAAACAATTATCAATTTATTAATTAAATTATTTTTTTTTTTACAAAAAAAATAGACTAAAGTTTTAATTTTATTCTTTAATATATGTAATGTAACTTAAAATGCATAAAAATGTATTAGTTGTAATATTTAACTATTACAAACATGTATTATTTGGTTACATTTAATGTGAAGTTTTTAAGAAAAATTATTAAACCATTTAAAAATTTTCTATTTGTCGATTTAAAAAAATATACTGTATATTATTGTACAGCAGTGTTTCTCAAAGTGTGGGGAATAGAGACATGACAAGTGGGGTGCGACAAACGGAGGAAATTTGGTCAGTTTTGTGCCCATCTCTATTAATTCCTTTATTTATTGTTCATACACTCAAAACAAAACAACGACATTTAAATGTAAGCCTTACTTAAAACGCTGGACAATAATTCAATATCAATATATATCACAATATATTTTTTTCAATAACGGTGATATGATTTTTAAACACATTTCCGAAATTTCAATATAGATTAACAGTGTTTCCTATAGGCTACATTGATTTATTTGTGGCGGTTGACTTCGTTGAATAAACATGAGCACTGCATGTTTCAAAATCAAAATGCCGTGCAGGTGTTTTATATGAATGTATCTTTGAAGGGAACCACCTGTCGTCAGAAAAGTTTCGATGGCATTTTCATTTTATCTGATAAAGTAGAGTACATGAGCGCAGCGCTGCTTGTGTACAGCCGTTACTGGAGAAACCACTGTTTCTGCCACACCAAAAGCGCCTCCTGCTGGCAGAGAATGAATTAGCATTTTCAGTAAATCTGTTTCCAACAACATGTTTTTGTTGTTGCTCACTCTTATTTTCTGTTTTCTGCAGCAACTCTTAGCCCTTTTCATATTCTTTATCCTGGCTGAAGCACTTTAGTTAAACTTAAAGCCTAGTTTATTACCATTTTGTTGGGGCGATTGGGGACAGGAGGGGCTCGGAACCCTTTCCTACGTCCAAAGTGGGGACTGGCAGAAAAAGTTTGAGAAACATTGTTGTACGGTTACATTTAGCTACACCTATTTAAATTTTCACTTTTGAATGAATAAATTGATTTTTAGATTGATAATTGAAGCCACAAAAAAAAAAATTCACCAACACTACAATGAGCTTCATATATTTCATGGCAGCCACTAGAAGAGTTAATTTCTACAGTCACTGCAGTCTGTGTCATAAAATGAAATCCTTTGAACTTGCCATGGCCGGAACAAAATATGTAAATAAATGTAAAACACATAATCTTTATTTATCAGACCCACGCCAGACAGATGGATCAGCCCACCTGGGAATCCTGCCGGCTCTCCAGATGTCCAGTCTGTTGTGATCTGCAGGCCAGATCCAAATGAAAAAGAGCACGAGTGTCTCCCTAAAACATAGAAAAAAGAACCTAAATTAATATTTTCCTCCATTAATCAATGGGAGATTTTTTTTGCAAACAAAACAATACAGCAGCACTATGATAAAGATTGCCAAAAATGGAAAAGATTACAGCTCTCTGATCTGTAAAGTATTTACCGTATGCCAAAACAAACAAGTTTGGCGCCAGTGATCTTCGGTCATGACAAATGCAAGAATAGTATATGTTTGATCACCAATACCCATCCTGATGCAATGCATGGAAAGGCAGCATGTTTGAAATAAAAGTTATAGAAACTTACATTTCAGTGTGAACACAGACCCGGAATTTAGAGCTAAAGCCGTATGGACCACTTTTTAATGATATTTTTTTATCTGTTTTGTCTTCATTGGAAAAAAGTGCTTGAAGATTCTCAAATTTTCTTGCTTGTTCCACGACTAAAAATAGCTGGCATACAATGACATGATGGTGAGAAAATAATGATAGAGTGAACTATTCCTTTACGGTATATGCAACTGAATGGCACTATTATCTTTTGCAGAGCTGCGTTACAGCTTAAAGTGATTTTTTTTTTTCATAATTGATTATTTTACACAATTAACACTGTTATTTTCCTGTTTATTATTGCGAAGCTGCTTTAAAACAATCTGCATTGTATAAAGCGATATATAAATAAATGTGACTCGACTTGAATGTGCCTTTATGTGTAGACTATAAACAAATTTTTATTAAAACTATTTGTAGATATGACCCTTAAAAAAGTATTTTAATTGCCGTAACCTAATGTTTATTTAGGTATATTAAATGATTTGTTTGACTTTTTAAAACTTTGTTTACCAATTTGATGTTTCCTTTTTGTACAAGCAGTTGTAAAATTTCAGAAAACAATAATATTTCTACCTCATTCATTAATTTAAGTATAATTTTAAACTGTGTTATGCATTATGAAGCCAATGGTTTCCTTTATGCCAAAATGTTTTGAAACAGTAGAAGTCTGAGTGTCCTTTCTGGCTCTGAAGTTTTTCAAAGTCCTTTTGTGGCTTCCAAACCCCATGTCTCTGGCCTATACTCACACTCTATTTATGCAAGAAAATGAAGTTGAACACTTGGCCCCTCCTAAGTCTGTAAACTACAATTAAGCTAAATTCCAAGTTTATTTCCAAACGCCATCCTTGTTCCAGTCCAGGCTCGAGTCTAAAATTATAACACTTTGGGTCAGGCAGCCTTTGGGTCAGCCAATTCCTCTATCATCTTTCCTTCTACACCGGTCTCGGAGTCTGAGAAGTGGTTAAACATACTTGTGTCATCTGTCACAGGCAGACACACTCAAGAACTTGAAATACATATATACAGATGATGTGATTGCGTCTGGCATCAGTCCATACTACTCTCTTCTATCAGTAAGAATGTCTTAGGTTTTGATTGAAAGACATGTAATTGGGAATCAGTGTCACTGTGTCATTTCACAGAAATGTTGTCTTTCCTATGGCGGCCCATAGTCAAAAAGGAGAAAATAAGATTTACATCTGACAGGGGAGGAAGGGAGTGTGAGGCCTAGATTATGCCTTCATCGCTGTGATTGGAGAGGACAGTTGTGTGAAGGCGAAGCGTACATGTGCCGTCACAGTCACACTGTTTAGTAGAGTAAATTATATGGATTTCAAAAATATATGTATTCTGGCTATGGCTAGGTTTTTAAATGTATATATATATTTTTATTAAACACACACACATTATACATATATATATATATATAAAATCAGTGCTGAGTAGTAACTGGTAGTTACAAACAAGCTATGGCAAAAGTAGTCTAAAAGTAATCAAAAAGTAGTCCAATTACATTACCTAAAATGTGTAATATAATAGATTAGGTTACTAACTATAATTTTAATCAGAATTTTGTAATTGGTACAGACTCCATTTGTAAGCAGCCTTAGGGGTTATGCTAAAGCATTTGGCATATTTGTAAAACCGGTCTGGTCACTTTCGAGTTCAAGTGTTTTTGTATGAGCTTCATTATATGGGCTGTTTTTACTCAGATGCCTCAAAGGGATATACCAAAGATGATCAAACGCGATTTCCATCACATATGCCGATTGATATCCTACAATTTTTTGTTTTTTTTCACTCAACATTCGGATATTAAAATTGAAAATGGAATAAAATGGTAACAATATATAGCAACTAGATAGGTTAGCTGACCACCTTAAAAGTCCCTAGATATACACCATCAATTCACCCACACACACCAACCACACCCACACCAAACCCACACCACACCCACACCTATATTCTATAATATATATATATATACTATATAATATATATTTGCCTTGTGAAAGTATTCATACCCCTTCATTTTTTCATGTTTTGTTATGTTGCTGCCTTATGTTTAATTGCTTTAAAGTACTTTTTTTCCCACATCAATCTACACACCATACACCATAATGACAAAACAAATAACAGGTTTTTAACATCTTTGCAAATGTATTAAAAATAAAAAAATAAATGATTCCATTGCATAAGTATTAATGTTATCTGGGACAGTTGAAATTAAGCTCAGGAGCATTTATATTGCTTGTAGATGTTACTACACTTCAAGTAAAGTTAGCCTGTGGCAAATTCAATTGAATGGGTGATGATTTGGAGCTTGATTTGGAACATCTTAACAAAACATCTAACAGCTGAAAATGCATATCAGAGCAAAAACCAAGCCCTGAGGTCAAAAGAACTGCCTGTAGAGCTCAGAAACAGGTTTGCGTCAAGCCACACATCTGAGGAAGATTTCATTAAAAAAAATTCTGCTTCACTGAAGGTTCACAGAATCATGTAGCCTTCATTATCCATAATGGAAGACGTTTGAAACAACTAGAACTCTTCCAAGAGCTGGCCTCCTGGCCAATCTAAACAACTGATGGAGAAGGGCCTTGTCTAGACTGGTGACCAAGAAGCTAATGGTCACTCTAGATGAGCTCCATGATCATATATGCAGATGGGAGAAACCTACAGAAGGACAAACATCACTGCAACACTCCAACACCGAATCTTCTGGTTGGTACAAAAATGAATCGGTGTGGCCAACTCAATCTTCTCCTCAGTGAAGACAAAAAAGAAAAAAAGCTCCTAAAGGACCCTTAGACTGTGAGAAACAAGATTCTCTAGTTTGATGAACCTCAATTCCAAACATCATGTTTGAAGGAAACCAGCTCTGCTCGTCACTTGCAGAGTACCATCCCAAAAGTAAAGTGTGCTGGTATAGCAGCCTCATGCTGTGGCGGTGTTTTTCAGCGGCAGGGACTGAGGGACTCATCAGAGTAGAAGAAAAGCTCAATGCACCAAAATATTGAGATAGCCTTAATGAAAACCTAATCCAGAGCATTCAGAATCTCAGACCGGGAAGAAGGTTTACCTTCCAACAGGACAATGAACCTAAGCACAGCAAGAGTGGCTAATAGACAACTCTGTGAATGTCCTTGAGTGGCCCAGCCAGAGTCTGAGCTTGAACCCAATCAAATATTTCTGGAGAAACCTGAAAATGTGCATCTGCCCTCATCCAACCTGACAGAGCTTGAGAGAACAAGTAACAACCGAGAAAAGACGTAAAAAAGCGGAAAATGACCAGATATTGCAAATGCTGATGTGCAAAGCTTGTTGGATCATACCCAAAAAGACTTGAGGCTGTTAAGGTGCTTCAGCTAAGTAATGAGTTCTGCAATACTTATGCAATGTACTTATTTCATTTTGTTATTTTTAATAAATTTACAAAGTTGTAACAATTCTGTTTTTGCTTTACCATTATGGTGAAAAAGTAATTTAAAGCAGTTTAACATAAGGCTGCAATATAACACGGAAATCAAATGCGGGGTATGACATACTTTCAAAGGCCGTATATTATATATACATATATACACACACACAGGGGTGTAGTTTGTGGGGGGGATCGGAGGATATAACCCCCCCCAAATTGCCAAAACTAGCTAGTACAACCCCCCAAATATTTATACCATGGTAAATGGAAACCTAGAATCAGGCTATTAATTCATATTTAAAAAAAGCCTTTATCAGCGTAACTTTACTTACGAACCGAACGGAACAGTTATCAGCACAATATGACTGAAGCGCAGTTCATGAGCGCCGCGCAAATCACTGTACAGTCTACTCTACGCACTTTCACCGGCACGCTTGAGAAGTGTAATAAGATTTGCGCAAGCCATTCCTATCACAAAGCTGATGGTCAAATATGTGATCTACTTGAATTATTTAGAGAAACAGCTACTTTAAAATGCTATGTAGAAAGTCGAACAGTATCTAAAAAAGGCAAATAAACTAAAAAAGACTGATGAAAAGAGGAGAAAACAATCTTGCACCAGCACTAACATATATTAAAATCTTTTTAAACTACTCATGACCACCTTTACTAGAATTTATCACGTTTTAGTGTAGGCTTATTTATTGTGTAAAATTTAGTTGTATAGTAAAATTGTAAAATTGACTTGTTATAGAATTTATATTAGATAATCTGTTAAGGGAACAGATTTTCCCCTATAGGCTAGATTTACAACTGTGGCATGTTGTAGCTATGTTGTTTCTAAATGTGCAGGCTGTTGTTTTTAATAACAAATGCTATATAGATTAATAAAAGTCATTATTGGCCTGGTAATGATTAATAGTCTAGCCTTATTATAACAAATGCTAAATTAAGACTATGGTACACTGGCCATCAGATTTCAAAAGATGCATCGATTAAATCATTAAGAGCCTGGTGAACTGGTAAGAAATACACAGATACAATACTAAACCTGTTAAGTTAGATTGCCGTCCCATGGCATGTTGGAATTAGACACTTCTGTCAAATATAGCCCATCAGTGCCTAACAAATACTATAAATACATACTATATATAATATATTAATCTATATTCTTTATATAATATGCATGGCACAAGTAATTGTTAACTATGATTTTACTTTATTGCACCAACTTTGCATAGATGGTAGCACAAAAGACCATCTCACCAAAACAAATATATAAGCAAAAAACAAATAAATAAGCCTTATTAGTGGCTGACCCGGGACTCTACTAAAAGAGTTCCCACTTTTAAGACCCAAAGACAAAAGAACTGATAAAAATGAGCAGTGGGCAGCGTTGGTGTCATATGTCATAGCGGGCCAATTTGTCACATGCTCCAGACTATTTGTTCATTATGACGTCATCAGCAACTTGTCCGACTTGCGACTCAACTTCATCGCATACAAGTCGCCTTTAAAAAATCTGAAGTCATTCTACCCTATAATATTATATATATATACTATATATATATATATTAGACATGGAAAAATGATTAAGATACATGATCTCATCCCATATCCAAGCACTCAGACTCAAAAGGCTTTTGAGCAACAATAGAAAACACGTTTACCCTTTTTGAGCATACCACAAAAGAGTGCAAGTTTTTACAAAGTTTCCATTCAATTGTGTGGTTTTATTGCTTTATTCTTTCTTTTACGATGTTTACTGTTTATTCTGCATTGGCATTAAGGCTCTGAACCTCCCACAATCTCTCTTACGCCTTCCGGAAGGAATTTATGAGACTAGAGGTTCATGTGCAGCACTATCATTCCTACAGACATGAGACCAGGGCCGCAGTTGCCCTAGAGATTAATGACACTTAACCAAGAAGGCAAACCTTCATACTGATGGTCTGCTTTACTTGTGCTGTAATCCATTGGAAATCACAGAGCTCTAAGATAAAAAAAAATGTGACAATACTTCTAAGTGTCGTGCTGTAATCCACATAGTATGCAGCAAGACATGCTTAATCCCATGCAGGTTCATGACGTAAACCACATGTGGTGCAAACCTGCACAGATCTGATGTAAGAATGATGGAGAGAGATGGAGAGCAAGTGGAAGTGAAGACAGGATGGATGGACAGAAGAGCATCAGACAACCAGAAAAACAGACAGACAGATGGACAGAAAGACACAGATTAGGATAAAAGAGACAGCTGTACCAAAACAGAGAAAAATAGACAGACAGAGAGTTAGATATACAGACAGTGCAGAGGCACACAAACAAAAACAGATTCACAAAAACAGACAGACAGAGACAGACAGACAGACACAGATTGAACTGGGAATTCCTGCCCTAAAAAAGGCCATAAAACAAGCACACTGAGACATCCATTAGTCCAGTCAGACAAATGTGGTAAGTGATTCCTTCACAGAAAGAAGAACAGACGATGAAGGGGGCATGTTTTCTATCTTTTGGAAACTATCTGAATTAAATTAACTGGCTAAGATGACTAGACAATTACTTGGACGGAAATAACCACTTCAAACAAAAGAGTGCAAACAGGTTACAGGTTTTCAGACGTGAATGATTTGAATCATTCATTCAGTGCTTTCCTGCCAAAAATGAACACCATGCATCTCTCAACACTTTCTGCAGGCAATTCAAGCCACACAGATGCGGTTAGATAAACTCAGCTTAATAAAAAACATACAACTGAATTTGATTGGTCCTGATATATAACCTTGTGGTACTCCACTGACTGAAGGAACACGTTTGTCATGCTGTCTGGAATCACCCCCCTTACTGCCGTGACTCACAGATGACTCATTCCCAGAGTAATTCCCACAATCGCAGATCATGCACATTACTGAGTGTGTGGAAGCACGAGAATTCCCAGAATTGTTTTGTAATCGCAATGTTTTAACTCAGTTTTCTTGTTTTGGGGGGTTTGCACAAACTACCAGTGGAAACGTGGCACATGGGCTTAAATTATGGTATGGATGACAGGGTGTCATTACCTAAAAAATATTCATGAGCCCAACACTATTTTAAAACAGATTTACACATACTGTATGGGGTTACAAAGAAAGAGAAAATACGCTCAATAAACACACCAACTTGTGCCTTTCTATTCATGAACATTTGTATGCATTGTTATGCTTCAGCTTGTGTGTTGACTCTGCATCAAACAACCTCCTTCTATTCAGTCTGGATGAAAAGGCAGAGGCAGGAGACGTGTGAAAGTAAACACGAACCTCGGAAGCTTTGTTAAACAGTGAAGGTCCAATGGTACACAAATCCAAAAATAAACACCTCAGTTTGGCCATCAATCACTGTGATTAGAAGATTCAACATGTATGCCACTTCCTGAGGTGAATCCTGAATGCAAAGTTCAGTCTGCACGGTTGGATCAGTTCTCCACCATATATAATAAATATACAGTATATAATGTATGTGCCTTAAATTGATCAAAAGAGACAGTAAGGACTTTTACATTACTTAAAAATAGGTAATTAAAATCTGTTTATCAAAGAATCCTGGAAAATGCATCACAATTTCCACAAAAATTAAGCAGCAGAACTGTTTTATTATAAATAACTATTTTATATTAACATAGCTAATAATGAGAATTTTTTCTTGAGCAGCAAATAAGCATGCTTTGATTTGCTGATGATTTCTGAAGGATTACGTGACACTGAAACCAGGAGTAATGATGCTGAAAATTCAGCTTTGCATGACAAATTTAACACAATGCTGATTCCTTAAAGGGGTCATATGATGCTACATGCACTTTTACAAGTTGTTTGAACTGAAATGTGTGTTGGCAGTGTGTGTACACAACCACCCTATTTGATAAAAATCCACCCAGTGTTTTTTTGTTAATCTACTAAAATCTGTACCCCTTTCTTCCCTTTCTCAAATCGAGCCAATCTCAGATGTCTGTATGTGTGATGTCACACACACAGGCCCCTCCCACGATAGTTTGATTGACAGTAGCGTTTCAGCACAGACTGGACTGGCGTCTTACCTTAGCTCCACCCTGAGTGAGCTGTCTTCAGTCTGCCATTGTTTCACCACGGAGCAGTTGTAGACAAGAATGACTCCTAAGCAATTGAGGTGTTTTGTTGTTGGATGTAATAATGAACATAGCAGTCGTCATTTACTCCCGACATCTGAGCCGCTGAAGACGCAGTGGATTACGTTTGTTTTTGAAGGGAATGCGCCGATCCCTGATCTGCCTAAATGCGTTTATGTTCGTGTGAATCATTTGTGATCCAGCTTCACCTACAGAAGAAGTGAGTGTAAGGTTTTTTTTAACGAATATTTGCAAATCGCCTTTCCTAATAATGTGCTAATTAGCAAGTTTCACGATGAATGCAGCTAAAGTAAACAGTCTCTCTGAGAGCGGCTCGGAAGAGAGGGGCGGGGTCAGCAGAGCTCATTAACATTTAAAGGAAAATGCTACAAAAACAGCTTGATCTGAAAAGAGCTGTTTTTGACGGTAAAAAAGGTGTTTTTGACACTACCATTGAGAAATTTTAACCAAACAATGTTACAGACTTTTCATTAAGACCCTAAAGAATCAATCACCAAAAATTGTGGAAAAGGCAATCCTATGACCCTTGTAAGAATATATAAGAATATAATATATAGACCCAGAAAGATACTGAATCACACAGAGAGAGACGATTACATTTTTTGAGACAGACGAATAAGAGAAAGGGGACAAGAGGACTGGGAAACAGATGAATAAAAGATGTCTGAATCATTTTTCGGCCACAGACATAAACAAATAGAGAACAGTTGCCTGTAGTCGTCCTCTCAGAGCCCCAGTTCGGTTAAACAAACCCGAGTTTACCTGGACAGCCATGCTTTCTCTCCCAATGCTAACTCAGTAGTGAAGTCCGTCGTAATCTGTAGCTAGACGTTACTCACCAAACAATTACGGCTCCGCAGAGATCAAATGAGGCAACGGCAGATTCACAGACCCGTTCCAAGCATTTACAGATATGAGTAAGGCTTCAGTCATCTCTGCTGACTCACTGACTGAGAACACTGAGTTATCTGGTGACTTCCAAAAACAAGACGCTTTTTCCACCCGTTTGGTACTTTGTATGTCAGTATGTCAGGGGTGGTTGGATAAAGAGTGGGAAAGAACGGCAGAACATCCAGTAAGAGATGACTGAAACAAAACTAATAGTTGGCCAGCTTTCCAAATAGAGATCCATTATGGATTACGTTAGTATAAACATCTGTCTGGAAACGGAAAGGTCAGTTGAATAACTCCATATTGTACAGCTTGGATACAGCTGGTTACAGGAAGTGATACTTACTCTAAACGATACTTGCCTTTAAAATCAACATAAATTGACATTTGCAACCTATTTTACACATGTAAATGGGGATATATGAATATTATTTTTCATTCAACAAGAAAAAAGTAGGACAAGACTACTGATTTTATCCATTGGGAATTCACCGGATTGGGCAAAGTGGGCGTTTCGAGAAAGCAGCCAGGTGATTGGAAGGGAAAAGTTGGATTGATGACATCAGGGTCAATTTCATGCTCCTGTTAAAACAAATTGCTGAAATTGTGTTTGAACCATCGGGATGAATCTTTCAGGTTGCATAATGTATTCCCAATAGAAAATGTAATCCCGGTGAAAACAGTTGGAACGGGACGTGAGTATCTGCGTATTTTAGACACTGTTCCTCTTGTACTGCGCACATGGGCTGACAATCATGCGCCAAATCAAAAAACGTCACACACTCATTCTTTTCCAGATCACGGTTAAGGTCCATCCATCAGCACTGCTTGCAGATATGCCAATGTAAAAAAACAAAAAGGCTAAAAAAATATCTGTGATAAACTGTTTCCACTTATTGTTTAAAGGATGGAGGATTTTGGAGGATTCCAGAAGGGTCTTAATACCCTCTGAATTGCTTTGACTTCTTTAATCTCTCCTAACTCACTGCAGAGCCTCTGAACACCGTCATCCAGCCGTGCCGCTTTGAGAGACCTGCTTTATCCCTCACGCTGTCAGTCGCTCAACCCCTCTGCTTTCAGAGGCTTTTTCTGAGGTCTTATCCCATGAACTCAAACCTTCGCTCAAACCTTTATTCACAGTCCAAGGTCCCTAGATGAAGAACGACAGGTTCAGTAGGGAATCTGAGATTGGTCAACATGATAATCACGGACCTGGTTTTGATTAACTGAGCAGCCTACAAAGGCATCATAGGCCGTATTTCATGTGCAAATGAAAACATTGCTGTGAGGGATAGATGTACAGTCCAATCAATAGAGTGTACTGTCTTAAGGCCCTCTTTTGATGTTTTTTGCCCACTGGAAAGACGCATTTGCTATGTTGTGGAGGCTGAATGATTGGCAAGTTAAATAACAATACAACCCATTGATCCACACTCATTTGCATCTTTTATTAAATATACACTGATTAAGTTTCATAGTTGTTGACATGAAACCTTTTCAAAAAGAGTAAGAATTGATGGACTTCCTGTGGCAAAGAAATTTCCCTATGCGAAATTTGCACAGAGTTCAAGTTTAATGAACTTTGACACACAAATTCAGACTTTTTTTCGGCAGCGACCTCTGCATGGCCGGAGATTCATAACACAGCAAAACTGATGATCCTACTCAGCCAGTTTTGTATACAATTACACTTCAGTATTACAAAATAATCCATAAAAGAAGAGGCTGTTTATGAAGAGTTGGTTAGTTTACTAGTCAACAGACTGGAAGATTATATCGTTGTCATGTTTCATCATATTGTGTCACAACCTGTCTATCTTTCTTTCTTTTCTTACAACATTCACATCACTTTTTGATCCTATAAAGTCATACAGTGTCCATACCACAAATAAACTAATACTAGCCTAAATAAAAAAAAACTCAAGCTCACTGAAGACAAGAAAACAGTCAGTGATTAAAAAAGAATAAGAAATGGATTACAAGCAATAGGACAAAAAAAGCTAGTGTAACATAAATAAGAAATGCTACATACATTGTATAAAGTAATCAAATGTAGAAAAACACTGCATATTCTTCTTAAGATACAAAAGTGATTTAGACAAGAGCAGTGAGAGATTGTCACTCTTTTGTTGTTTGATTAACATGAATGACAGACAGCAGGAATATTAGACTGCTGTCAGTTTTTAAGAGCTGCCCGGATCCAACATACTGTAACACATGTGTTTTCCTTTAGCTGTTTGCTTTCACTTAAGACCTACATTACAGTGTTTACAAGGATACTTGCAAAGATGGGCATTTTGACACATACAAGTGTGTGTTTAACCATTCAAGGACTACAACGCGGCAAAAAAAAATCCGTTCAATACTCCCGTGCACTATCTCATACGCGTGCACGCATATAGTGAAATTAGTTCTTGTTCGCTGCTGACTGCATTTCAATGGCATAAAATCACTTGTTTTTAAACAGCAATGAGTGCAGACGGTAAGTTGTCATGACCATGTAGCACAGCAATGTCACGTGAGCATGTAACCGCGATAGAGAAATAGGCCAAAATCTCTACTTGTTGACAAATTCTACCGGTTAATCATGTCTACCGGTATAACACGATTTTCCAAGGTCAATAAGTCTCGTAAAACCTCAGATGAAATTTTTAAGGTTAAGGTTGTAAAATGTCATGCGGTGCAGATTTTCTAAAGCTTGAATAATTCAAAGCACAATTGATAATATTGGTTTAAAAATAATAAAAACTAAAAATATAATATACTGTTTTATAGAAACAGAATACAATCGCATGTTTTCAAGGTGTATGGGAAATGTGCTATTCATTTTTATTTGATGGTTACGCCACATTAGCCATTAAACTGATCTTTTCTTAAAAATGATATAAAGGTTTTCCAAAACCATGTGAAACCAAAATAAATACAAAGAGGACAATAATATCATGTGTTTAAAAGGCCTTTACTCCTCCCCCTCCCCGAATTTCCTGGCCATTTTTAATTGCTACTAATTCACAAACATACTTTACAGAAAAACACTGATACTACACACACGCACACTTCTAGAACATACGTATTACCAGCTGAGGGAGCTCACTAGGTTTTGAAACACAGTTTAAATCTGAGATGATTCAGTTCTACTGTAATGTAATGTCAACAACTGTAATGACAGATGAAACAGAAAAATAAAATGACTGATTTACAGCGAAAAGTAACTTCTTTTAATGACAGACCCAGTTGCGCTATGCACTGGCCTACTAGTCACTCAAGCCCTGTGACCCAGATTCCCTGTTGTTGTCAAAATACTTCGTTCTCATGTAACTCCGCAAGACTGTGAGAAAACCGGACGTGTTCTGAAGGACAGCACAGATCCGGAGACTCTCACACACTTTGTGTTTAAAAAACAGCTTCTTAATCTTGAGCCAAACAGAACGTCTGTCCAAAAATGTGCACAAGGGCAAAATTAAACATCATTGCCAGGAACTAGGTCAGAAGAGCAGCATTTCTTTGTGAATGAAGCAACTCCGCTGGGTAAAGACAGTCACCAAACACACACAACCTCCCCCCTGTGCCGGCTGACTCACACCATTAATGATAAAAACGCACAGGCGTGACAGAATGTACTACATGCTGCAGTCTGAGCTCACTAATTACCCATCTACTCAAGCTGCAACACTGCAACACTGATTGTAGGTGGTGTAGTGGTTAAGGATTAGAGTTGCTAACTGAAATGTTGCAGGACTGAACTTCAGCTACACTATTCAAATTCATGTATCAGCAAAAGCTCTCAAGGCTTGCTCATACTCTCTGTCTGACATCTGCATAATTGGCGTGAACTGACTTGCTCTCTTTAAAGCTGACTGATTATTATTTATGCTATCATTTATTAAGCAGGTTTGGCAGATAAACTGGAAAGAGTTACGTTTTGTTGAAGGAATGGAGCTTTTACCCTATGGGCCACTGGCTGTGATGTGGCCTTTCCTGTTCTCGTGAGTCAACCTTACCCCCAGCTGGAAGAAAACAAGGTAAAAAAAAAACCCCACTGCAACAGTGGTGGTGCTCACAAGATGCAGCTTTAGTGCCCTTAGCTATCCCGGCCATAAGAGAATATCTTATAAACTATTTCGAATTTATTTAGTTAAGTTTGAACATAACTAGTCATTTTTAACATTTAAAAAATATTATAAAATGATTTAAAAGACAAAAAAGCAAAACAAAACAATGAAACAAAAACTAAACAACCAAAACAAAAAACAGAAGAGCTAAACATCAAAGCAAAACAAACAACCCTTATTTCAAGTCTTTAAGAACACACCTTTTGATCTTTTTTTTTAAAGGGATATCACTTTGTTTTCTAATCAAATATTAAGTTCAGCTTTATACATTTAGTTACTGATGTGCTCATGACAATGCTAGCTATTATCAGACGATTTGGCCATGTCTCTTCATAGCCAACAATATAATAAGTGTGGGTCTTGACCTGACCTATGAGTTACACTTAAGGTCTTAAAGGGAAAACGATAAGATAATTTATTTAGTGAAAAATTCTTTACTTCCTGGCAAATATACATCTTTTCTTACAAATCTCTTTGTAACGCAATGTAATAAACATGCACAGTTTGGGAGCAGATGATAAAAGGCAGAGAAGCATTATCTCTGCATTGACAGGATTCATAGTGCACTTCAATAACTCACTGTAATAGTCATACAGTGAAGGGAGAAAGCTCCCCAGTACTGAGCTCTTCTATTTACTGTAAAACGTTTCTGATTAACACACTAAACCCTGAGCCAAAACAATTGTACTTGCTTTACAGGAAACCTGCTGCATTTTATTCTCAAAATACTTCATTCTGTATGACTTGGTTTGTTTCCTCATGGGGACCAAAAAATGTCCCCACAATTACAAGGATTTTGCCATCTTTGTGGGGACATTTTGTCCCCATAATGTAGGATATACCTGAATCACACACACAAAAGTCAAATGCATTTATTACAGAGTTTTGAATTTTAAGTCTGTAAAACAATAAAATGTCATTTGAAAAATAGAAAAAAGGAAGGAACAGAGAAAAGTTACCAAGACACTTTAATGAGACATCATTAAACAAAACAAAACAAAATAAAATAAAAAATGTAAGCTTAATTTTAGGTTTTTATAAAACAATATTTCCTGGAACATAAATGTCCGGCATCCAAATTGTCTTTTAGAATGATCTTTTTCTTTCTCTCTGCAAGTTTAAGCAAGAATAGCCAGACACTTCACAGGACAGTAGGCAAATGGCACAAAACTGCAGCCTCAAGATTCACCACAAGCTTGAATCAGCACCTCTCTGACCCAGTCTCAACAAATACTGAGCGCCGCGGACATCACAAACCTGGAATTTTTTGGCAGGGTTGTCCTCTGGAAACTGCCTGTATCCAAAGGCCAACCCGTAAAATGTATCACCTGGTGTACAGAGCAGAAAAAGTAGATCCCTGAGCAATGGAAAAAGTAATGCAGTCTAATGAGTCATCACTCACACTATTTCCTTTCCTAGACAGGTTTGTGCTTGGAGATTTGCAAAGGATACCTTTAACATAAAATGTCTTTTGCCAACTGTTGGCAGATTGAATTCTACCTCCTTTGCGTTTCAAAGAACGAAGAGGATTTTCTCTTGAAGTACAGGGTGAGAACGCACTCGCTTCAAGTTCAAAACATGAGTACATGACACGGGCATTACGGCGATAAGCGTGGGTTAGAAGCTGTGTGGCAGAAAAGGGCAAAGATACAGTGACAGCGAGGGTACTACTGTATTTAGGTCGACGAAAACGGCACTATAAATCTACTTATCAACACAATCTTTTGCAATATAGGACAAGATGCAACATTTTAAGTAACAACACATACATATCAAGTGAAGCAAATTAGTCACAAATTGTTTGAAAAAAAAAACATCTATTGGATTTGATGCAAGTTATACTAGCAGTAACAGTCACATAAACAGCCAAGGATCATTGGTATACATGTGCCTACTACGCTGAAACGTTTTGGCCACGACAACTCGTGACTACCTTAATACAATTCAATGGCAGTTCCACAGGCAGAACAATGAAACAATGGGGCACACTTATTCCTTTTGTACGCAATTTTATGATTATAGGGCAGAGTTATGATTATTAAAGACCTTTTTTCCAATAATTTCTTGCACAATACTTTGTTATGACCTTAAAAGACTTTTACAATAGTGCATGATTTGTAAACTAATATATTTTGATGTTTACATCACATAATGATCCATGTGTATGTAGCTTGCGCTTTTTGACATAGAAACTTGCTCCTGGTAGTGCGCCCCGGAGACTGCCACTCTTGCATAAACTTGATGACGAGCACCGGGTTACGTCCAGTGAAAAACAAGTCAAAAACAGAGCTCAAAAAGACTCGTTGAAGCAGCTAAAATGGCACAGGTGCTCCAGCAATGCATCTTTTATCTAATTTTTGTTTTTGTTGAGTTTGATTTGCAGGGTGCCGAACGCGCGTAGCACTGCTAAAAAAAGATTAGGGAGATTAGTGAGACAAGTACAATCATCGTCCGTCAACTGCGTCAAACCCTGGCCGTCCCAGTGTGTTCATCACTACACAGTAGTGATGAGTATAACAACCTCAAACTTAATAAAACATGTTTCATTTAACAACCAAAGAGAATTCTCGAATACATCACTTCGTTGTGTGCTTGTGTGCATGTGCCAGAAAAGTCTTTTTATGAATTTTTAACGAACGTGAGACGCGACATACGCCATTTCTGCACGAGAGTGCTGATCATGCAAGGAAAACATGAACGATTAGATGGACTTCAGATAATGAAATCTGCTCGTATACCCGATATTGTGCTGTGTAAGTATGTTATGATTAAGGCTTGTTCTTTGGTGCTACCGTCCGTGTTTTGTGATTTCAGGCAATCACATGTGTTTGCGAGCTCATCGGAGCACACGCACGATGCCAGGCAACTTCGTGTTTATTCACTTCAGACGTTACTGATCAGTCCCTCAGGACTTCGAAATAAACAAATATTCGGACATAGCCACTAACACGAGGCATCTCCCATTCGGCGCCAGCACCCATGCCACACACGACGGCGCTGCATCTTTCCGCGAGAGGAGCCCTCTGCGATCGCGCTGTGACACAAGCAACTCCCACTCAGCTCGTGCGGCCGACTCCGCGCTCAGCTGAGTTTTACCTCGGCCCAGGTCATCACCTCGGCGTTTTCCTTCCACATCGGATTGTTCCTCACCCGTCTACCGACACTGTTACAGACCGCGGCGTGTATTCGGCTCTCCAGCTACACTGGGAATTTGGCTAAAATGTCAGTTCTCCAAAAAGACGAGAACTGTTAACGCCTCTAACGTTCGTACTATCCGTGGACCAGAAAATTCGCCAAATGCTTTCGTTATCACATCAAAAAGAACAATTAAATTTTTACACATGAACATGCAAAACTTAACCGTGAAAGTTTGCATGTTACGATGGTTATGCACATTTGTTTAAGCTTTTATAGAGCTCTGAATCCTCGTTTTTGTAAAAAGCTAATGAAGACTAGTTAAATTTATATCTATAAGACCTGATTGTTTGCACATCAGAGCCTTATATGGGTGCTTATTCAAAACGCTAATGTAAGAAACTTTTCCACGACAATGATGGTGATGATATATATTGAACTTAAAGTTTATAAATTACTTTATTTGAATGTGTTTGAACGTATTTTCATTCGCTGGGATGATAAAAATGACATTATTAGGTGAGGACGTAAAAGAACTGGTGAACCGGTTCATTGAAACGAGCTGTCCGAAAGAACCGGACTTCCCATCACTACTAAAATTGTGGATCGAGTTAATGTTGATAAATAAACAGGGTACATATAAGTGACTTTTTAGCGTTTTCTTAATCTGATCTCATTATCGTGAGTTTTAAGTAAGATGTTCAGTGAATATTTTTTGTATGCAACATGTGTATGTGTACTTAGCTGGAGTGATTGACTTGGTTTTATTTGCAGGATCAGTACAGTGCAAGCAGAGTGGAAGCACAACTCCGTATCGATGAGGTGGTGTTGCAAGATTTGTAGATTTTCCTCGCCTAACCAGCGTGCCCTAATCACACACTACAAGCTGAAACACTGCCATCAGGCAAGTCACTGTCCACTCCCATGCATCTATAAAGATTGTGTATGCACGTTTAGGAGTGAACTATCTCTGAAGAAGCATTTAACTTGTGACCATAGTCAGTGTGTTCAGAGCAAGTGTCTAAAAAGTAACCGATACGATTTGTATGTCATATTCCAAGTCTTCTGAAATCATACAATCTCTTTGTATGATGAAAGCATAAAAATGTTAGTCTTGGCTTACAAAAATGTTTGATTGTATTAGCTTCTACATAAATATCAAACCTCATTGGTTCTTGCAAGTCTTTTGATCAAATGTCATGACACAAGAACAAATGAGGTTTGATTTTGTTGTTGTATTATGTCGTAAATGTAAATGACAATTATCATCTTTGGTAACCTATCCTTTTAAATCCTTTAAAGTGTTGTTACAACCCAATGCATTTTAGGCAGGGGTGCCCAATCCTGCTCCTGGAGGGCCACAGTCCTGCAGAGTTTACCTTCAACCCCAATTAAACACACCTAAACCAGCTAATCAAGGTGTTCAGGATCACTACAAACCTCCAGGCAGGTGTGTTGAACTAGGTTGGAGATAAACTCTGCAATACATTATTGGCCCTCCAGGAGCAGGATTAGACACCCCTAATTTAAGTGGCAGGAGTGTGTTACATCCACTATTAAATCTTATTTTGGTGCTGAACAAAAAGGTAACAAACAACTGTTGTTGCACCACATCACTGGTGATTTATTTACAACAAAAGTATACAAGTGTAAATGTGCAAATTTGAAATCAATGTTTTTGTGTTTTTATTTTTTTTCTAAAAAGCATTAAAGACAGTGGGAGGGGGAGAAAGGATAAACGAATAAAGTAAAATAAAGGACTGAACTAATAAAGCTGGTACTTTAACCATCCTATATTTTACAGACAACAAACCAAAGGATGAGGACAGCAGCATTGCTGGCCGTGGTACATGCGAGAGACTCCTTCAAAATTCATGAAGATATGCGAGGTAAGCTGAAACATGTAAGGCAAAACAATGGAAAATTGAATATTAGATCTCTTAATTTGCAGGGGTCTGGGGACTGTATTTGTGTAATTGCTTTTAAGTAATAGTACCTTGTTTTGTTTACATTCTATAAAGCCCAGTGACCGTGAAGAGGATGTGATCAAGGGTGTGGTGATTGGAAGCCTAGTGGTTGTGGACCTCTCCCAGCGTTCTACAATGACGTTGCCCTGGTGATTGAGGAAGAAGTGGTAATGCATCACCTGAGTGATGTACATAATGCTTTTCTGAACCTGATGGGGCTGGTGTACGCATTAAACCTCAACTACCCAAAGGAATTAAAATTCACATTTGAAGTGATACAGCGCCTGTTTATTGGAGTCGGTTCAGACTCTTGCACCGCAAGAGTTCAATCTTTGAAGAGCAAGTGGCTGCGATAAGACAGAAAACAAAAAAACAAAAAAAAAATTCCTTCTTGTTACTGTTTAATCGATGGACTGGTTTAAAGTGTAAGAGCATTGTTGTTTTATATGTCATTGTTTTAAGTGCAACATTGGTATTCTTGACATTTTTTCAAACTGACTGTTTTGTTGTTACCTTGTACTGCGTCCTCTTTCCTTGTCATGTTTCTACAATTGGAAATTGAAGACCGTTTTTGAACAGTGAAGTTTTGTGAAGGTTTTTAACACAGCTTATTGTGAATTCTTCATGTACATTTGTTCCTGCAATGAAAATATCTGATAATGACAAGGAGAGTTATTTGTACTGTTTTGGCACTAAGATGGATCTGTGCATAGAGAAGTTTGCACATGTTTGTGTGAGCTGTGTATGTGAAGATTTTTCTTGTGTAGTGTTTTTATATCTTTGCAAGAGAATTCTTTGTGTCTGTGTTTTGGATGCAATGTATCTGTTTAAATAAACAAATGCTGCGCGTTTCAATTTTGCAGTTGTTGATTTCATAAAAATGCTGGTTCCAGATAGATATCCAGAACTTCTTGTCAAAGCAATGAAGTCCAGTAAACTCATATAGTTCAATTATGATGTTGAGTAAAAATTACTATTTTATGTCAATTAGAGTTAGTTCATGGTTGTGAAAACATGAAAAATTAAGTTCAAACAATATGTTTTTCAGTTGACTTAACTAAAAATGTTAAATACTCATTAATTGATACAGTACATTGGCTCAATTTACTGCAAGTTATTTCAACAACTAAGTATAAGTTGAGTGAACTTAACACCTAATGTTTGCTAAACTTAAATGAGTTTAACTGGATGACTGGCTGGTAAATTAGCTGGTAAAATTTTTTTACACAATTGAGCGTCACTCACCAAACATTTAATTTCAAACTGCCGATAGGTACAACCAATGTAATAAAACATTACCAGATTCATGTTTATCAGTTTTGGATAAAACTAAATGTGCTTTTAGCGTCACTCACTGGCCATTTCACTTTGAAAGTGTGACAGAAGCAAGCAAAATATTATTTTCCAGTAATGTTGCTATAGGCACATTTTCAATGAGCCTGAGGAGATACATATGTATGTATGCTTGTGTGTGTATGTGTGTGTATATATATATATATTTATTTTTTACATTTAGTCATTTAACAGACGCTTTTATCCAAAGTGACTTACAAATGCGGACAATGGAAGCAATCAAAAATCAACGCTGAGCCCAATGCTATGCAAAGGCTATGACAAAGTCTCAGTTAGCTGTACGTAGCACGTTTTTTCTATATCTAATAAATAACAAGACCCCGCGAATCATAGACAGACAGACTTAGCCACCAGAGTAGTGTTAGAGGCCCTTTTTTGTGCGTTTTGTCAATTGTATACTCATAAAAAGAAAAACGCAAATAGATAGAAACGATACAAAACAATAGAGGAAGTAGTGTTAGTTTTTTGTTGTTTAAGACAGAACAACAGCGGAGAGCTTAGTAAAGTAAGAAAGAGTGCAAGTCTAAGGGTGTTTTCACACATGTAGATCGATTGCTTTGTTCCAAAACAAGTATTAAAATGATTACAATGTTGCTTTTTTTTTATTCTTGGTGCGGTTCGCTTTTACACGGTAAAGTTTCTAAACGGACCAAAATTGTTAATACAAGTAACGTGCGAGTAAACTGTACTCTGATTGGTCAAAGATCGACACGCAGCTTCAACCCTCGAGACGAGACCACCTCGTTCAGGCCGATGCTCGGAACTTTAAACTATTTATATTTGGACGCGGATCCGGGAAAGCGATTGCCGTGTTCACATATGCCCAAACGAACCGTGCTAAGGGGGGAAACGCACCAGGTTCCGGAACAATGGGCCAGGTGTGAAAGCACCCTAAAAGGGGCAAGTGTTAGAGTTAGATGGTCAAATAAAGATGAAAGAGATGTGTTTAGCCGATTCTTGAAGATGGCTATAGAACCGGTACCCCCCTCCGTGCTATTAAGAATTCTTTTGTCCATCAGACAGTCTTCTTCCCTTCAGAGACATAGCATGTGCTAAGTCGTATGCCAGCAGGTCATTCCAACAGGAGGGAAAATTTAATTTAAAAGGTCTTGGTTGTGAAAGTGGATTTGGCTCTTGGGATGGCACAATTAAAGCGACACAAGATGTTCCAGACATTGCAGAACGCAAGCTTAGAGGCAAATAGTCTGAATAATGAATTTAGCGTAAAGGGCGTGCAGAGCCAGAGGTGTTTTGTAGGAAACATCAAGCCTTGAATTTTATGCGAGCCAGCTATGGTAGCCAGTGCAAATGACAACAGGGTGTGAGTGCATTATATATTTATTGCATATAATTTTATATATTAATTTGCATTTCTAGTCATGTTAAATTTTACTACATTTCTAAAATTTTTATATATCTTTCTACGCCTATACATTTCTAAATAAAATCTGTATTTGTACAGATACTTTTAGGTTTGTTTATAATAATCTATATAAAATTAATATGTAATAATATAATTCATTAATTGTGGTTTCCCACTCGATGTAAACTAGATTTATTGATAATCATGTTTGTAATAATTCTCAGTGGCTCATTTCTGATCATCTTTTTATCATTTATGGCCATTATTAAAGAAAATACTTAATTCTGTAACCCAGAAATCACTATTTTATTGTGTTGCAGTTGTGCTGCTCTGCGTGCAATGTGAAACAGGCCTTACTGTCAGACCATGCTCTACACTAACCCTGACCTCAAAACCATCCAGCTCTACTCAGCATGTGTACTGTCTGTTCTTAAAGCATCTGCGCCGCTTTTATTTGCTCATCAATGCCTCAGAAGTTCTGACCTCTTCAAAAAGAGTCTCAGCTTACACCCTAACCTCAAACACCATCAGGCCCTCAGACTCGGGAGAGCTTCTTCTCAGTTTTCTGCACCTCTTGAGTAATGTCTGATAGTAGCAGATAGCAATGGGCTTAAATGAGTGTTAACAGTCTCACAGTTCAAGCACACTTCCCTGTGGACTTGTATCAGGGCCTGAGAGTGAGAATGAATGTGTTCAAGTTTTACGAAGGTAATATGCCTGCAGGGGATAAGGATGTTGGGAATCGTGAGTGTTCGGATGGAAAGAAAGCATGTGTGTTTGTGATAGATTGATAGAGAGAAAGAGGGTAGACAGAGAGACTAAGTTGATTTGTGCGTGTTTATGTAAGAGCGCAGGAGGCTATTGAGTTATTGTCACGGAGCCCTGAAAGAGTGAGTGTGTATCAGTTTTAGTGAAGATATTGTAAAACGTTTACGCTACTCATAATTTAAAGCAGTTAAACTAGTCAAGCTCCACTTCAGAAAAGTAGGTTACTACTTTAAATATAAAACTATGAGATTATATAATTTTTTTACAGTCAGAGTAATATTTATCCGGCACAAATTTAACCTATTACACAAATTACAACTAAACACTTGAAACACCCTAAACCACAGAATTTATCTAGATGTTTAACTTAGAAAATATATATATATTGTAAATGTTAATCAGTTCTGATCATCTGTGAACAGAACCCTTCACACAGAATGGACTGTCCAAATGAATCACTAAAATGTATCAAATTTTCAGCTACATATGAATCAATTGATTCATATCTGTAAAAGCTACAGCAAGTTCACAACATACAGTCACAGAATTTCTTTTGGTAATTATTAATGATCCATCAATGCACAAAATGTGTCAGTGCAATCTTTAATTAAAATAACTTGTACTTTTTAATTACTTTCTTTTTCTGATAAGGTCACATGGGCAATTGGACAATGCTGACCAATAACCAAATAGCTAGTTTTAGCAAACTCATATCTGCTTTTCCTCCATTTTAGAATGCAACACTCACTTTTCATAAGATAAATAATGTCCAAAGGATAAAATGAAGCCATGTCTTATATTTTTTGTTTTGAATAGCTCATTCCACTGGAAAAATACAGCTGATTACAGATGAAAAATAGGTTCCAAACAACAACTGGCAATTTACTTAGAGTTTGGTCCCTGAGCTTTCCAAAGTCGAGCAGTCCTGCTATAAATCAGCAAATGCGTCTTATATTAAGAGGTTATTTATTATTTTAATAGGTTATGTAACCACTATAAATGAGTCACGCAGGAAAAACAACATACAATGCAAAGTTCAGCATTTAACATGATGGAAGAATCGAGATCGGTTGCACTTTTGCATGGCAACAGAAAAGTTCATAAAAAGGAAGAGTAATTTGGTAAGCACGATTGAAATGAATCAGGGATTTTCAGATCGATATCTCTGTGACTTTTGATTGCCCTGGAATAATTGAGCTGACTGGGAAGTTCACGCCTCTCAAACTAAACAGTGTTCTGCTGCAGGCCGGCGTCCTCATATTACCAATCTCACTCCAGACACACACACAGCTCTCTCATAAATACTGGATCAACAGAAAGAAGTGTATTTCTGTTAGCCAAGAATGTGAGACCAGACAAGGTGAACGAAAATATAAGACAGAAGAGAAGACACAGGCACCGAAAATTTTGAATATTTATATTACGGACAAACAAATAAGTAAGAAATGAGAGCTGTTGCATCATTTTGAAAGGCGCTTTTATAAAAAGCGGCAAAGCGCATTGAGTGTATTTAACTTAGAGATACATGTGCTCCCTGGGAATCAAACCCCATGACCTTGGCGTTTTGATAACACCATTCTCTACCAATTGAGATAAAAAAGTTTTCAGAACCAGAACAAGACAAAAACAAGCACCATGACAATGAAATACAAATAAAACTTCACAATAGTCACTGTTTTCAACTTTAAGCAGTTCAAGAGCTCATTTTCAGCCACTTTATTTTCCCATCTATCTAAAATAAAATAAAATAATATGATTTACAAATATAATGTACGCGAATTAGTAAGATGCTTTTTGTTTTAACATCAAAAGCAGACTGTGAAATCAAAAAGGGGAAAATTACTTTAGATGTTTGGATGTTTTCAGAACTTGCAACACTTATAAACGAAGACTGTGCTTTGATAAATCTGCTTTGTTCCTATTGACAGGCCACAACGCACTTCCAAGAATAAGAGTCCTGGCAACGTATTTTATGCAGTCCAAATCCTGCAGTTCACAATGTTTTCAACTCAAACATAGAATTTTATATATCGAAAATACTAAAGATCTACTGCTTTAATGAAAATAGCTGCTTGTTAGCTTATAAAGTAGCTAGAAAAGAGTAGCTTCACAGTTTAACTACATTAAATGATAGCTTGTAAATGCAAAGCTAAATTTTCAAAACAGATTAATAGGTATTTACTGAGGATATGCACAGCTGTTTACCAGTATATGAATGACACATCTAGCGTAATGTTAGTTCTGGCAGGTCACGTTAGTCAAACTCGCTTCAGCTGACTCTCAGCTGATCCCCATCAACCTATGGGAATACGACACCTATCTAAGCATTCATATATAAGGTCCCTCAGTATTATCAGCAGTTTTCGCATTGCTCAATAGCTAATTACCCTCCTCCATCCCCAGCTCCACCTCTGTCAGTCAGGATTCAGCCTTCTGATTCTCCTTTCAATCAGACTAATTTTAAATGTGTACATAACATTATTGAACTTATATCTGCAATTCATTTATGTTGGTTTTGTTCTGTTTACCCTGGGGGGGTTATCGCTGCTCTCCCTGCTCTCATCCATGCTAGGCTGCATGGATGCGCTGGGAGTTCTTGCCCAGAACAGAACCATTCCGCCAATCCAAACTGTGTGCTAATTGTCAATCATCTTTGACGATAGTGGTCCTGACAGAACAGCAGTTCTGCTCCTGAACATATAAATGTCATGCTGTATTTAATGCCATGCATTGCAAAAGCAATATAATAATCTGCAGGTCATGTATTTATAACACATGTTAGCACAGCCCGTGGGTCCTCTTGAATTTTGTTACAGTCATCTCATGCTGTCAATGTACACTACTGTAACAACATTCTCTTGGTGTTTCTGCTGAGCCCTAAAACAGATTTCTGTCTTGCATCTGTTTTCTGCTGTTCAAAAGTTTGGGGGGTCTGCAAGATTTTTAAGAATTTTTAAAAAGAAATCTCTTATGCTCACCAAGGCTGCATTTATTTAATTGAAAATACAGTAAAAGCTGTTATATTGTGAAATATTATTACCACTTAAAAGACATTTGAATATAATTTAAAATATAATTTATTACTGTAATTAAAGCTGAATTTTCAGCATCATTACTCCAGTCTTCATTGTCTCACCACTGTGATACTACAAGCCATATCACGTGTGAGAAAGTTTGGGGTTAACATGAGTGCGTATGAATGTGTGGATGACTGTGTGTGCCTGAGACCACAACATAACTTTGCTGAAAACTGAGCGTAGACAGCAGGCTACTTGTTATCATTTCAAATATTTTCCTTCCACATTCCCAGGTCTAACTCAAACAAATGGCTTTAAATTAGATTAAATGAAGCTAATGACATCGATAGCTCACAAACGAGAGGAGAACAGCGATGCTGTCCAGAACTGGTGAAGTGAGAGGTCAAAGATTTTATAACACTATTGAGTCATTGCATTGAATACGATACAAAACCCTCAGTAAGACAGTAATGGGGATTTGAACTGTCTGGATGGAAAAAGGACACTGTGCTCTGATGAATCATGCACAATAAGACCAAGAACGTCAAATAAGATCTATTCTGATTTCATATTGACTATAGTTGTTATTCAGCAACAGTTGAGAGTTCTGTTTGAATGTTACAGTGAGAAGATTGATTCAATATGATGGAGTATGCAGGTGCGGGGGCCTCTCGGGACCCATAACAACAGTGTTTTTCATTTCTTTTTGGGACTACTGCAGCTTTGCACAGATTCCTGACACACTGCGGGATGATAGCAAAGAATGCAGTGGATAGCAACATGCTAAGGCACTGGAAATAGGAGCTATGAATATATTCCATTCTATAGGGTACGACTTCACTGTTTATGGTTATTGTTAATCCACTAGACAACAGTCAAAAGTCACTTAGTCAGATCTGACTGAAAACTACAGGATATTAATTCAAAGTCTATATGGCTACTTCCTGGACTCAAAAAGATTCATATTTCACTCTTGGAAAGCACAATTCATTGGAATAAATTAAATGACAATATGGCTTAGCGCAGTACTCCTCTCCCCCATTTATCTATGTATCTATCAATCAATTAATAACTAAATAGCTTAATATTATTATATTCATTATATTGATAATGTTTGTTAAATGTATCTAAATAAAAAAATTATATTAAATTATACGATTTATCAAAGATAAATGAATATAAATATTAGTGTTTTTTAACACTACCAAGTCATTTTCTGTAGACGTAATATGTCTTTACTTTAATAATAACTAAAATAAATAATATAAGATAAATAAATATTACCATTCATTTTACAATAATGGCAACTACAAGAGTTTATATTTCTCTTATTAGAGTTATTTAAATAAAAAATATTTTTAATTGTTATCTACTATTATTATATTATTATTTACTTATTTTTATTAATTGGATATATTTATTCCAACAAGTATGTCACAATCATAAAGTCTTGTCAATAATTGTGAGTTATAGTAATTTTTTATAGTTTAATATATTTGTTTTCTTTCAGCAAATGGCAATTTACTACAGTCATATATTTCTGTCACCTTTGATCTTTAGTTAAATAAGAATTTATATTGTTATACTTTTTTCCGTATTATAATTAATTAGAGTTATTTTGACAATAATGTCAAAAATATTTATATATTTTATAAGAGTATATAATAACACAATTTGGGTGCTTTACAGTCAATGGCCATTTACCTACCGTACATCAAATATTTCTCTCATATGTTTTGGGAGTTAAAATAACAATGTTTTTATTGGTTAGTACTATTATTACATAATTATTTATCAATTAGATTTCTTTTACAATAATAGTATTCTGTCTTTATTTTATAATAATAATAATAATAACAAATAATCCATCTAATTACTATTACATACATTTAAAAAGGAATAATAGTGTGACTGTAAAGTGCCTTAAGACACTAAGTGCAACTGAAGCAGACTAATAATAAACTTGAGTTCACTTTATCGTCCAGGTCCTATGTGAACGCAAAATGTGGTTTTGTTAACTCAATTCACTTCCATGTGTCTATACAGATCTGATTTGACACACATACATAAACACAGTATATGAACTTTGCCAATCTGAGGCCCTGCAGGCTGAAAGCTAAGCTCCACACACAGCTAACATCTAACTGCTGCTTTGCTATCCATTAGTGCAGCCAAGACCAACCTTTTCACCAGTATCAAAAACACCAATACCTTCTACACCCTTAAAAATCAAGGATCACTTCAACAACAATAATCCGTGACACGTGGAACGGCATGCTTGATATAATTCCTCCCAAAGCCCCTGGCTCGGCCGCCGTCCCCCGCCGTGTCCTGCAGAAACGTTCTCACCATCTCGCACATGTTTTCACTGACAAACTCTACATTTTCCCATTTCAGGCTGTTGTCCCAACGTGCTTTCAATCTACCTTCATTTTTCCCAAAATCTTCAAAAATGAACTTCAATGAATACCACCCATACCAATTCAGTCACCATGAATTGCATTTCGAGGTCAGTTATGGTTCATATAAAGTCTTCAGTTCCAGGAAGGAGCTCTATATAACCAGAGGAACTTGGTCACACTTGGTCTTGGATGAGAAGAACAACTAAAGAACTACTTTTAACCACTATTTAAAGATGATTTGTGCATAAACAATTCAAAACCATAGGATAATCAAGACTAATACCTTCTGACTTGCACAGTAGCTCACAAAACCAACATCACACCCTCACAACCGAAAGGGTTAAGCTTTCTTTTATTGGATTACTTCAACGGGATCATCTAATATCCCTGCAGAGGGAAAGAGAAACTCAGGAAGCTCAAGTTTTGAACTCAATAATGTGGCCTCAGAGCAATGTGCCATAAAGTTTATAATTCTTACTAATAAAACATCATCAGAGACTTTCCTGTTTTGTCTTCACGTCACTATTAGCGCGGCGTTCACTGTGACCAGTGCGGTTCCTCGCCCTGTTGTTTCTTTACCAGGTAATAATGTGGAACATTCACTCTCTGCTCCTCCATTCTGTAAGGTTTTCATCGTGATAGGAAATACCAGGCATAAACTCTGACCCCCACAGTCTGAATGTTAAATGCCAGCTACTGTGAGCGAATTATGATGATGAATAGAAAGCAATTTCCACTTCTTTTTTTTTTGTATAACCTGAAACTCTAACCCAACCAAAAGTAAAAACAAATCACGGTTCATTTTGTCTAAACCTCTAACCTTAAGTATTAAACATAGTGACTTGTTTGTTTCATGGATGTTCTGGATTAGTGTTGAATGAATTTTAAAAACAATGTGGCTTACAGTTTTTTCCCAGTGAATGAAAAAAACAAGTAAAATGAAAATATACACCTAGTCATTTCTACAGACCAGAACATCACAGAGACTTGAGGTTGGTTATACTGACTTGTCAGACTTTTTTTTAACAACAAAACCACCAACAATGTTGAAAAAATAAAGTATTTAGTCACTAAGGTCCAGATTTACTAACAGATTGCGCAGAGCAAACCCGTCTTTTGGTGTTAAAATAGTACTTTCAGGCAGTGTTAATTTCTTTGACGAATAATTTTCGTTAACATTTTTTTCACCGACGAAAACGAGACGATAGCGAACTAAAACTCATTTGGAATGACAAAAACTATGATGAAAATCGGTTGACATTTTCGTCAACGAATAAAACGCGACGAAATGTGTATGGACGATTTGGGAAGAGATTTATTCAGAACGAATCTGCTGCGTGGTTCGGAGGTTAGATGCATACATATGAACCGGCGGGACATTCATAAGCTAACATGCACTTGCTGCACGTCTCATAAAACTTAAAAATGTTCATATGATAGGGTAAGAGAAGAGCAACGGTGATAACGTTGACATGCCAGTTCGGATTCCGGTTTTTCTAGCGGCGAACACTGAAGCAACACCACAGAAAGCGCCTCCACAGACGCGAGTACACTTTCACGTATCATAAACTGAGAAAATACACACAAAAGAGTTCGAATTGTCTGTTTTGCGAGTCTTCATGAAACAACCTCGATTACCTAAAAATTGACGTAAAACAGTAGGGAGAATATCGGATGTGTATCAGGATTGGCATTCATTGCATCCGTGCTTTGTTTTTAAGGGACAGCAGCCTAATTTAGTTGCTGTTGAATGTGTCATTGTGTTAATCAAGCAACAAAAGAAAGACAGGAAATCATGCTCTGCTCTTGACTGAAAAACTTTAGTAACCCTAAAGATTAATCTAAATTTATTTATAGAAATAAATATGTCTGCTTTAAAGAATGAAGTATGTAACAATTTGTTATAAAGCTTCATATTATCCATATACCATTGGGATTTCTTGAAAAGAGACCATGTTCTTGTTCTTTGTGAGAAGTGTTTTTATTTAATTTTAACATAAAGGCATGTTATGTGTCACCCCATTAAATCGGTGTCTATCATGATAAAACCTTTATATCAAACCTATATAATGAGTTTGGACATTTTTTGAGAAATGCTTAATAAATGCATTACACCGTAATTAAACCCATTCGATTTTAGCTGACTAAATTTACAGTAGATTTAGTCGACTAAAATCTTATGAAATTTAGTTGACTAAAACTAAAAACAATATGACTAAAATATGACTAAAACTAAATAGCATTTTAGTCAAAAGGCTATGAATAAAACTAAATCAAAATTTGCTGTCAAAATTAACACTGCTTTCAGGATTTACTAAAGTGATGAATTAGCGCTGAAAAGGCGTGGACCGTTATTTTTGCACCTGTTAATGTCGTTAACCAAAAACAGACGAAAATGTCATTGACAAGCTTTTTCCCATGACTAAACAGTACGAATAACTAAAACTAAATAGGATAAGGTTGACTAAATATGATAAAAACTAACAAGGACATTTAACACGGGACTAAGACTATGACTAAAATTTAAAATAGCTGACAAAATTAACACTAGTAGGAATTTCCCTTTCAGACAAAATTTATGGGAGGAGAGTATTAAAACGAATCATGCAACGTGATTTACTAATGTTTGCACTAATCAAATTACTGGTATTTGCGCCATTATTTAACGGCCCAAAAAAAGCATGTCTTAAACTATTTTGCACCTGTGTCATAAGTAGATCACCCGCACATGATGCTTATTTGCGACTACCCTTTTTTTGTGCTAGGCTTGGTATATTGCGTTGGTCAATATGTAAATGAGATGTTGCGTCTGTGTTCTTTAATTTGCGCATTGTCAGTAAATCACCTGCAGAAATTTGCGCTGTTTTGCCCCGTTTAGTAAATCTGGCCCTGTCTGTCATTAATATTTTATCTTTATACTGCCCTCCATGATGATGAACAATAAAAGCTGTCTCTTCGACATACATTTTTGTTGTAACTATCTCGCTAGTCTAAAATGCTGCTCATCAAATTAAACTAAACATCAGATATCTTTGAATTGGCTGTAATCGTGTTATGTCAAGCTGTAGTTTCACATTCAGTGTGTGCAATTTGCTTGGGAAACCACTGAGGTTATGGTGATAAAGGGACAGTATAAAAAAACATTTTGTCATTTACTCACCCTCATGTATGTATCTCATATGTTATTATATACATATATTTTTTTGTGTGTGTATTGAACTTAAGCGGAAATATCATACAAATGTTAAAGGTGCCATAGAATGCATTGATACTTTAAAAGTTCCTGATATCCTTACATAGAGGAGGGTGGCTTTGTAAGGGCGAAAATGTCCAGAAACGGTTTTACATGTCCATTTACAACCCTAGGATTTGTCCCTAGAATGAAATGGTCTGTTTTTACCTTATTTGGAAGGGTCATGAATAATAATGTTGAGCTCTGCTCTGATTGGCTGTTTCACAGTGCGGCTCATTTCAGTAGCTCACACAGCATGAAGGAAACACAGGGAAAATATATATTGCAAAAAATGCGGGCATCAGGGAGCCACTATTAATATATTCGAATGCACGATCGCTTTTTACTTTCACTTTCGAGATTTGCGATCGCACGTGCTCTGTGTAAACTACAGCGGCAGTACTTACACACATTTTACAAGATTAGATGTTTATCAGTGGCGCTCAGGATCTGCTAATAATTCGCCATCATCCTCAGTCATCTCTCCTTACTCTGTTTATGTGGTAAATGAAATCTTATGCCGGTAAGAGTGCTACCGCTAGCACACGACCATGTCCCTAAGTGGCCGCGTATTAGAACGTGTGTTATTTGTTTTCCATGCCTTTCTGAATACAGACACCAAGCCATCCCTGCACAGCCTGAAACATAACATTTATTTCCATGATCTGCCATTTTCGCTATTATCCTCGATTGTTTCTTCTCAAAACCTGCAGAACTTCTGATGATTCGGCTGTGCAGGTTCTGCTGGCGGCTGGCATAGAACATGGGTGGGTATATGCAAATGTTGGGGGCGTAAATATTAGTGATCCCGACTGTAATGTCACAGTCGTTGTTATGTTCTGATTCGCCTATTTTTCAGTGGTCTTTTGCATGCATGAGATTTACATAAGGAGGAAACAATGTTGTTTGAGGCTCACGGTATGTCATTTCCATTTACAGAACTTTTATTATTCAACTATGCCAAGGTAAATACAGTTTTCCATTCAATGGCACCTTTAAACAAAAACCTTAAAAGAACGAAAATACATTAAGCTAAACAGAAACAAGCAAAAATACGAAAATGAAAAAAGCTAATTCAAAATATTAATACTATAATAATATATAAATGCTAAAATAAAACAGATTTCTAAACACACAAGACTTTTGCTAATCTTCTAAGTACAACAGAAGATATTTTTTATATTTTCTCCTCATTTTTGTCTGTCCATTGAAAAAACATTCACTTAAAACTTTTACACATCAAAAAGTACAAAAGGACGTCATAAAAGTCTATATGTATTGAGCGGTTCATGTCTTCTAAAGAAATATTATTATGATGAGATTTAATTGAGGCTTTTATTCTCACATAATCATTGATCATTGCACATAAAGCACATCAAATATGGTCAACAGCAGCACAACTGTACCTGATTTACGTGCGAGCCTCATTCGCTTGTTACTTTTACTATGTTTTTAGTACTTTTTGTATCAAGCAAATTTTAGCTGCATGGAATTTCAATAGATGCGCAAAAATTATGGCAGAATATTAAAAACATCTTCATTTGTGTTTCAAATTAAGTCTTTTGGGCTTGGAATGACCTTGTAAATGAGTAAATGATAACAACTTGTATTATTGCGCAAACTATGCAACACGAATAAGTCTTTCCCATACAACATAAGCAACCCTATTTTCAACATGAACAAGTTAATTTACCAATCAAAAAAGAGCAAATTAATTAAAATAATCAAATTCCAAATTGGCGAAATACAGGAAAAGTGAAAGTGTGAAAACACAGCCGGCCCACACGCGCACAGCCACATGAATAAGCAGGCGAGAGCAGGGCCTCTTCAGGAAGATTAAAAGGCCTTTTTCCATTCGGCAATGGAGCGCAGGGGTAGAAGGGCCACAGAGACGATCTCATTACAGACTAACACGCAGCAGCTGCCCTCCTCTCACCATTTCTTTTTATTTTCCAGACATTCTCAATGCTTGGTTAAAGTGTTTTAAATCAGACACTTCTCTGGAGGCAATATGATTTATTTTATTGTCCCTCAAGTGTTCCACTGACTGTCTGACACTCGATGACCTTTTCGGCTCCCCCGTCGCTAAGGCAACACTCTTTGTTCCTGGCCATTACCCCAGGTCTGTGATCCCGGGCGTATGGAGGACTGTTAGTGTAACAACACATAAACATCTGAGGGAAAATAGTATTAGCTGCTTCTATAAACAATTTTTTCCCGTTCTTCGTCTCGTTTTTTTTTCTTCCCTCTCGTAGATTCTTTCTGGGATAAACAACCCGGCTAGATGCGGAGGAAGTACTTGTGGCTGCTCCAATGAGATGATATATAATTTTTGGGAGCTGCTAGAGGTGCAGATGAGATATGAGGCGTTAAAAGCTGCAGATATGTTGAATGGGTCAGGTATTTCTGTGTGGGAAATGGCAGCAGGCATAACTTCATTCTCAGAGGAATGGACTGGGATACAGAGGAGATGAAAGTATCTTGCTGGCCGAGTTAACATTCTTAAAGTCAAAACTGATCCTATGTACGTTCTTAATAAATGTCTCTGGTGTTGTTACAGTGCACGATTCATCAGCTATGCTAAAAAAAAATTTGTTTTCATAGTCGAAATATAATAATTTCCTCTGACTCTGAAACAGCTTAATTTCATTTCAAACTCATTTACTCAACCCATGCCGTTGCAACCCATATTATTTCCTTTCTTCCATGAAACACAAAACAAGTTTTACAGAAAATCCGATTATCTTTCATAAAACAAATCTGATAAAAAAGCTCCATAAACATACAATTTGCAGTACTGTTCAAAAGTTTGGGCTTGGTAAGTTTTTAAATGATTTGTAAATAAATCTCTTATGACAGAAAGTTTATTTATTTGTTAAAAGCTGCTGTAAACTTTTATAGTCTCAAAAATATAAGAGGGGAATATCTTACATTTAAAACACACTGTTGTTTCAGTGTTTATTTTGTAATAATTATATTCCGCATTCAAGCTACATGTGCATCATCGTATTCTCCGTCCTATCAGTGTTAAATGATCCTTCAGAAATCATTCTAATATGCTGATTCTGTGTTCAAGAGAAAAAAAAGTTGTGTTGCTTATTTTTGTGGAAACTATACAGTTGTTTTAGGATTTGTTGAAATCTCAAAATACAGCTTATATTTAAAATAAAAGTCTTTAATAACATTATACATGTCTTTACTGTCACTTTTGCACATTTCCCTCAATAAATTCCTAATTTGCTGCTTATTAATAGTTAGTAAGGTAGTTGTTAAGTTTAGGTATTGGGTAGGTTTAGAGATGTAGAATAAGGTCATGTAGAAAAAGGCATTAATGTGTGCTTAATTAGTACTAATAAATGGCTAATATTCTAGAAATATGCATAATAATAAGCAACTAGTTAAGAGACCCTAAAATAAAGTGTTATCATTATTATTAAATGTCATAAAATGTAATAATAATTTTCTCAATTCCCAGAACAAAGAAATTGCCATTACTAAATCCCAATGTGTTTAGTCATTAAAAGAAGTATGGTCAAATTCTCGCTATTAACAAGCCATTAATTATGACTTTTGCCTCAATAAACTCCTAAATTGCTGCTTATTAATAGTTAGTAAGGTAGTTGTTAAGGTTAGGTATTCGGCGAGTGAGGAGAGAATAGCCAGCAGAATATGTGCTTTGTAAGTACTAATTAACAGCCAATATGTTAATAATAGGCATGCTTATAAGCAACTAGTTAAAAGTGAGAATGGTTCCCTATACTGAAGTATTACATATCTGACCTCATAAAAAAATGCTAAGAAGCAAAATGCAACAGTCTGCAGTCTTAACACGTTCAAGGTGGGAAAAGTTGCAAGGAGGCCCTTTCATGGTGGACATACGTATCACATTTACTGTAAATGTCTCTAACACAAAATCCTGGTTTCTATTTCTCTGTATGCGAATGACTAAAGACTTACTCACTGGTCAACATTTTCCTATATTAGCCACACAATGGAGTCCCTTCAGTAAAAATCACAGATATAGGTACTATTCCAACTGATTTTTAACATTACCTAATAAAACTCTAGAGTGTGTCAGAGGGCCGTGCTGAAATGAAGTTTCAGCCTTCTAGTTTGCTGGGAAGAGTCTTTAGAACGGTCAAAGCTGCTTTGCTGCAGGCCTCTGAATGTGCATTTCAGTGACTTCACAGGAGGGCAGTAAGGTGTAGGACTATCCCAGCGGGATGAAACTTCAGAGAGTGTCAGAAGACGTTGCTGAGGTAAACGTATACACAATTCAGCTTCTTAGCTTTCTGTGAATCCTTTTTTGCAACCACTGTTTAGCCAAATTACCCAAAACAAGCTGACAAATCATGATTTTTATAACTAGTTTCCTAAAAACTAGTTTTAAGGTAGAAACGTTTTAAGGAGACACCTTCATAGTTGACATTATGCTGCTCATAATTAAAAGTGTTAAAGGGATAGTTCACCCAAAAATGAAATTACCCCATGATTCACTCAGTCTCAAGCCATCCTAGGTGAATAATATGACTTTCTTCTTTCAGACGAATACAAGCAAAGTTATATTAAAAAATGTCCTGGCTCTTCCGAGCTTTATAATGGCAGTGAATGGGGGTTAAGATTTTGAAGCCCAAAAAAGTGCATCTATCCATCATAAAAAGTGGTCCGCATGGCTCCGGGGGTTAATAAAGGCCTTTTGAAGTGAAATGATATGTTTGTGCAAGAAAAATATCCATATTTAAAACTTTATAAATTGTAATCTCTAGCATCCACTAACTGTTGTATGCGTGTTCACGAGAGAGTGGCATTCCAGTGGATGACACAGGTGTAGCATAAGTGACAAATGTAGGAGCGCAGTGGAGACAGAAGAACAAAACACTGGTCACGAATTACAAAACAAGGATTTGTAAAGAAAAATGTTGGAGGATTTCGCTATAAGCCAAGTGGAGACTGGTTTTCTGTTGCTGTAAACAAAACTGGGTTCTCGCGAAACTAGTATATTCTCACCGGAGCTTACGCTAATATGGATATTTTTCTTACACAAACACATCGCTTCACTTCAGAAGGCCTTTATTAACCCTCCAGAGCCGTTTGGAGCACTTTTCATGACGGATGGACAGTTTTTTTGGGTTGAAAATATCCACACCACCATTCACTGCCATTATAAAGCTTAGAAAAGCCAGGACATTTTTTATTATAACTCCGACTGTATTCGTCTGAATGAGCTTGAGGGTTGAGTAAATTATGGGGTCATTTTCATTTTTGGGTGAACTATTCTTTTAAGCACAAAAGCAGGGTGTGTTATTATCTGTGTGCTAATGTGTGGATAAGTGCTAACGGAGGACTTGAATAACTTCTGGTCAATGACACAAAGTAGACTTAAGAGTCTGGAAATTAGGAAATGGCCAGTATGACCTAAGACATGAAAGTATTCAAAGGAGCCAATGACGTACTGTCCCATAATACACATCTGAACACTTACTTTATACTGCTATTAATTAGACGGAAAATTCACTGCTTGCCCCTTTGGGATTCTCCCATTATTTTACATTTGTATGCATTATTTTGCATTTGGTCCACCTTCCATATTACATCTGGAAGTCAATTTGGCATTTTATTCAAAGTTTGAACCTACAACCTTTCGGTTACAAGCCCAGATCTATAACTGCCATATCACCCCCTCTATGATCTGATGAAAAGTTCATGGCGAGGACATTATACCACCTCGCCGACAATTGACATTAGTGGGTCCTGGTTCGACACCAGCTTGTTTAAGGGTCCAATGTGGAGCCAATTTTTCCAGCCTTGTTTTCAGTTGAAACATCCAGAGTGTGGCCAGACTGGGCACTGCCTCTGGTACCATGGCGGTGGAAAGGGGGCACATTATTCATTATCACGATAGGAACAGCATCCCTGTGTAGTCTATTTAAAGGCATAGTTCACCTAAAAAATGTTATTATGTCAATATTTACTCACCCTCATTTCATTCCAAAATTTTGTTTGCAGAAGACAAAGCTGTTTATTCATTCACCGAAAATCAATGGGATCCAAAAGTTTCAAGCTCCAAAAAAGGACAGTGTAACAGTAATCCAAACTCCAGTCGTTTAATTCTGTTTTCTGAAACAATATGGTCAACTTTGTACAATGAAAAGAGCAAACATTATTCATTCCCAAATCAAATTACTAATCAATACAAAGCCTAAAACCAAAATGATCACATATCAATAACATCAAGGCTCATTGGTGTCACACAACTAAACATCATTACACAAGAACCAAGGAGGTTTGATGTTATTGCAGATTCCCTATATTTGATCTGGGATTTGAGAGTGAATAAACACTTACATTTCACACTGTTCATCATATCACTTGTGAAGACTTGGATTAAACCAGTAGTGTTGTATGGATTACTTTTAAACTATTCTTATGTCCTATTGGAGCTAGAAACTTTTGGAAATGGGAAAAGTCATCGTTTCCAAAAGTTGTTCCCAGTTTGTTCCCAAATTTTTGGGAAAAGTTGAGAATGACATTGAAGGTCAGTAATTGGTTTAAAGCTATGTTAGGTGATTTAGGAGAGGCTAGCAATAGTAAGCTAGCTTTGAAAGCATAAGATTCCACCCTCCCTGCATAATCACTCCACAAAGCCACGCCTCCTCCAAAACACATGAACGTGCACAGACAGACCAGAGGCTAACCAGCGACGTGATGAGAGACGTCGTCAACGCTGTCAGATTACCTCATGTCTCATTCACTGGTGAGAAAACATTATAATACAAAGCGCATAATTTTACAATAATAATTTCTTCCATTCTCGCTTGGTCTGCAATAGCGTAATGGAGCACACTGATGACATATAATGTCTGTGTGAACAGAGGTGCGCAAATACATACATTGATAGGCAGGTTGGACAGCCTATCGTAGCCATCGGACTGAGGGATATGATTGGACGAACATTTTATGGTCCTACGGCTTCCATAGACAGTATAAATACATTTGAACCACTTAACTTGTTGATTGCTATCAGGATGTGAAAAGAATGTTTTTGAACCAAATCACCTACCCTGCCTTTAACTATCCTTTTAAGACAAAAGCCTGGAAAAGGACACAATCACTAATTCTAAAGGTTTGAAGAGCATGGAGACACTACAAATTATATGGAGGTTTACATGTTATCTTTCCAGCAGCAGTAGTTCTGCAACATAAAGTGCTATGACTTCCCATGTCATTCGTGATTTGTCAGGGTCTGCTGATAGCCTTTAGAAGAGCTTCCTGAGAATTCCCCTTAAACCTTTCTTCTGGAACAGCTTTTTTTTTCAACAGGAGAAGAGTAAAGTCTTTGCAGTTTGTGTCATGGGTTATAAAGATTTCCATTGCCCCTTTACGTGATTCGAAGTAGAAAGCAGGGAACACGCAGTACCCCACATTGAAATTTAACTGCACGCGGAGAGATGATGGTTTCTCCAGATGGAACACTCATATGAGAACCTGTGAGAGATTTACACCGAAGTAAATCTAAACACTATTACAAATGACCAATACAGAACAAGGGTAACCCGATGCCACTACTTCCACCCAACAAAGGAAAAGTGCTGGCATGTTGTTAGATAATACATGGAAACATGTAGCTCACGATAATATGTGGTTTTTATGAAACAGATGAACCTGATCTTTGTGCGCCGGTGATGAAAGCAATGCAAATTTTGACAGTATTACTGTATTTTCAATCTTTCTAATGGCGGCTTTCCAAATTCAGTGCCAATGTTCCAGGGAAATAGGATTGGAGAAAACGTTTAACATTTGTCTGCGGCAAACGAACTCCAGCTGAACGGCAATCAAGGGGAGCATGCAGAACCATCTTTAAAAGTCCAAGAGGGACAAGCTGTGCCATTTCTGCTCCGACCGCACAGAAATCGAGCGGGCACGTTCGCCGATAGGACGTCCAGCACTTAACGTGCACGGTGTGTGGCGCGATCCTCGGCCGCAGATGTGTTTGTGTTGGGCCTAAGACTTGCATGCTCTGGTTTGCCTTTCTTCTCCTATGCCATTGTGTGATGGGGAATCTCCAGTCAGTGCAATGCGATGAGTTTATGCATGGACTCTTTCAAGCATGTCTTACCGCAAAGCGGCTGATCTGATACTCCCCGTGATGGTAGGTTTGGAGGCCACTTTGTTTGGGGTTAATGTAACTCTCTTCCCGGCAAAAAGAGCATTGCGGGCCAATCATTTGAGCTCAGCAGAAGTGAGTCATTGATTATGGGAAGCCCACTTCTGGTCATTCAAGTTCCAGAAACCTGCCACTGTGATATGAACCTACTGAATTCACTATTGAACATTTTGAGCTTTCGATGCCAGACCACGTCTTACATTAACAGATGGGTCATGATGGTCAACTAGATGTTAAATTAGTGGATCTATAAAGTTTTTAGGTTACTTGACAGTGTTCTTAGCTTTAGATGTTACCGTAGTTATTTCTTTGAATTAATGTCCAAACTGATCTAATTGCTAAAGATGCACTGGATTATCAGCAGCCAAAAATGTCTGAAAGCTTTCAGATTTTGGCTAAAAGAGGCTGAAAATCTTGGCTAAAAATGTGCACAGAAACTGTTTAACATCTAATAACAAAATCGTTGACATGAAGAATAAGCAGTGCGTCCATGAAACAATCCAGGACTAATTGGATCGAATGTAAATGACTAAGGATGATACATTCAAAACCAAACATCTGCACATCACAGACATCTATTCTTCTGGGACAATAGTTTGTTTAAAGTTAATATTCATTTTAGGAACATGTGCATAATTGCACAGTTTTTGCATCTAGACCAGTGGACCAGGGAGATTTTTTTATAATTGTGTATAAACATTTTTTTAATTATGTCAATCCATAAATAGGGTAGAAATAGTATTACAGAGAGAAAGAGAGAGAGAGAGAGAGAGGAAAAACTATTCTTATCTGTATCCAGACAGTCATAATTGATTGTAAAAGTCTTGTAAAAAAAAAAACTTCAAGAACCTTTGCAACATTTTGAATTTTTTTTTTATCATAATAGAATTTACTTATATATAAAACTGATTCATATTTTAGTATTATAATTACAGTATTCTTTTTGCTATTCCATACAAAGGCTATTTTAAAGTAAATTTTAGTTGTAATATATACATAAAATACAACTAATATGGTAAAGTAATATATTTTCAAATAGATTTGTTATTCTGTTATTTACAGCTATGAAATAGCTTATTTTGTTATTGGTATTTTATCATTTAAAAATGATAAAAATGTGTCCAGAGCTTTCATTCCAGTTGCATTATGAAACTGATTGCATAATACAGAATTATGGCAAAACAAGCCTCTGATTCTAAAAGGGTCCCAGTGCTCAACAAGGATAGTAAACAATTACCGAATCCAGAAACTCACAAGAGAGACTAGATATAAAAATAATAATTATCAGAAGACATAAAACAGTAATATTCTGAAATAGGACAGAATGAAGAGAAGAGCAGGTGTGCACAATAAACAAGGGAAGGACTCTTTCTGGAGTGCCGCCCATTCGGTAGTGGTAATGGTTACGACCTAACTTCTGGAAAAAGAAAACTCCTATAGGGACTCAGGGAATAGGAATCACAACTTGCTGTGGTTTGGGAATCACTCCAGCATCTACAGATTTCCACGGACGGAGAGGGATGAAATTTCACAATGTTTTTACTATTGTCCATTCACTTTTTGGGGGAGTTCATTATTGTATCATTTATGTAAACAGTTCCTTGTTCATAGTCTGTGAAGACAATCATGGGATTGTTTGACTTCTGAGAAGTTTCCAGGGCCTGTAAGGGTCATGTTGGTGGGCCGTTCAAATGAAGTTAATTGTATAGAACTGGGACTATAAATATTTACATCTTAATTTCATCAAAGCTCAAAAGGCGTCGATTCAGCTCTACATGAAGACCTATGAGAAGGTAAGCCAGGGTAAGTGTGAAGGTTTAACCGGTCTCTATCTATATGGCCAGATGCCAGTGTGTGAGGTGACTGGCAGCAGGAGGAAGTTGGCGCATCTCCAGCCTATAACATGAACAGCTGGCTGTGCTCCAATACAGCTGGGAAGGAAAACGAGTCAAATGGTACCACAATTCGGGTCTCCAGCGGCCACCGCAACCTGTTGAAAGATTATCAACATGTGCCCGGGCACCGCGGCTTCCTGTTTGATACACATAATTTCCCATTTCTCTTGAACTCATTCCACTACACTCAAATTAGCATTTCTTCTATACACAATATGGAGTGCTGCAGTGATGATACATTTTGAGATTTGTAGGCCAACCTAGACGTTCCCTGGACAAAAAGCCAATAGGATTTTTCCATTAGCTTTAGATTACTGCAGAAAATAAGCTCTTAGACCAACTAAAGTTTATTATTGCTACACATTTTATTCATCATTATAATCTTAACAGCTTTAATGAATTTTATATAGATAGGTAGATAGATAGATAGATAGATAGATAGATGAAAAATACCTTTTTAAGCCATAAATACATAAATATTGCGAAATATATAAAATATTTTGTCATACCTACACCATTCTACCCACAATAATATTTGCCATTGGAAACACGCAAGCGGCCTTGTGCCACTGTGGAAAAAGAAACCATACTGGTTTCGCTCCTCAAGCCAGAGCACTTCTCCAATAATTTAAGATGTTTCCCCTCATTTTGAGTCTGCTCTGCATACCTTTCAAAAGCAATAACTCAAAAACAACGAATCACATGCTAGGCAGCCACCCCAAGACATAACCACCTAATTACACAACATCTCATATAGCCTGATCTTCTAAAGCACCGTGATTACTGTATAGGAAATGTACACATGACTCAATGACACAGACATCAACCAAAGTACTGGAAAGGAAAGAACAGAAACATAGTACCACGCGGGAACTAGTATGCTAGTGGACGTTTACGGTAACAAATCCAGCAGCATAATCAAGCCAATTTGTCATCATAAATCATAAAGGGTGGCCAGGGCTTCAGATTGAAAGCACATCACTCCATCTACAACTGCAAACGTGGAAACTTTTTCAACGCACCAGCTTCTGATCAAAGCACAAGGATTTATGTAATGCCATTGGAGCTGAGCTGATCTTAAATGAATGCAAATATAAATAGTTATGCAAACGTTGTTTGGTAATCTTCTGAAAACTTTCAATCAAGTAAAGGGCTGTTTGCGTAAACACAAATGTATGGCATCAAAAAAAAAAATTCACATGTGATTTGTCTGTTTAAGGTAAAAAAAAAGTTGACAGGCTAAATGAAAATGCAAATTCACTCTCTGACAGTAGGTGGCGCTTATGAAAAAGCAAAAATACAGTGATCCACAAAGGCAGCGGTATGTATCTTTCCACGCAACTTTCTGACACCTGCTTTCACAGAGAAGAAAGGCAGTCAAACAATAGTGTTTATCAGATGAAGTCAAATACAAGAGTACAAGGACAAGACAACCAGGATCCTTTGCTATTCACGGTTGCTTAGCAAATTAGTCTGTTCATGAGCGCCACCAAGTTTGTAAATTTATGCAACAGCAGTGTCTCTAGGCATGTGACCAAAAGCATAAATCTTATTGGTTAGCCAGTTTTCTTCGCAGTGCAATGTAAAAAAGATTATAAAACCTCTGTGTTACACCTCTCTGGTCATTCTAACCATGAAATAATTGTTTTGCATGCTATAGCATTGGACTAAAACGTACTTACTTTCCTTACACAAGGTATAACAACTTTCCCCTCCAAAATTTATTTTAATTTTATTTTATTTCATTTATTTATTATTATTTTTCTGGTTACCAGAAAAATGCCCGTCCTCAAAAATTGCTTATAAATTCTTGACATGCGTTATTATTACGAATATTGGATTATCATCTTGTATCAACTTGTTTTCTTTCAATTAGGAAAGGTTTTGTGCTTCTTTTGGAAACTGATTGATCGTAGGCCTCATTGATCTGAGCTCATGCACCTCATTTTTGAGTGAACCTTTCCAAAATTATGCACAAAGAAAGTTTTTTTTCACTCAAAAACTGTAGATCGTAAGCTTCTTCCAAAAATAAACTAAATCCTGTGCTAATTAAAAGAGCACAAGTTGACAAAAACAAAAAAAAGATGAAGCAATCCAAATGTGGTGACGTATAACATAATGAGAGATCAGTACATTAAATTAGTACAGGTTTTCAGCACAGTGTGGTCTAAACAGTCACATTAACAGCCGTTCATGGCAATTTAACAAATGTTTATTGGCACCAATATGTGTCTCGGTGACAGTCTTAATCTGGTAATAATTCACTAAATAACACTTCATCGTAGTAGATTTGGAATATATATATATATATATAATATAGATCTATATATATATATATCTATATAGATATAGATATATAACATATATTATTAAGTGTGTGATTATTGTTAAAGGTTAACTGACTTTCATTTACTTTAAGAAACATTGTATAACACGTAACAGACCACCAGTTAAAATGCATTAAACTCTGAATAATATATGTGCATACAGTACAAATTCACATCTGAATATTCACAAACTACTGATCTATTAAGCGTTATATAATGTTAATGACTGATAGGGTTAATATAAAATGTTGGCAATATATTTGTTTTCATCAAATATTCACTGAAAACATTAAAAATATTGCAACAATTCTTAAGTCAGATGCCTGCTCCATACTGTATGTATTCTGTTTTGTGACACATTAGTATCACATTTCATAGTTTTCCACATTTCATAATATATAAACAATGTATTCACACTGATCTAACTCTGGTTTTACTGTTGGATATGGCTTTAGTGCAGATAGCACACTGTGGTTATTATGCTAGAACTACGGTACATTCTCAAGGGTATTTCTTTGCATGCATTGAGAAACTCTGACAGTTATGTTAAATGAGGCCTGAGACGAGACGAGATAAAGCAAACGAGAGACACGGAGGCAGGAGCGCTGCTGTGTAGCCTGAGGTTCTGTGAGGGTGAACAGTGCACCTGTCCTGCTCTCTCACAAAGTCCTCATTGTTCAATGTCGCTCACCTGTCCGTGGGTAAAGGGGCCAAGCGACAGACCTGATTTACCCTGGATTCCAGCACCCCGCCTCAGCTGACCCTCCCCCTCCCACCCCATGCCCTCTCCCATAATCCCACCATAACAAGCTCTCAGTGCTAATGCTCTTGTTCTCCACTGCACCCTAAGTACTGTCCATCATCCTCCCCTAATAAACGGTGTTTCATTACTACTAACCAGTTTACTAATTTGATTTGATGCTAATTACAGTATTATATCTAATGTATGGTATTTATGGGTTAATCTTACAGAATACGACATGAAAACATTTCAGATTTCATTTCAAAATCGAAAAGACTGAATTTTTTAGTGGAAAAAACATGATACCTAATTGTATTTTTAGTCTGCACTGACATAGTTTTAATGATAATTAAGCCAATTTTTAAAGTAAGGTAATTAAGGTTTGTAATGATATTCTTAATGATTCTCATTACAGTAATAAAGTTTATTACAGTAAACAAATACTACAATGCAATGGTAGTACTGATGCAGTATGACAAATGCTACAAAAAATTTAAAAAAAAAATTCCCCCACAGAAAAAGTTTACATCTCACAATGTTTTGTTTGTTTGTTTGTTTTTTGTGTGTTAGGGGGTTGTGTCATATTTCACCACAAAATCTAAAGAAAGAAATAAAACATATTTTGCTTTCAGAAAATAAAACATTTATAGAACATTTACTGTATGATGTTTTGCTTTTTTTATTTAATTTGATTTTTAATTAATGTTTTAATTATTTAGTTATCTATTTATTTATTTACTTATTTAGCATTTTAATGGCATTTAAGCACATTTCTATGGAAGCTTCTTTACTACGTTGGAATCACTAATTTTTTCCCCCCCCCCCCTTTTTTTTGAAATTGGTGGAGGTGGTGGGGGGGGGGGGTGCGTCAATGATTAAGCACGCGTTAAAATGCAGCCACAATAAAGTTTTGTTGCATCATATATTGTTGTTCTTGTATCTTATTATGTGTGTATATATAAATACACACACATACAGTGTATTTTTTGAAAATATTTACATGTATTTATTTATATTCATATAATTTATATTAGAAATAAATATATTTAATATATAAACATAACATAGTTTTTCTTAAATATATACATGCATGTGTGTGTATACATAATAAATATACACAGTTCACACATATATATTATGTAAACAAAAACTTTTTTTTGGATGCGATTAGTGCGATTAAGCCTTGGACATCACTATAAAAAGATAACTGCAATTTTTTAAGCACATCAGAACAAAAAAAAAGTCCATATTTGATACATACAACTTAGATTGCACGAAACAATCCGATTTGAGATTAAATGTCACAAATAAATACTCTTTAGGTTTGTTTAGTTAGTTTCTATCCTGTGGTGAACAAGCTCCACATAATGTGCTTAAAGGGGTCATATATGTTGCGATTTAAATTTTTCCTTTCTCTTGAGTGTTACAAGCTCTTGGTGCATAAAAAAAAAAGATCTGTAAAGTTGCAAAGAATAAAGTATCAAATCCAAAGAGATATTCTTTATAAACATTAAGACTTGTCCACGCCCTCCTAAAAACCCTCGTTTAAACACGCCCCCACATGTCTAAACGTCCATGTGTGGAAGATTTGCATAACGCGCCCAATTTTCACTCCACCAAAGAAGAAGGTGTACTTTATTCTCGCTGTAGTATTGTTGTTGTTGCTGCCATGTCATGAAGGCGCTGTGTTTTTTTGTGAAAGCGAAACTACTTTGTTTGTACTTCCAAATGAGGACGATATCCCCTTTGTCATGCCTGGAGCCGATCCGTGCTGGTTTCTGAGGAAATACAACAACTTCGCGCTGTGGATCGCCGGATCTGCTTTCACCGTGGACGAAGCGGGAGTCCAGCCCGGGGTCGTCACATATGGTTGCCACTCCTTCGTCGAATCCGCCCCGCCGCAGCGTTCTCAAGCCCGCCGCCTCTGCTCGCTCTAGCCCTCCGGCCTCTGCTCACTCTAGCCGCCGTGTGTGATGCTGTGTTTCATTGTGAAAGCAAACTACTTGTTTGGCTTTTCAAAAAATGGACACGACTAGAAATCAGTGGTTAGTTGTATTTACAACACTGGTCCAGAACACTTCAACACAAATATCAGATGTGTGCAGCACATTTTATTGAGGACTGTTTACTGATCCTGGTAGAATAACGTTAGACTAAAATGCCGGCAGTACTGACTCACGTAAGTACGTTTTCTATATTTAAATATTTTATATTTTTTATATTTAAAGCTATTTTTTTGGGCAGTGTAGAGTAGGGCTTTTTGTTTGTTGTTTCTCCGATCATAAATGCAGACATGTTTTTATGTTTACGTGGCGCGATGCAACGCGACGCATAAAAAAACAGTATAAGTCATTATAATCCATAATTATGTCCCCACTGGTGCAACGAATGCCTCGTTTATAATGGTTTTCATGTTTTTGAATCATTGCTTCAGCCTGACAGGACATCATCACAGTATGATAGGGGCGTAACATTTCCATCACACGCATTAGGCATTCGGCCAATCATAACGCACTGGTTAGCTGGCCAATCAGAGCACACCTTGTTTTTTCAGACCGGTGAGCTTTGTAAAAATCAACGTGTTTCAGAAAGGCGGGACATAGAGGAAAAACAATAATGTACATTATATGGAAAAAATTTGTTTTTTTAACCTTAAACCGCATAAAACATTTCATTACACCAAATACACAAAATGTTTATTTTTTATCAACATCATATGGCCCCTTTAATATTTAAATTACAAAAAAAAAAAAAAAAATTAATAATATATAATATATATATATATATATATATATATATATATATATATATATATATGATATGCAAAACTCTAATGTTCTAGAAATAGGTTTTATTTTCTTGACGAAATATAATTTCTGATTTATTTTTTGATTTTGTGCCCAAACATGATCTTGAGAGGTTTTGTAAGATTTACCTATAGAAAATATGAAACACATCCGTGAAAGCACACATACATTGTAAATTTAGAACAACATTCAGAATGTAATTTAGAATGACATTCAACTGACATTTTCTTAATGTTTAACATCATAACATACGCAAATGTGATCTTTTTGCGATGACTATCAGATGTTTAAAACAGAAAACAATGCTTTCCAGAAGGTAGAGATGCATCAAGCTCAAGTGTTTATCAAAATAAATAAATAAACTAATCATATATAATCAAATCACAACTAATGTACTTATACAGTATAGCTAGAAGTACTTTTTTCATAGTACACACTACTGCATATCTTGACAGACATGTGAAAATACATTCATGCCAGGATCTGTGTGTTCATATAAGCGCACACCTCATGTCCACCCAACCACAACACCCTCCCCACTCCCTCCTGCATCCGTACCCAGTGCCAAGCTCCACATCTCGGGGTTCCCAAGATCCCCTCAGACCCATAAAGCCGTGCTCCAGGCACCGAGCCAGCAGTGATCCATCAGCTTTAACTACTGCTTAAGCACAGTGCCAGGCTTAGCGTTGTTTTATTTTTACCATGAACTACTGGGGACCTGAAGATACAGGAAAGGAAAGGGGGAGGGATGGAGAATAGGACAGGATTCCGGCTCCGTTCTCTACATCAGCCAAAGTTAACAAAAGCACCCTCCTTTTATCCACTGTTCCTCAGCAGAGTCCAGAGCCCATCCCACTACTGACTGGAAAAAAGCCTTATCAAGACCCTGGATAGTAAAGTTCCAGTGTAGTGGAGTAGGAATGGAATAACGCCTGTGCTTTACCATTAATATTTCAGCTGACAGCCAAACTTAATATTTCTGTAGATATTTCAGTTTGTGGAGATATCGTTGAGTGAGAAAGACACTCAAAGACATGGAATGACTTACAGAAAAATAAGTTGATAAATAGCAAAAAAGTTATCTTTATTTTGATACTGTGGAACTCTGTAGCTACCTTCATTCAACTATGTTGTGAAATATGGAAGTTAGTTTCTACCTCAAAGTAAAACATAGAATAGGTAATTATGAGAAAGTTAAAAAATACAGTTGAAACTAGGGCTGCTCGATTATGGCAAAAATCATAATCACGATTATTTTGGTCAATATTATAATCACGATTATTTAACACATTTATAAGTGGGCCATATGACCAAAACTTTAAATTAATGATTTATTTAAAGATAGCGATATACATATCAAATATATATTTCCTGTAAATAAAGTTGCTATGACATCTACATTGTAGAGACCAACGGAATTTCAAATAAACACAAAGTCTTCAGAATTATTGAAAATAATTAAACTGTCAGTAATAAAAAAGCAAAGGACAAATACAATAGAATAACAATATACAAATGAAACCAACTGTGCTTTAATGTTTTTTATGCAGTCTTCAAGCGCAGTTTAGCAGCCCTACTACAGAAGAATATCAAATGTAAATTAAAACATCATAGTCTTCACTGTAAGAATTCAACTTTTTTATTTCTTATTAAAGCTCCAAAAGTCCTTCACTCAAGAGCAATGTGAGATTTTTGAATTTGTCTTTTGGTTGTTTTGTGAATATCGCACACAGTCGCAGCAGGAATATAGCCCGCTGTCACTTTCATTCTCAACTCTTTACATGAATTTATTACATGACCGACGAAGGTATACATGAATAATCACTAAGTGCCGCATTTTGACACATTTTTGCATGTATTTGACCATTTAGGCACGCACCTTGAGCTAAAAGATGACTTTACATGTCCGTGTTCTGTTCCATCTCTGAGCACATATATATCTTCCTGAATAGCAGCGCAAGTTCTCTTTCACGCTTTTAAAAACACGAATAAATATACTTCTATAAATCAAGCACACCCCATTTTGCAAAAGTCACCGTAACCTAGTTAACTGAATTCACTGAAATTGGGCTTGGAGGAACGAAAGTGCAGCGCTGGAAAAGGGGGCGGAATGTGCCGCAATAATAGTTTTATCTCGATTACTGTATTTTCATATTTGTTGGAGGCCAAAATCAAAATTTAAACTGTTTTTCGATTAATTGCACAGCCCTAGTTGCAACTGAAATATAAAGTCGCAACTACGAAAAAAAAAAGTTCCAACTGTGCGAAAGAGTGAGACAAAGTGACTACAGTGGGAATGTCGTAACTATGAAAAATAGTCGCAATTGTGAAATATGGGTGCAATTATGAGAAATTTTCACAATTGCGAGAGATAATGGCAAATGTGAGAGTCAGGCAATTATAAGAAACAGCAGTTGCAACTGTAAGACAGCATATAATCGTAATTGTGAGAAATAATTAGCATTTAAAGGAAATATTTGCAATTCCAAATGTGGGATACAGTCACAAAATTGACAATGTTGCTATATACAATTGTGGTAAGTAGTTTCAAATGTAAAATAAATTAGCTGCAAATGTGTAAATAAAGTCACAATTGTGAAAAATACAGTAGTCTAACCATGAGATTGCACAGCATTATATAGTCGCAATTGCGAGAAATAGTCACAATTGAGGGAAATAAAGTTGCAGTTGTGAGATAAGTCACCATGTGAGTACAATTCAGACATATTGAGTCATATTGTCAGAAAGACACAATAGTAAAATATAAGTTGCACTGCAAGAAATAGTTGCAATTGTAAGAAACAACGTTGCAATTGTGAAATATTAAGTCACATTGCGAGAAAGTCAGTTCCGATATTAAAGTCATATTACCAGAAACAGTCACAAAAAACATACATACATTTTTGATGATAGCTGCTATCAAATTGCATTTAAAAAAATGATGGGTGGCAATAGTTGCTAAGGTAATGTTTTGAGTTTAAATGCTACTTTAAATGCACTGGCATCAACCCAGTGGCCATGTAACTAGGAAAGAAACACTTTCAGGTTTAATTATTTCACATTTGTTCACCCTATAGATTATTATGGCTCAGCCTCAATCACAATCCTTCATAAAGTTTGTTCAATAGCATGTGCTTTTGCACATTTTGGCAAGAGAACAAAAAAAAAAGACTCGTATGACCTATAGAAATTTGTCAGAAAAGATCTGTCATGATTTTCCAGCTGTAGTGTTAAAAACAGTTTTTAAAAACTGACCACCATCCAGCTGGTGTCATTTTACAACATTTTTAAAGGGGTCCCGCTGTCTTTGTTTCATAATAAACCAATGTACCACCTTCAAATTATACAGACCTACAATAACTTATCATATATAGGGGGGAAAAATTATATGAGGCTGGAAACGATGAATTCTGGTGGAGCCAGATGTAGAGAAAGAGAAAACAATTCCTTCCCACGGGAGGGTGATACAAACTCTGGCTCTATTCGAAGAGTTGGGAATGAAAAGAACAAAGTGTGTTATTTTAGTGCTCTGTGTGTCTGCCATGTTTTTGAACACAAAATATAGCATATGCGTCTCAAATAAATACGTGATTAATGAGAAACAGTCATATCTCACTGATGTGGTGAAAGCTTGTCACACTTACGGGAAGTTACCACCCATATTTCACTTCTCTCTGGTGCCAGATCATTTGTGGCAGTAGTTTGGCTAAAGATACAATGGCTCATGTGACACGTCTGAAACAGAAGTAAAACTTTATCATTTCAATTTGGATTTACAAGCAGTACAGCCTACGCTTTGTCACTCTACTGAGCACCAGTATGCCACCCATTCTCATTGACTATGATCGCAACCAGCTTCGGTCCTGGCATTCAAGTGGATGTTACTTTGACAAGTACCGCCTACCTAAAGACTGTTGCACACCACCTACACCCCTTCATGGCAATGGTGTTCCCTGATGACAGTGGCCACTTTCAGCAGGCTAATGCACCTTGTAACACTGCAAAAATTGTTCCAGAATGGTTTGAGGAACATGACAAAAGGGGTTCTAAGGTTTGCCTTGGTCTCCAAATTCCCCAGATCTCAAACTAATTGGGCATCAATGGTACATGTGACCCGCTCCTCGAGGACCACTGTCCTGCAGCTTCAACCAGCTCCAAAACACCTGCCTGACCGTTTCTAACAATCCTAAAGACCTTCAGTAGCTGGTTCAGGTGTGTTTAATTAGGGTTGGAGCTAAACTCTGCGGGACATTGACCCTTCAGGAACTGAGTTGGACACCCCTAATCTATGGAATGTGCTGGACCAAACAAATCTGATCCACGAAGGACCTTCCTCGCAACTTGCAGGACTTAAAGTGTCTACTGCTAATATCTGCTAAAATTCAAAATGAATATTGATTATATTGATACAATCGCACCTGTCAAAGAGTGGGATATATTAGGCAGCTGCGTAGCTGCAGACCGGATAGAGTGATCATGATTCCCCTTGTCCACCATGGAAAGCGCCTACATTGGACATGTCAGGTCTTGAATGTGTTGGAAGCAGGAAAAATGGGCAAGGGAAAAGATATGAGTAACTCTGACTAGGCAAATAGTGGCTAGACTGGGTCAAAGCATCTCAAAATGGCAGCACTTGTGGGGTTGCGCTTTATATAGTGGTTAGTACCTACCAAAAGTAATGTAAGAAAGGACAACCAGTGAACCGGGACTCATTGATTCACATTGGGTGTGAAGGCTAATCCTTCTGGTCGGATCACACAGAAGAGCTACTACAGCTCAACTTGCTGATAAACTTAATGCTGATGATAGAAATCTGTCAGAACAGGCAGTGCATCACAGTTTGCTGCTTATGGGGCTGAATAGCCACAGACCTGTCTGAGTGCCCATGATGACCCCTGTCCACTGCCGAAAGTAGCTACAATGGGCTAGGAGCATCAGAAGTGGACCATGGAGCAAAGGAAGGTGGTTGCGTGGTCTGATGAATTCCCCAGATCTCAATCTGATTGAGCATAAATAGGATGTGCTGAATCAACAAATTCAACCCATGAAGGCTCCACCTTGCAACTTGCAGGACATGAATCTACTGCTTTTTGGTGCAAGATACCACAGGAGGTCTTGTGGAGTTTATGTCATGTGAAATTGTATAATGTAATAAATTATAGAATAAGGTCAACATTCTGTTAGTTTAATTGAATGGATCTTGATGTTAAATTTCTTAATTTAGTACAAACCAATTTTACTTAATACTTTAAGAACAACAAAAGAAATTCAAATCAATGCTGCCAAGCAAGAACAGTAAAAACAGCGCAAGTAGTTTGGCAGTATGCCTATGTGAACATTCCTATATCTCTTTTTTTGCTTCTTTCTTGTGTCTTTTTTTCTTGCTGTCTTTTTAAAGACTTTGGCAGCAGCATTGCTGGACATGGTCAGACTCAACTTTAGATGCATATCTGTTCTCTGCTAATAAACCTTTAAAAGCTTTAAGGATTTAATGCTTACGTGAACGTTCATCCCAAACCCTCTATCACTCACACAGTCCCACAGACTCTTATGTCACCAAAGACACTAACAACTGTTGCAGATGGCGGGCAATCAATCATAACACGACAGCAAACTCCAAATTTCAGGAAGGCACAACACTTCTGTACACTTTCATGATGACTTTCCCACATATATTCAAACATAAGTGTTTAAGCTCCTGGTCTGACAGCAGTGCTCTTTTAGCAGGTATGGACTGAAAACTTGGCGCCAATATGAATTACATCAGAAGTGTAATGTACTTTCAGGGGGCACGTTGAACACTTTACTCTAATAAATGAGTGGCTGTGTTTTATTGTCACCATCTAAAGCACAGAGACATACAAATGCATAACCCTAAGAACATAAAAATAATAGATAATATATACAGTATCTCACAGAAGTGAGTACACCCCTCACATTTTTGTAAAGATTTTATTATATTTTTTCATGTGACAACACTGAAGAAATGACACTTTGCTCCAATGTAAAGTAGTGAGTGTACAGCTTGTATAACAGTGTAAATTTGCTGTCCCCTCAAAATAACTCAACACACAGCCATTAATGTCTAAACCGCTGGCCACAAAAGTGAATACACCTAACCCTAAGTGAAAATGTCCAAATTGGGCCCAATTAGCCATTTTCTCTCCCCGGTGTCATGTGACTCATAAGTGTTACAAGGTCTCAGGTGTGAATGGGGATCAGGTGTGTTAAATTTGGTGTTATCTTTCTCACTCTCTCATACTGGTCACTGGAGTTCAACATGGCACCTCATGGCAAAAAAACTCTCTGAGGATCTGAAAAAAAAGAATAGTTGCTCTACATAAAGATGGCATAGGCCATAAGAAGATTGCCAAGACCCTGAAAATGAGCAGCAGCACGGTGGCCAAGACCATACAGAGGTTTAACAGGACAGATTGCATTCAGAACCAAAAGAAGTCGACCAAAAGAAGTTGAGTGCACGTGCTCAGCATCATAGCCAGAGGTTGTGTTTGGGAAAAAAAAAAAAAATAGATGCATGCGTTGCTGCAGCCTTGCTGCAGAGTTGAGGCGTGGGGGGTCAGCCTGTCAGTGGGCTGCATAACCTACGCTGCACCTGCATCAAATTGGTCCTGCATGGCTTCGCTCCCAGAAAAAGCCTCTTCTAAAGTATGATTGCACAAGAAATCCCGCAACAGTTTGCTATACAAGCGACCTAAGCTGACATTAATTACTGGCCAGTTCCTGTGGTCTGTGAGATACTTATTTGGTCAGATGTGTCAAGCGGGTGTGGAGTCAACCAGATTAGAGTACAAAACAAGTGTGTCTTGCCTACGTCCAGGCAAGTTGGGGGGATGTCATGGTTCTGGGTCTGCTTAGTGCTGCCATCATTATGGAGCTACAGTCATGAGGGAACCATGAATTCCAACATGTATTGTGACATACTGAAGCAGAGCATGATTCCCTCCCTTTGGAGACTGGGCCGCAGAGCAGTATTCCTTCATGATAACGACCCCAAACACACCTCTAAGATGACCACTGCCTTGCTAAAGAATCTGAGGGTAAAGGTGATGGATTGGCCGAGCATGTCTCCAGACCTAAACCCTATTGAGCATCTGTGGGGCATCCTCAAACGGAAGGTGGAGGATTGCAAGGTCTCTAACATCCACCAGCTCCATGATGCCGTCATGGAGGTGTGGAAGAGGACTCCAGTGGCAACCTTTGAAGCTCTGGTGAACTCCATGCCCAAAAGGTTTAAGGCAGTGCTGGAAAATAATGGTGTCCACACAAAATATTGACACTTTGGGCCCATTTTGGACATTTTCACTTAGGGGTGTATTCAATTTTTGTGGCCAGCGGTTTAGACATTAGTTGCTGTGTGTTGAGTTATTTTGAGGGGTCAGCAAATTTACACTGTTATACAAGCCGTACACTCACTACTTTACATTGTAGCAAAGTGTCAATTTCTTCAGTGGTGTCACATGAAAAGATATAATTCACTGGTACCAAATGTGAGGGTTACTCAATTGCTGTGAGAGATAGAATATATATATAGATATATATTATATAATAAGATAGATATATATATAACTAGGCCGTCAAAATTATCATGGTTGCAGGCATTATTTTGTTTCATGTAAATGGAATTAAACAATATTAATGCGTTAACGCATAGTGGAGCTAGGGTGCGCCACCCCACTCACCTGCTGCTTCGTGATGCGAATGTCCTTTACAACCACATCGAGGCGCAAAAACGTACCAGTGACGAGATCGCTCAGTAAACCACAGTGAATTCATGAGATGTTGTCAGCAATGGTCCGTAAAAACGCTTCAATTGCAATTCACCAATAGCAGCGTGCGCGGTAGCCTGTATCAGTTCATATTAATGAAATAAAAACTATAATAAAAAAACTCGAGTATGCGTGTCATATCATGTTACATTCAGCAGTGGCAGCTCTTAAACAAAATGTATAAAAGTCAAATAATATATTAACCCAGATGATGTGATGTCTATTAATCAAAGAACAAAAGAAAAAAAGAGGAAATCAATAACTTTTGTAGCTTTACGGATTCATCTATATTTAATTTAGAATTGTGTTTGATAACTTTATTCAATTTCTGTGTATTTCCTTCTTGCTGAAGGGCACAGGTAAATATGCATTTATTATAATGGGTTTATGTGATAGCTCTCAATTATCCCATAATGTTAGTATAGTCAACATTACATACAGTTCTGTCACATATAACATTTGGCAAAGTGACCGTGTAGCCACAAAGGCCAAGTCATGACCTAGTGATTTAGACTAGTGTTATAAGGTCAATTGAAACTGAAACTTAACGAGGGAACAATCTGTGCCACAGACAGGAGTGTTGAGTAGATCCAGGTGATCCTGCTGAAGATGCAGCCCAGAAGCAGTCACACAGTGATCTGCTGGCCTGCCATGAATGCTATTAACGCCTTGAGGAACTAACATGGCATGCCAGGCCATCAACCTCTCTGCCAGTCATTTACACCCTGGGGACCGGACTCATTTTAAGCAGACAGTGAGTCAGGACATAGGACGTAAATTCAATGGAGCTCAATTCTCACCTCATATCCAAGCACAATACTCCACAAAACATTCATTCTTGACGCTCACTGTGGAAAAGCTGAAATAAACAGAGGTACTAAAAACCAGAAAGTTAATTTGCATGTCTTTGGTAAACAGCTGCTTTGCGTGCCTTCATTGGCCATTCCGCTTAAATAGAGCTTGGGCAATATATAAATCCATTGTTCTGAAAAGAACTTGGTCTTGGTTAAAATCTGTTTGTGTTAAAAAAAATTTGGCCATGGTCAAAAATCACATAACGTAAATTTGACTGCCAATTCATACAGAAAACAAAGGGAAAGAAGGAACGAGATATAGTTCTGGACAACAGATGGGTGTTTAAAACTGTTCTGCATTGGCTGACGTGCTCCGTGATTTAGATTCAAAAATAGTAAAGGGAAGTCTGATTCATTTCTGCTAATTGGTTCTTTTGAACAGTTAGTTTTAAATGAACTGATTCAGTGGCTCTTTTATGTTATGGTTACTGATATCCCGGTATGGAATATCACATGCTCAATTTTCCAAAAATGCCACATGTAGGAACATATTGTAATTTATTATGATTTTTTAAATTACCATGAATTAAAATGTAATATTATTTTAAAATGAATACTATTAAGGTTTTAAGCACCTCCATTGTTGTTCATTTTCTTCAGCTATGATCCGCTCAAAACATAATTTACAAAGCTTAGTTCTCTTTCAGTCGGTCACTACGAATCACGTCGTGACCGACGAATTGGGATATCACTTCGATAGACCAATCTAATTTGAGTGTAAATTAAACGAGCCAATGCACATTGACATGAGATGATTGCATCCAGCTACCACTGATCACAGCGTGAGTATATTAAGGCAGCAGGTGCAATGCATACCAGCTTTTCGCTTCAGAGCCGAGCGACAACATCGTTCTGCTCCATCCAGTGTCTTCAGTGAACTATGAGTTCAACGCGCTCTTGGAAGCTTTCTGTGTTGGCGGGATGGCGCTTCAGCGGTGGTCGTTCAAGTGTCGAGTGGGTTGCGCACTTCAGGCTGCACTACCCCCTGTCATGCTGCAAGCGGCCATTTCCCCTGTGCGCCTCAGCACTAAAAGAGCATTTCCTAAAAGAGCAAATTTCTCTAAAAGAGCTCCACGGGTGTGTCTTTATAAAGACAACGGATCGTCCTTATAAGGATGCCGTTTCACCCGTGCGTTTCTGGGTGCGGTCGTTACCCCTGGCACCGGGTGATTGCGATCGCTGCTCACATGTCCTGGCATAAGCACGCGAGGTGGCCTTCGTTGATGTCATGTTCTCATTGCGGGAAGATGACCATCTCGGAGCTGCGAACCAGGCTCCGCTACTCGCAAGGGGGCGGAGTCCCGTTGCCGCGATCTGGGGCTCGTTCTGGCGTAAGGCAGACGAGAACCACTTCCAGCAGTAGTGCAGGCGGTTTTAGGGTTACAGTGATGGCAAACCCCGCAGGGAACCAACCCTCTGGGGACCATCACTCATCTTGCTCCTCCGATCCAGTGGAGCGACCCACGGAACGCGCTGGGCCCTCTTTAAAGAGCGTACCAGCGGTATCCAGTGGACTCCCCCCGACCAGACTTCAATCTCAGCATCGGAGGTAGATCTGTCCGATTAGGATTCGTCCGCGCTGCCTGAATCGGATCCGGAGATGACAGCTATGCTTTCCCGGGCCGCCGAAAGGGTCGGGCTCGAGTGGAAACCTCCACCGCGTCCCAGGCCCTCGAGGTTGGACGATTGGCTTCTCGGGGTGGCTCGCACTGGTTCTCAGCGCCCCCCCACTGGTGCCTTTCTTCCCGGAGGTGCATGACGAGCTCACCAGGTCGTGGACGGCACCTTTTACTGCCAGAAACCCTCGACGGCGGTGCAGCGAAGGGGTATTCGGCGATCCCCCCCGGTGGAATGGGCGGTAGCGATGCAATTGTGTCCTAAGTCCACCTCCTCCTGGCGGGAAGACCAGGTACTTCCTTCCCGGGCCGGTAGGCATTTGTCTGGTCTGACCGGCAGTGCTTATGCGGCCTGTGGAGAGGCTGCCTCTGCCCTACACGCCATGGCGTTTTTTCAGGTTCATCAGGCCAAGGCACTGAGTGACCTGCACGAGGGTGGTCACGATCCGTAAGTTCTGAAAGAGCTCCAAACCGCCACTGACCTCGCGCTCCGAGCGACGAAGGTCACCGCGAGTTCTCTGGGTCGTGCGATGTCCACGCATGTGCTCACTGACAGATATTTGTAGGGCTGAAGGCTGGGAGACCCCCAACACGTTCGTTAGATTCTATAGCCTCCGTGTGGAGCCGGTATTCTCCTGTGTTCTCACGTTAGTGTGGGCTTGCTAAAACTGCTCCAGAGTGTCCTACAGTAGACACACCTGTTGAGATTCCTCCGGCCCACCTCGGCAGCGGGGGGGGGGGGGTGGGGAACACCGGAAACGATGGAATCCACGGACCGTGGAAGGCTGGGTTCCTATTGTGCGCCCTAAGCTGTTTCTCGTATTAGTGTATAGTCCACGGTATAGCCATAGAGCCCGTGTTTCCCCGGCAGACTTCTTCCATTCCAAGAGGGTTCAATCACCTCCAATCTTCCATATGCACCTAAGGAATTTTCATATGTGTATTTGCTTCCGAAACTTCCTTCGGGAAGGATGGGGCTTCCGCAGCGTCCCTGTTTCAAGTGGAGCGGGTATGTTTTTCCAGTGTTATCCAGTCTCACTTAGTAAAGTAGTGCTTTGAAAAATGGTGAGTGGAACTACTTGTCCCAAGCCCCGGCCTACACCAGATAGGTGCCAGGCGGCTCGCACAGTTACTGGAAGGGGCAGCGACCATGGCGCTTGGTAGGGATCATTGTCGGTCACGACGTGACTCGTAGTGACTGACTGAAAGGGAACGTCTCGTTTACTTGTGTAACCCTCGTTCCCTGAAGTAGGGAACGGAGACGTCACGTCCCGTCGCCACGGTTGCTGTATCACCGCTGAGCGGCCGGGTCGCCGGCTCAGCTCCTCAGGGAAAACCTGGTATGCATTGCACCTGCTACCTTATTATACTCACGCTGTGATCAGCAGCTGGAGATAATTGCTCCAATTGCATTGGCTCGTTTAGTTTACACTCAAATTGGATTGGTCTCTCTAAGCGAGATCCCAATTTTGTCGGTCATCAACGTGACGTCTCCTTTCCCTCCTTTAGGGAACGAGGGTTACCATACGTAACGAGACGTTTCCTTGTGCAATTCACAATAAACAAATATTCTAATTCATTTTGAGCTTGATGAAAAAGTTTAGCATCTTTTAAAAAATTATGTAATATTTAACATTTTAAAATAATCCTTTGTACCATTTTAGGCTGATCACCATAAGAATGATTTTGTTCATTCTATAAGCCAAATCTCAGATTCCTCCCCATAACTTTATATCATCCTCGTTTTCCCTTGTATTATTTATACACTATTACGTTCATTGAAAAGATCCGACTCAAAAGAATGATTCGTTCTTTCAAAATGGTCATCCACCAGAAGTTTTTGTAGCACAAGGGTTACAAACTACACATTACCAGACTAAATAACCGCAGACTTAGCATTTGCTAACTAACCATAGCGAGAATGTTTAGCTAAACTGTATCATTTTACAATATCCACATGGAATCCTTGTATCCAACAGCCTGAAGTATTTCTTGACATATTTCCATTTTTGTCCTTATTGTCAAAATTTAAAACCATTCAGGGCCAGGTCCAAAAGACCTGAAGGAGAGCTTCAAACACTTATTCCTCAAGAAACCTTTTAGGAAAAATAATTTGGCCAAAGGTCTCACATCATTACAATTCATCAAATGATTACTGGCCGTTTTCAACGTGCCTGAAATCGTAGCCCCAGAAAGCATGAGTGTACTTCACTCTTCAGTGTTTCCAGCTATTGAACACATGGAGCGAGTTCTCACGACCAGAGTCATCAGATACAGGCCAAGCGGAGTTTTTTGAAGCCATGTGTTTTGTTTGTTATATGAAAGATCTGAAAACAAAGATGATGGCAGGCTGTCTCCATTTGAAGGCCTTGTCGACTTGATCTAAGTGCTCTTGAAGGGTGTGAAAATAAATCCAGACAGCATGGAGCACATTCATTAAATACACATTGAGGCCTATTAAAAACCCATTGATAATAGATGGAATGAGCAGTGAACCCATGTAGATATCCATCGGATCATTGGCACTACTGTTCATGGGATGCTCAAGGATGAAAGTGACAACTTTCCTCTCCAAAGCATCTCCTGTAGTTGTAGCCAATGTCTCCAGGACAGACGCTATGAAGACTTCCAAAGCGGATCCACATGTCCGAGCGTGTGTGCACGTAACCCTGCTGTAAGTGCACCCCAGGATATTTGCTTTCATAATCTGACGTCATGTTTTTTTTCCACATACCTGTTTTACAGGTGTGCGCATTGATGCTGATGGGAGTAAACATCTGGTTGGATGCGAACATGGATGTGCAAAAACTATGATTTCAAATGAAATAATGGCTGTTAAAATATGCTTTCTTGAAGTTTGAGACACAATCACAATTTCACAAATAATTACAAGAACATTAACACTCTGAATTAAACATATTGTTTTAACTATAAGGAGTGCAACAGTATTTTCTTGTAAAGCGTACCCCAATAATATTTATTTGTAACTTTGAAATTTTATTTTTATAGTGTAGTTGATTCACAGATTTCTGAGTTAATTCAAAATTTGCAAATTCAGAACAATTCAATTAGTTTTGATTCACAATAAATTTCAAATCTGATTTAAAACTCCCTAATATTTTCAGGTATTTCATTGGGATTTTAAAAGCTAGAAAGAGGTGGAAAGCGATGACACACTATGTTTCCATTAAATAAGACATGTAATATATACAACTACAATTCAGACAAATAATATATTGTTCCAACTATGGGTGTACACAAATAGTAAAAAAAAAAATAAAAGCACTATTCGAATTTTACGTTTTGCTTTGCTGGCTGTAAATGCAGGGAATTCATGATCAGTCCTAAGAAAGTGAAAATAACAACTTTCTCATTAAACGCCATTTAAATAAACGAATATTTGTTTTTTTATGAGCCCAAACATTCAAATGCAATATTTTTGAAAAATACCTAACCCTAGTTCCAACATTTTTATGAATAGTATTTATATTTATTCAACCACATTTCCATTAATTTGTACATTTAATTAATGCAACTAATATGTTTCAATATTTTTTACATCTAGTATTTGCATTTATTCAACCATACATTTCCAATAATTTGTGCATTTTATTCCTGCAAATTTATTTGACCATTTTAACGAATTACCTAAAATTAGATTTTTTTTAGCATTTTAAGTTGATTATTGACCACAAAAAATGATTCACAATTTAAAAATCATATTTAAAGTCAGATGTATAAGCAGTATTGGCAGTATTTGTAAGCAATGCATTGAGAAAATCGTACACTCGTTTACTCCTCCATCAAAATTGTCCATTTTTGTAAGAATGCAGTGAATGTGCTATAAAAGTGTCATTTCCAGGGAAGTGGCATGGACAAATTTAAAGATGCTACTTCTGCGAGAAGGTTTAGCATATGAGGCTAAGACACTGAGATGTTGCATTATCACCAGCACCAAAAAAGCCAGGTCTTGCGCAACTAGTTGACCATTCTGCCCATTTCGAGCTGCGAACATGAATATTTGAGCACATCAGGTGATGCTGTGCTGGGGCAGTGGGACAGTGGCTGTTTGCAATCTCTGGTCCAATTTGAATATGGATCCAACAAACCGCTGCTCATCCCTGAGGTTGCACAAGTCCATACCCGTCTCATCTTCGAAACAACAAGGATCTCTCATGCTAAAAAGCTACATAGTCCCATCCAGGACTTGAGCCAAAGAGTTAGGTTGCAGTGGGATATTTGGATTCGTATACCTTGGGAACAGCATTTCAGCTATTCCAGGTGAACCATTTGTCTTCAAAATGTTGTGGCCAGTGGCTATATCAGGTGTAGCTGACTGCTGGATCAGCCAAAGCGAGGGAAAGTGCGTCAAGCTGAAAGAATGTAGCCGGGGACACAGGTGAGGAGAGGCTAGACCTTGTGCATCTCAACCGTACTTCAATCTAGCGCTCTTTGTAGATGACAATGGCCCTTTCATGACATCTGTCACCCCTGGCCCGACTGAAATTGCTACAGCGGTTCTATTCTTCAAAGAGCTTGTTATTAGTTTGCCATAGGAGCATGAAGCAGCTCGCCAACAGCCCTGAGAGCACAAGAATATTAAAAAAGCTAAATGCTTGGATACTCCACGAGATGCCCTGTGGGACTCAAGCTAACAACCTTCACAATGATGCTCAAATTAACAAGAGGTGGAAACCAAGAACAACTCAGACACAATAAAAACATGAATGAGTGACACTGGACGATGAGGAAAATGTATGAAGCTGTCAAAAGTTCTTGAAATGGAACACTAGCTTACTATGTACTGAAAACTGTGCACTGTATACTGCATATTAAATAACTATACTGTAGCAGTTGTTGAATAACAATTAGGCCTATAGTAATAATAAATATTTTTTATATTTAAATGTAACAATTGTTATTATATTATTACACAGTGTTTTTTACATTTTATTTTATTTTATTAAAACACACCACCAGCTGTTGTTGTTTTTCAGACACATTTTCAATTATTTTAGTATTAAGAAATCACGATTATAAATGTTAAGTAATACAAATATAAAACAACAAACTATTAATTAGTATTATTTTGGTAATATTTTGAATTACAATAATGTTATTAAAAACAGGCTGAAACAGGAAACATTTCTCTTTTTTTTGCTATTTTTACATGTAACAGCACACCATTTTTTATTTATTTGTTATTATAATTACACAATAGTTTTTACTTTAATGGAACATAAATTAATGAACAACGCTATACATCTTTTTGTAGCATCATGATAGTAAGACATTATTATTATTATTCTTATTATTATTATTTATTGTTTGTTATTAAAAATTAGTGATAACACTTGGAATAACGTTTGGTAAAGTAGCACAATGGGTTTCAATAAAAATCATAATAATACTACTAATAAAATTTAATTTTTTAATATTTAAATGTATTGGTGGGTTATAATTATTATTGTTTGATTAAGGTGAAATGGCAAACAACAAAAGAGTTTTCAGTTTAAGTTTACGGTAGTTCCATAGAAATGTTCTTGAGTCAACTTAAATCAATTTAATTAAAATGTATTTTGTTTAAAAAATTTTTTTTAACTTTTCTGCAGTGTGATTGAACGATCAGTCAAGAACATGAGAAGCAGATAAATCTAAATAAAATAGTCCATAGATTGTCACAAGAGGCTCTAATAGTTTACCATTTTTAAATTGCTTAATTTCTTTAATTTTTTAGCTAAACAAAGCCAGATGGGTTTGTTTCTCCTCTGAAGTCTCAAAACAGAGTTTCAAAAAGAAACATGAAAACAGCCTAGCTAAGCTACGCAGAACCACAGTTCCGTCAAAAAGGAAACAAGGAAAACCGGGTGCCAAGCCCGACAGCCACGAGAAATCAAGACCTACTGAAGTTAATATTCAATGAAAAATTGCAGGCAGGACTAGCCCAGAATGACCTAGGCGATGTGAGCTGAAAAGCTGTTTCAATGTGTCTGAGAAAAATAGTTTATTAGTGATCATCTATTCTCATAACCCTCTGACTTTTAGTATCAAATAACAGTTATATGGAGACAGATTCTTGCATGGCCTATTTTTATAACTTTCGTAGCGTCATGGCAGACTCGCACCACAGATTCTGAGCTCATCCTTCAGTGTGGAGATCTAAACAGTGGAAAAGGAAAGTGGATCGGCCAATTATAACATAGATCCTGTAGGCTCTAATTCAGAGAAAGCCACACTCCAAACAGGCTTGAGTTTCAGCATAATAAACATGGGGATTGTTGGTAACTCCACACAGATGGGGCAGTTTTCCACACCTACTGGTGGATTCGGTGTTTGCCCACCACACCCTATCCCACCTTAATATGAACACAGTTCCCATACAGTGAGCTTTAAAGGGTACGGGTTAAGCTTTCAATTTTTAAAACATACTACACTTTATGAACTTGGTCTTTAGGCACACAATACATAAGGCAAAACTGTGTGTATGTGTGTAAGCCCTAGAGACTTCTACAAACGTTGACATTGTAACATAGATATCACATGAACCCAAAGTGATTTGTAACTGTCATACAATATACAAATATCCACACATACACACACAAATGAGCCATTAAAGACTTTGAAATAACATAGTCCTACCCAGATATGCCCGGAAATATAAAATCTCATTCATAAACATTGACAAATGGTAGTTTATTACATGTATTTATGTATATATGCATAACTGTATATATAAAATTGTATTTTATGAATAACATTTAAACACCAGATATCTAATTTTAGGCTAACCCCTTTTCCACTGAATTAATTTTCTTAAAATGAATATTATTTTTAATTTTACATGCATTAATGTTACCATGGTTTAAGATTAAATCTTTAAATAATATATTTAATATATATTTTTTCATTATTAGTATATATTATATTATTATTATTATTATTATAACACCTACAACATAAATGTATAATAATATAATAATTTATGATTAAAATTTAAAATTAAATTCTTTATCCATATTCATTATTATTATTATTATATTATTATTAATAATAATGTATCACCTTCATTGTTAATTAATAATCAATAATAATCGTCTCCCTATTCCAAACCTGCCTAGACGGGTGCTAGGTTTGGGGGGGAGCAGTTGTACTTTTCCAAAACCTAACCCATCGGACTTGACATACCATTTTACGCACAGGATCCTTTTTGGAAGGTTGTTTTCAAATGTAATTTGTATCTCGCTCCCTCCGATGTCTTCTTCCTATTTCTGTGGGGAGGAGACGTGGGAGGGAGATGCGAACCAAGCCCAGACAGGCTTTTTGGATGGCGGGTGGCCCAGACAGGTCTAACGCTTCCAGGTTCGCTAGACGTAAATTTGGTAACCATTTAACATTCGGATATAGACTTCTAAAATATTTTACTCTTTTAGATATTGCAATATCAGTGGACCAGGAACTTCCTCAAATCCTTTCATCATCTACGAATTCTGCAATGCCGCTGGCCTCGTTGTAAATAAATATTAGCTTCGAACCATCGGACCTGGAATCTTCCTTGGCCTCAAACAGCACTCGCTGACGGAACGTGATGCTGGATCAGGATTATCGGGTAGTGACTTTTGAGTTGCAGTTTGATTCGCTGGTCCGGAGCAAGTTCAGCCAAAAACTTTGCGTTCCCAGATCCAGTCGATTTTCAGATCTTACATGGCAAAGTTTGCCTACCAAAATCAACATCCAAAAAGATCTAAATCAGGCCCTGAACCAACACTTACCCAAAACCTACCGTTCGTAGACTTATGGACCTGAAACCTAGGCTTTTCATGTCTGATTCACTGGCCTGGAACAAGTTCAGTCAAGAACTTCGCAACTTTGCCTAGGCCCGATGCCCAGGAGGCATCTCCCAGACAGGAGTTGATCAACAGCCTAAGTGGTATAATCAAACATGCGTGGGACCGTGCAACTCTCCTCAGTCTCCCTCAAAAACAAAATAATAAAACCAACACCATGCCAAAAAAAGCGACGGGTGCTAGGTTGGGGGAAGCCGTTGTACTTTTCCAAAACCTAACCCTAACCTCGGGATAAAATAAACAACCTTATCACAACCTTAGTATAACCTTAATACAACCTAAGCTTAATACAACCTAAGTATAACCTTAATACAACCTAAGTATAACCTTACTACAACCTAAGTATAACCTTAATACAACCTAAGTATAACCTTAATACAACCTAAGTATAACCTTAATACAACCTAAGTATAACCTTAGTATAACCCTAGGACAACCTTAATACAACCTAAGTATAACCTTAATACAACCCTAGGACAACCTTAATACAACCTAAGTATAACCTTACTACAACCTAAGTATAACCTAGAAGATTTAGATGAGATTACAAGCTGTCTGTCACAGGATCTCTTTTCGCCTCTGGTCCCTCTTGAAGCCGAGGCCCCAAAAACTATTGGCCTGCCCTCTCTGGTTACTGCTGTCCTGTAAACACAGTAAATCCACTAACAGACACAACTGAGGGAGCCCAAATCCTTCAGAATCCCTCAGTGTCACCGAATCTGCCTGATCTGGAATTTTCAGTGTATTCAGTGAAAACTCTTCAACCAGGGTCTCCTCGAGAGGCAGAGAAGGGTGAAACTTCCAAAAAAATGGGAGAAAAGATCTCTGAGAAACCTACTAAAACAGTAACAGAAACAGAAAAGGGCAGTAAAACAAACAAAAACACTGGGGCTGACAGTCCGGGTCAAAGGTCACCATCTAAACCATACATGCACCTCAGAACTAACAAAAAGTTCAATGAGTGGAAATTAGCACTCCAAGAAAAGCATGTGATCATCTGTGACTCTAATTTGAGCAGAATTCCCACCTTTGACATACCGGATTTGCAGATTGACAGCTTCCCGGGTGCTAAATTACAGCACGCTGCCAATCTGATAGAAAAAGCTACGCTAAAGACTACAGTAGAAAAGATAGTCTTGGCATTCGGTCTGAATAACCGCACACAAAGATTACGTATCTCAGCTATGAGAGAGTGTGCTAGAGTGAGTCAGGTGACACAAGAAAGACTACCGGATGCCCAGGTGTGGATCCCACTGATTAATATTCCTCAATCTCTCCCAGAAGGAGAAAAAATCTTCTTAGATGAATTGAACAATTATATTGAGGAGAATTACTCCTCCATCCCCCTTCTACCAGAGGAACAGTTTCAGGTAGAAAGTGATGGCCTACACTGGATGGCAGAAACAGCCAGGAACATGTTAGAGCACTGGGCACAATATTTAAACTTGTAGTGAGTGAACACCCAAGAAAGGGTGCACATAGGCTTTTTGTGAATCTTTCTAAACACTTTACTGTCTCTCCCTCACAGTCATCCCTGCTCATGAAAGGCCTCACATTTATTCCATCAGTCCAAAAAATGAAGGACTTCAAGCATCAACTTAGACTAGATTTACAGAAATATCATAGAAGAATAAAAGTAGAGGTTTTCTTTGAGGGCAAAAAGAGGAAAAAACAAAGATTACCGTTTACACACAATTCTGATTGGACTCCAGCCTTGAGCAGACTTCCCAAGCAGGTAGGCCAGCTGATCACAGCGGATGAGTACGCTTTTAAGAGTCTGAATTGGAGGTTGAAACCAAGGCCCAACCTCCAGAGAGAGGAAACGAGAGCCTTAAACACACTAAAAAACCTCAAGGAAATTGTGATTAAACCTGCTGACAAAGGAAATGCCATTGTCATTATGGACAGAGAACAGTATGTCTGGGAGGGAGAGAGACAGTTAAACATCAGTGACCACTATAAACCCTTAGAAAAACCAATGTATCTTGAAACCATGAAACAGGTGAGAAAACTCTTAGAAGAGATGTACGATAAGGGTATCATCAACTCAAAACAGAGGGAATATCTAAGTGGCAGTGGTACTCCTGGAATGAGAAGGTTTTATCTATTGCCAAAGATTCACAAGGAGCCCGAGAAATGGAGTATTCCACACGAGATTCCACTCAGAAGACCCATAGTGTCAGATTGTAACAGCGAGACTTATCAAACAGCCGAGTACATTGAGTACTTTCTTAACCCCATCTCCCAGAAACACCCGAGCTATTTGAAGGATACTTATGATTTTATCCAGAAAGTTAAAGACATAAGTATTCCCAGTGGAGCCTTTTTATTTACCATAGATATTGATAGCTTATATACAAACATAGAAACTGAAGCAGGGCTCGAGGCAGTCCGGGAGTGCATGCTTCAGTATCCAGACCCAAAAAGGCCTGATAATTATATTCTAAAACTATTAGATATAAACCTAACTAAAAATGACTTTGAATTTGATTCTAAATATTATCTACAAGTTAAAGGCACAGCTATGGGCAAAAAGTTTGCCCCGTCCTACGCAAACATTTTTATGGCTAGGTGGGAACAATCAGCTCTGGGTTCATGCACAAAAAAGCCTCTGCATTACTATAGATTTCTGGACGACATATGGGGAGTGTGGCCCTACTCCATGAATGATTTTAAGGACTTTGCAGAACACTTGAACACCCATCAGAGATCTATAAAGATTAAATACACGATTGACCCCACAGAGGTCAATTTTTTAGATGTGGTGTCATATAAAGGACAGAAATTCAAAAATACAGGACAACTAGATTTCAGAGTGTATTTCAAAGAAACGGACACACATTCCTTACTGCACAAACACAGCTTCCATCCGAAACACACATTTAAAGGAATAGTAAAATCACAATTACTCAGATTCCATAGGATATGCACAGAGCATTCCTGCTTTATGGAAGCAACAAAAATTCTGTTCAGGGCCCTCAGGGACAGAGGATACTCAAGGTCCTTCTTAAGAAGAGCCTTGAAGACTTTTCTCCTCCCTAGGACCCCAAGTGATCCCACACAGGGGGAGAAGACCAAAATAATACCATTAATGTCTAATTTCTCCTTAATGAGCAAACAGGTAAACCGGGCAGCTAAGTCTAATTTTGAAAGGTTCTTTGAAAACACTCCTTTCCTGCAGAAACACAAACAAATAGCTGCTTATAGGAGAAATACAAATATAGCAGACATTTCGGTTAATAGCAAACTCAGTCCTCTTGCACCACAGACTAAAAAGGTAATCTGCAAACACTTTGATCAGAAAAGATGGGTGTTCAATCGTTCAACAAGACAAGTGTTTCAAGCTTCACAGCAACTCACTCCAGTAACATGCAACTGCATTTATTTAATTTATTGTGCAAAGTGCGCCAAACAATATGTAGGCCAGACAAAAAATGCTTTAAGGATCCGAATCTATCAACACACACATAATATAAAAAATAAAATAGAAAGACGCAGACACGTGGTCCAACACTTTCTGACCCATGGCCTTGAGGCCTTCAAGGTGACTGGACTACAGTCTGACCCGTTCTGGTCGCTGTGTGATAGATTAAAATTTGAAAGATTGTGGATCATGAGACTCGATACAAAATTTCCAAGGGGTCTAAATGAGACTTAGGAGATCCACCTGACCTAAACCCAAACCTAAACCTACCAGACACTCCGGGATTCACACCCGAATTTTATAGACCCACCCTTGACAAACCTAACCTTAACCAAACCTAAACCTACCAGACTCAAACCCGAATCTTACAGACCCATCCTTGACAAACCTAACCTTAACCAAACCTAAACTTAACAGCCCTGGCCTCAACAGCCCCATGTTAAACCCATAATAATAACATGACTGTGGCCTGCCTTGGTCTTTGTGGGATTTGGGGGAGATCAGCGGTGAGATGGACAGTTGCACAACCCAGTTTGGGACCCTCGGGTCCGAGCCTGGGAAATACTTTTCTTTCCTAACCCTAACCCTAACCCTAACCAGGCAGAAGGTCACAGAGCACACAGTCAACTGCACATTGAGAAAGAATTAATATTATAATGTACTCAACGTCATGGATTTTAAGGCTTTAATGTGCTGGAGGTAGATGTTGTATCCGAGTAATAGTTCAAATGTTTACAAAATATAACAAATAGTGGCTTTACAGATCCTGGTGTTCTCACTGCTTTGCCCAGGGGGCTGTTTCATAAAACAAATAAGCCAGGCTTATTTCAGTTAGTCTGACTTACTTTCACTTGATTTGGTTTCATAAAGCAAAATTACCATAGCTCAAGCTCAGTCACTCTGGCAACTTATGCTGGGAAACTAACCTGGTCCGGAGCAGGCTAACTGTCAAGCTAAGCTGAGCTCCTCTAACACTGACCAATAGGAACGCATTGATATTACGGCACTAAGTCTCTCATATACAATTATTTGACGTTGTCAGTCCAAAAATAAAAGTATACAAAAACTTAAATAAATAAAAATATAGGCTAAAACCGACTGTATTTTATATATTGTGCCCAAGATTTAATGACTTTGTTTTAAGATATTTCAAACCATTTTAACATGCTGCTAAATGCGCATTCATTTGATCAGCAGTTTCTAGCCATGCAGCCTTTCTCTCTGGTTTTATGACTGCTGTACTTTATGGTTATTAGTAGAACATTAAAACATTACAATATAAAATTGCTCTTTAAAGCATTAAAAACACTAAATTAAAGAAAATAAATAATATAAAACAGACTATATTTTATAAGATAAGAGGAATACACATTAACTCATTTGAGCTTGTAATTAGGGCTGTATTAGCTAGCTTACATTTGATTTACAGTTACTGCTATAATAAAAATACTCTTATATGTAGAATTAAAATTCTACATGTCACATTTAATGTACAACAACAAATATTTTAGCAGAATGCATATTTTATTCAGAATTATTGCGCTATTATTCTATTGAGTTCCATCTGTTTAGCGCACATGCGCGCAGCAGCGCTTGTTCATTCGCGTAAGCCTTGGCCACTCCTGACAGCAAAATTGATTTATCTGCATGACTTTCTAACATTTACAGATGAGAAATATGCCTGTGACGTGTCAGTTATGCACTGAGGAAAACACAATGTCTCAAATGCATTAAACAGCACAAATATATTCGCTGTTTGCCATGGTGGATCGATTTGATCCATGATCGACATTAAGGGCTGCTTAAGAATAAGCGTGCACATCAAATGATCCTGACATAGCTTCCACTTGATATTAGAAGAGTCAAGTTGATGTTGACTTATTGGATTTCTGTAAAGGGACATGATGAAACTCATCCAATTAAAAAAGTTTTGGGAAAATGTTGGGAACATGAGTCAGACAAGTTTAGAAGTTTTGGAAAGTTGGCAGAAGAAGAAGCCCAGTCATGTGGAATAATAAATGTAGAAATGAGCCCTGCAGTAGTAGTGTCACCCATTTCACCTTGGTTATTCCCTTTACCATTAGTAGACTTTAATTTGCAAGAAATTATTAATGACAAAAATAGAGCTCCGCAATCTCAATTTTCACTGATGGTTCCAAAGATCACGAGACAGGACGAGCATCAACTGCTGTATTTGTCCCAGCTTATCAAATCAAGATTAGTAAAATAGTTTCTGATCAAGTAGGAGTTTACGCTACAGAGATGGTAGCAATATTATTAGCTATCAGGTAGATGGAGGATACTCGGGCAATGAATGCGGTGATATGTTCAGATTCATTCTCTGCATTATCAAGTCCACTTATCAGTGGAAGATGTTCAAGACAAGACATTTTGTATGAAATTCTATGTATGTATGTATAACGTGAATAAGATAGGAATTAAGATATGTTTCCTGTGGGCTCCAGCACACGTGGGAGTGGATGGAAATGAGGTTATGGATCATTTAGCAAAACAGGCACTGAAATTATCACATTGTTGCGTCTGGACCACCCAAACACACAATATATATTTTGTTAGCTAGATTTAACAAAAACTCTGTAACACCCCAGGAAGCCGAAAAGGACCCTGGTTCCATGGTAACCCTGACACCCGATACATTTACAACCTTGTGGAATGTGAGCTGAGACTCTCAGCTGCATTTCACAGAAGCAAGAGGCACAAAAGCAGAGTAGAAATGGACTTTGCTACTAATTATTAAGAGGAAAAACCATTCTTTGAATAGAACACACATATCTCTGCCATTGTGATATTATTGCTGTTTTGTATTAATCTGTTGTATTATAGACTATTTTATTCATGCTTACGATAAACCACTCATTCATATAACCTTACATATACCGTGTTTAGTATCTATGAATTCGTCTTCTGATGATCGAAACGAGAGTGTATATAATATGTTGGTACATAGGCAATATATTAATGTCCTGAGAATCTTTAGTATTTTCGATTCAAGTTCCAGATACTAAAGTACCATGTTTCCACACAAAGAGTCATAAACTCCCCAGGATCTCAAAAACGCCCACTTGGGATTCCGGCCTTTCTCATTGGATAAGCCCATCTTGAGAGGCGGGGATCTTCTGTGAAGTGACGTGACATGACGTGACATGTGGCCAAGTATAGTTACCCATACTAGGAATTAGTGCTCTTCATTTAACCCATCCAAAGTGCGCACACACAGCAGTGGAACCACACCAAACCGTTGAACCACACAGCCCGGAAGCCGTCGACCTTAAAGCTGACACTTCATGTGACCCGCCCCAGTCGGTGGTTCGTTCAGATGCTAAGATGAAGATGTGAGAAGACGCTTCAGGATACCAAAGCATTGTGACAGGCTTTTCTTCGGCCTTGTCCTTTCCATTTCAAGCAAGATTCTCTGACTCAGAACTGGTTCTTACTCATCAACTAACTTCGCAAAAATCAACTGGAAACTTAAGATTGCATCAGGAATCTATTTCAGACAGCCGAGACTCGCAAGAAGTATCAAACTTAGTCTTATTAATTGATGAATTAAGTATCAGTTACACCTTTTTACAAAAGTGTGTTTGAAATAAGAATCTGACGTATCCCTAAAGGTTTAGATCTGTGAATATGCAAAGGGTTCCATAATTTCATTTTTTATTTCTCTTCTCTGTACTGAGTTATGCTTTAACCCTTTCCTATACCAACTGAGTGTGTGTGTGTGTGTGTGTATGTCAGACCAGTCTATGTGTGTATGAGGATGTTAGACCAGTTTATGTGTTTATGTAGTATGTTAGACTAGTTTAAGTGTTTATGTAGTTAATAAAACTTTACTTGTATCACACTTGACGTGTTCAATGATGAACTGTCTTTAACTGAAAAAAAAATTTGTGTTTACTATTGTCATTATGCATTATTGACACACTATATTCCTAATTAATGCTGTTCAGTTGCTTTGACACATCTGTATTGTTAAAAGCGCTATATAAATAAAGGTGACTTGACTTGACTTCATTGTTTGCTCATAACCGGAGTCACTAATCATGCAGATTTACGCTACAAGCTTTGTAAAATTGTACAGTAAGAAAGTTATTTCCCTTAACCAGGAAATTCAACGTTCTTAGAATTGACAAGACGGTTGACCCTGAGAGGTCAGATAAATATCTACAGCGGATCTAAAATATGAATAGTTAATTATAACTAGTTATGGTTAGTTATTCATTTTTCCTGTCATGAGCTGATTCGTTAAAACATATAGAAATTAGTATTTTTTTTTTTTTTTTTTTTTTTTTTTTTTTTTTTTTTTTTTTTTTTTTTTTTTTTTTTTTTTTTTTTTTTTTTTTTTTTTTTTTGTTTACCCCACTAAGGAAAGAAGAAGTTAAGGCTAAAATTAGAACAGCAATAAAAATTAGATGGCAAGAAGTTTGGAATCTTTATCATATTCAAAATCAAGTTGGGGTTGAAAGAGTTAATTTTGGTAGTAGAAGAGAAGATACAATTATTACCAGACTTCGCATTGGCCATACTGCTTTAAATTCTTCTCTATATAAAATGAATAAGCATGAGTCTGGGAACTGTAGTCTGTGTGGATTACCAGAAACAGTAGAGCATGCACTATTACATTGTTCTGCTTATGATAATGAAAGAGCATTTCTGTTGGAAGAATTAAAAGAAATAGGGTTAGAAAATATCACACTTAAAACTTTGTTGAATAATGGCTTGAATCATTATAAAATATATAATGCTTTAATTACATTCTTTTTAAAAAGTAGATCTGTTTAACAGGATTTAGAAGGGTTTAAATTTTTTTTTTAATTAAAAGTCCATCAATAAAATATAAAATTATCCTAGTCCATCAATGGTCCACACTCCAGCCCAGTAGGTGGCGGGAATGCACCTATCGTTGGTTGCCAACATCACAAAAAAACTCAAAAAGAAGGAAGAAGAAATTATCTTGACTCATTGAACCTGGATCGAATTAGTGAGACTGCATGAACTTAAATTGTCGTTTATGAAACCGCTTTAGTCCCGATTGATTTGTTAGGTTATTTGAAGTCCGTTTTTGGACTTTAATCCCCACTTTTCTTAGCGTCTTTTATGAAACAGCCCCCAGCTGTCGTGCGACTCCCTGTTGCTTGGGTTGTCTTGATTGGTCACAAGTGTGTCTTGTTATTCATTAGTCTGTAGAGCCCTTGTGTTTCATAGTTCTTGGTTTAGGTTTCTCACCGAGCTGTAACTGCTGATTGGTAAGTTTATTGTTCTGGTTCATGTTCGGTTCAGGTTAACTAAGCTTCTACTGAACTTGCTATCAGTGGATGGTTGTTTCATTAAAACTCCAAAAACTGGCCAACCAATTTTCTTATTTTATTTATTTGTTTATTTGTTTGTTTGTTTTTTTTCAAGGTTTTTGAGCCCGTAAAAGTAAATCAAATCTGGAAAACATATATTTTAAGCACCTGATAGCTTTATAGGACTGTTTCTAAGGTTGACAGATTTTATCGATGTTAAGTACAATATTAGTGGAAATGCTTAAGAAAAAGTACTGCAATATTAAATAGTGAGATTTAAAAAAGTAGAAATAGCCACGCGATGTAACAAGGATTGAATGGACTACTTTAACGCTTCTTCTCTTTCCTCTCAGGAAGTTTATAATCTGCGTCTTTAACATTAGGTCAGAGACGAGCGCTCGTGCATCACATGACAACGTCTTTGCTGCCCTCTGGTGGACAACATGAGACACTGACTGCAGGGTAAGTCTACAGAAAGTATTGGGCTTTGCCAAAAGTACTCTGTAAGCCAATTAAAAATTCATTTTATTCTAATTTATTAATGATTTTACCAAAATGTAATCAACTTTTTATTCTTATCCTTTTTTCGATATTTTGTCTTTGTTTTTTGTTTTTATTGATAGTGCTGGAGACAGAGAATTCATCTCACTATCAAACTGTTCTCTCTCCCATTCTAGGTGCGCTGATCACGTGACTGGCCAGATCAAAGAGTGACTGCTCAATCTATGTGTATGCTGCATTATTTTCAGCCAAATGAACTAAATGGATATTGTCCTTAGCCAAACCGCAGTTAAATAATGGTATTCATTGCTTTAAAAAATTTTTTTTTTATATATATATATATACATTTTTTTTTACACATTACTAAACAGAAGTTGATTACTTAACAGTAAAGTAAGGACGCACACACGCTGATATTTCGAAAGTGGATACAGTATGCAGTGCAACACTTACTTTTTTTTTTTTTGATTACGAGTATTTACATTTATACATTGGAAAATATTATGTGTGTGACAAGGAGATGTGGACAAGAAGAGCTACATGATCCCAGCTCTGCGCCAAGTCAGTCATCAAGCCAAGAAAGATCCGACCCTTCTCCTTGGAATGAAGATCTGCGAACCCCGTAATCCCACAGGAGCTCCTCGCTGACGGCAATGTCCCGCAGAGCGAAGAAGAGAACGCATTCCCTGGGACCATTCAGAAATTTTAGAGAAACTCTGAGGCCGCACATTGTTTTTGCTGCGGGAATGGTTCATCCTCCTCCCATAAGTCTCCTGGTCTGGGTGGCAGTCACAGGGAAACTTCTGGGCATCGATGCAGAGAGGCTTGCCACCCTTGCCCTTAAAGAAAAACAGGTATGACGGCTCCCCGGTGAGGGTCTCCAGCCTCCACTCCCCTTCCTGCTTGGAGACCACTTCACCGTGGTAGTCACACATGACCTGGTTCCTCTTGAACTCCATGGTGGCAATGACCCCTGCACAAAGGTAAATGAACGTGCTATTGAGCAAACCGCTTAACTCTTTACAAAATTTAAAAAAAATAAGATTACAATCGTGTTCAAAAAGTGGGTAGTCAAAACTGTGACACACCTTTGCCTTTCCCCTCAAAGTTCTTAATGGCCAGCCCTTTCCATTTCTTCTGGACCACAGAGGCAATGATCACAGGATCATTCTCTGCAGCCGATGGCTCCTGGCAGGGCACCCATGCCAGCAGAACACTGTCCACGGAGGGCACATTGGTGGTCCACGCATTCTCCTTGGCAATAACACACTGGACGTGAGATGCCAGGGGTTTTTGGCTGGTCCTGCCAGTGGACTGCTCTGGGGAACAGGACTCGGGTGAGTTTTAACCAAACACACCTCACTTAAAGTAGACCATAATGTGACTGGCACCATTGTAAGCACTTACAGAGAATATACTGTACCCGCAGCTTGTACTGAAGCCTCCCCCAGTAGTGGTAGTAGCTGCGGTCCCTAAATCCTGCATCTGCTGCCTGCGCCCTTGTTGGAGGCTTTCCGTGAAGGGTAATGGGAAACCGGTCCTCAAAGGCACCCCAAAACCGAGGAGTCAGGAGCTGGGCTGCTGCGGTAGGTGCTGCTGTCCTGTGAGGGGGGAAAAAATCTATTTGTACATCAATAGTTTTACTACAAAGACCATGGTTGAAGTACAGTTAGTGTAAAAATAAAAAATATATGTGTATATGTAAACATTCTGTACCTCTCCGGCATGTGTGGTGCCTCCCCTTCCACAGATGAGCTGGGGGCATCAACCGTCAGTCCTGCCTGGGGCTCTGGTGGCGGCACAGCTCTCTCCTGGAGCCTCATGACATACCTGCGGACATGCATTGGTGGGAGAAATGAAGGTATAATGTCCGTCATGGCTTGTTGGGAAACCCAACCGTATATGCATGAAACACTACAATACTTGCTTTTGTCGTAGCCTTTGCACATCGGCTGTCGGGTTGCTAAGAGGGACACCTGAAGCCCCGAGGAAGAACCGGTCCCTGTCGTCTCTCTCTGGAGTTTGGGCCTTTAAATATTCTGGCCGGATATGAACAAAGTAGCAGTCCAACCACTACGGCAAAGATTTACGCATATTTTAATTGTTCACTGTCACAAAACTGTTAATGAACTGATAGTGTGTTGTGTAGTGTGATCATCTTACATGCTCTTCTTTTCTGCTTAACTCAATAGCTCCTTTGGACAGTGTTACAGTGACTCCGTCTCCCTCCGGCACTCTGTCGTTCCACTCCTGGACCTGTGAAAACATTCAAACAGAAACAATAAGGTTCTGATGTGTATTCTTCAACCTCAGAAGACCATATATAATATAATATAACGTATCCTATTTGTGTTTTTAACACATCTAAAATGCGTCAGCTGTGAGCTCACCTTGAACTCTTTAATGTTGGCAGGACCAAGGTGATGAACCCACATCATTGTGGCAAGACGGAAGCTCCGAAAGTCCGTCTTGCTCTTTGCAGGGACCCCCTTATGTTGGCTGAGGTGGTTGGACACCTCAGCCATGTCCTCCTCTGCGAGAGCAAGGATTTCGGACTCCTGGCTTGCAGCGCTGGAGGAATCAAAGGGTGCATGACTATGGTATGACTATCACACCCCTGTACAGTCTATTACACCCATCACAAATGAATTACAATGCCTAACTGACTTTACGTTCACACACTTCCCTACCTGTCATGCCCTCTTGGATCAAGAATCCCTTTGAGTGGAAGTACTCTGCCAAGGAGTCACAAGACGGGTCCTCCCTGACCAATTTCCTGACCTGTGAGAAATTCATAACCCTCCCCTCTCTTGCCCACTTCTCTTGTGACTCCTTGGCCCTCAGGACTTCCTCCTGCATCCCGCAAGCAGGATTTTCTTAAATGATGGTCAATTTTGATCTGGGGCTTAAGACAAATCAAGCAGTGGACCACGCTGCAATGGTTCCTGTACACAGCTGAAGAACGTCCTGATTATTTCTCAGTAACATAACACGCTTTAATACACCGTGCGCTCGGATGAGTTTATTGTGGAAAAATAAAGATATAGAAGCACATATATTTGACTCTCCCTGCCATCTCTCCACAGTGGTATCTCTTCTCTCCAGCTGGTGTCTGCAGGTTCGGGAAAAGGCCATGCCAAAGGAAGGGGGCGTACAAACATTAAAGCATGGGAACCACAAATTAAACATGGTTTTGCTACACTAACCCTAGTTCAACCATGGTATTTGTAGTAAAACTGTCGACGTACAAATAGAATTATATCTGAAAAAAATAAATAAATAACATGACAAATAAAATGTAAACCGCAACTCTTTTATCTATTTAATGACTAGTGATTCTTATTAAGTGGAGTTCATGTTGCAGGATTGTTTACCTAAGCAAAGTCTCAATAAACTGGACACCTCCAGGAAAGTGGTGGCACTGGAGAAATTAGTGCAAAACCACCAGAAACTGTCTGAAGTCTTTAGCAGTTAAATGCATCTTTTCTCTTACACTTGTGCAATTTCTATAGTACTGCATCCTTCTCATGGGAACTTAACAATTTCTGACATTTTAGTAAATAAAACCTGTTTAATAATTTATGCACATATGAATATAAGGTGTTTTCCCCTTCCAGCCCTCGTTAAGCCCCTAGGCTACATTTAAATAATTATATAACGTACAGATTTAATATAATTAGTTAAGATTTGGTTTGGAATTGTTAGAACATGCTTGGGAAAAGAAATATGTTCAGAATATCGACTTGCATAATAATTATGCACGTGCTGTAGAGAGCTCGACGACAGGAGCTGCTGAAGACGCAAAGATTAAATGCTGAATCATCTGCACGGATGTCTACACTGATGTAACCTAACAGTTATTTATCCAATCAGTGACCGAATTTCAGGAACGCACACGGTCTGAACGCTTATGTACAGGCATAACTTGTAATATCATGCAAAAACGAAAAATGAACAATTTATCTATTACCTTTGATCAGCCGAAGTTCGACTATGTCCTTTTCTGTAACTGAGCAGCAGCAGTGCAAAAAACAGGTTTGATTGACAGCTCTGTGATGAGGTCCGGGGTCACAGAGGGGGATGGGAGTTAGTCCAGTCCAGAGTGACCCTATAATATACAGTGATACCTGGGGGCTCTTCTTGAGAGCACCTGATGATTTCCCCCCCTCACAGCAAAGCACAACTGAGTTTAATTTTCAACTGCCCCCTATCTATCCGTAAAGACAGTCAGACAGACATGGTGCCCGTTAGGCCTATTTAATAATCTGCATCTTTGTTGAACTTTAGGTGAAAACTGTAAAGCGGATCAGGGGAAGCTTCACATTGAAGACAATCTCTTCTGCCCTCTGGTGGACAACTTGAGACACTGACAGTGACGTGAGTCTTACAGTATCAGTTGAACTTCAATTCTAATTAGCGTAATTTACTGTTATCCATTTATTATCTGATAAGTAACCGTTTGTTCTTTTTGTGTTCTTTTCTCTGTCATCACAAGTGAACAGATTGGAGTCGGTCCTCACCATAGGCAATTCAGCAGATGTGTTCAGGGGTAACAGGTCGAGGCATACCTGGTGTCTGGCCCACCTCTGAATTTGCACCGGTCGAGCAGCGGAACCACAACAACACCAACTTGCCCAGCAGGAACCGGTAGCGTTCAGCAGAAATGGGATCGATGTACAAAAATGGGAAAGGTTATTCTAAGCAGTATCTAAGGAAAAAGAGGCCTGTTTTTTTTTTTTTTGCATTTATAGTCACACTTTTTTTTTTAGTTCATATAGTTGATTTGTTTTTTAATGTTTGTATTTTTATTTCAGTTTGTCAGTTGATTTGTTTTTGTTTTTTTACCATCAGTTTTACTTCAATCACTTTATAAATGCTTTATATTATTTTATTTATAGTTCCTGTTTGTATCTTTTAGTAATGTGGCTTCTTGATTTAAAGTATATAGCCAGTACCTCACCTTTGTTTTAATTTTTTTTTACTATATATATTGTGTGTATTTATTGTAGTTTTGCTTTTCTGATGGTTGTTTACAATTTTCCATATAAATATACATATTAAAAAATTGTAGACATCAAGAATAAATAAATATATAGTGTGTGTGTGTGTGCGTTAGATCTTTAGATTATATAAAAAAGTCAAATATAACGTAAACAAAACGATCAAAATTATTCCTTTTTTTTAATTCAGTCTGTTGCCTTTTCACTGGTCCTCCTGATGAGTTTTTTTCATGTGATTTCTTATTTTTTCTACAAGGTATTGCGTGAATGTGGCGTTTATTCCCGCAGGAGTCCAGTCCTCCTCCCAGATGCCCCTGGAAACTCCTTCGTTGAGCACCGCCGCTGCGTTCATCTCCAGGTTTCTCCGATCTGACCGAAATATCAGGAGGTTATTTTTAGTTCTCACGTGATTTGACTTTATTGAGAGAACCTGTCAAACAGTTAAGAGGCTTAAAGCGCGCTCACCTTTGATTTTCAGCTGGTCCATCATGTAGCTGAAGAAGGCCTGCTGCCTTTCAGTCAGCTTCTCACGGGCATCAGATCTTTCTAGCCAGAATGGCTCCAGGATCTTGTCCAGCTCTTCAGACCATCTCTGCTTCCGTTCAGGAGTCCAATCTGGTGAGGAAGCTGGTCTTTTCTGGCCTCCGGAGTGGGCAGGAGCACTGCTGCCCTTTTCTTCCAGCTGCTTCCTCAACTCCTCAATCTCTTGGTCTGCTATGTATGACTTTAAAAAAACAAGGTCAGCCTTAACTGCAGCCATGTCACCGATCACCCTGTCGTTTACGGTTTCTTGGAGGTCTCTGTGTGTTTCCATCACATCAGAAAGCTGCTCAATAGCAAATCTCTCGAGAGAATTGACTCGCGAATTTTTCCCCTTTTCCTTCTTTCCCCGCTCTCTCTTCTTTTCTCCAGGAATAAAAACCTCATGCTAAAACCGCACCTGGGTCCAGGTACATCTTCCTTCCCTCATCAGAGTCTGCCATCTATGTATTTCTCATGAGGGCCCCGTTAGATTCACAACAGATCCATAGTTATTAATTGGCAACACCATGCCCTGCTGGAAAATTATGTTCGTGTGCTTTTGTGTGGTGTGTGTGTGTGTGTGTGTGTGTGTGTAGATCATTGACCACATTTAGGGTTGAAGAACGGGCACTTAAAAGTGATTAAGGGAGGAGGGAGAGCGAGACACAAACCATAAAAAATGACTTACAGCTTTCCACACATGAAAGCATTGCAATGTGCACTACTTATTCGTTGCTTTACCAACACTTTACAGATTAAAAAAATTGTGCCAAAATATCTGGATGTTTCCTCATCTCCATTGCTTTGAACGTACTGTACAGCTGTGTGTTGCAATCAGGCCTGTTCATTGTCAAACTGCAGAATCGGTGGATTTTTTTATTCTTAAACACAGTTTTACTTGGAAAAAGTTAAATACATTTTTTTTCCATAGGATCGGATAACTTTTTTTTTTTTTTAACTGTCCTACGGTCAGGTAACAATGTGCCGCAAATATGGGACATGTTGTCACATTTTACTTGCATTCTGCTAGGGTAAATCAAGGAAAAAAAGTATACACTGTAATAAAACAAAAGTACATATTTGGACTAGACCATTGTGAAATTAATATGGTTGGAAAAAACAATCTGAAGCTGTAAATGTAGATTTACACAAAATGATTAAATCAAACAATTTTGTTTGTGTCCTGCATCCTTGAGTTTACTTCCTTAAATGCAAAACCGATATAATAAAGTGTGTGTATGTGGGGGTGGTGGGGTTTAGATTAATGATAAGGTTTGCTTTGGGTATAACGAGTGCTTAAATTTAGGTTAACGTGTTTTCGACTAGCGGTAGGAAAACAACAGAATAGCGCATGCGCGTGCGTCTGTTCAGCGATAATCGATCACATATCGACACAACAGCTTTATAAGCATGTCGTCACTGGTGAAAAAGGATAATAAATCAGTCCCATCATTTCTGTATCGAAATGTTCTCATTTGTGAGTGTTCTGCAGCATATTACATTGTAATAGCCTACTGTGGTCGACCTCAACAGACGCACGGAAAGTTTAAGATGCTCGATTGTCTGCACTAAAAGCATACCCCAACTACATACAGAGTAACGGGATAAAAAAGCACTTGATTAAAGATGAAATGTCAACGTAACTGTTACACGTCGCCTGACTATTTTAGTCGTTCACATGCTATGGACTGGCACAGAGTTTCAATAATGTAAAAGTGCGTGAATGTGTTGTGGAATAGCCATTTCATTCAACGCAGATATTGGAAACCAAAGATGTTTATCTCTTTTCTCTCTCTTTTTACCTTGATTCTGGACCCCCCCCCCCGACCCTCGTCGGTGCACTTTCCCCCCGAACCCAGGGCAGATGATGCCGCCGCCACGGGATATCAACCTCCAATTTGAGTGATAGCCAGGCTCGCTCATCATGACCCGCAGCACTTTGAGGCACGGCACCAGACGGCAAACCCCAATGCCGACAGGTAGTTCACTATGGCACTGTTATGTTTGACATGCGGCCGCCTAATGAAACCCACAAACACATTTCAATTCACACTGGAAGTACGCGTTACGTGGCAAAAAAGGCAGCACTTAGTTATCTATAACTTCATGAGACTTTATGCAGGCTCTCTATTCTGGAGGCGATGATGGAGAGAGCGGTGCCGGAGGAGCATCGCACTGTAACGTCTCTGCTGCCCTCTAGTGGACAAGGAAAAGAGCAAGATGGTGAATTTACAATTGATGGAATTGAGAAACTGAAGTACATCAACAGCAAAAATTAATTCTCTTTCTGAAGAAAGAAAGAATGACAACCGCTTAAAATTATTTATTGAAAAATTAATAGAATCAATATTTTTTGGGTATAACTATATGGTTGTGATGTACTATACTACTACACAATAGCACGTTACAGTGTGTGTGAACGACATGCTATATTATGTAAAAAAACAACCTTAAATCGACACGAACAAACTTTAAGGCCCACTTCTCACTAACCAACCATTTTTCTGAGCCTGTCTATTTCTCTCTGTTGAAACTGTTGCTTCTGCATCTCTGTAATGTCACCGATGGAGTTTTGGTTCCTTGCCGCTGTCGCCTCCGGCTTGCTTAGTTGGGGACACTTCATTTCCAGCGACTTTATTTTTTTTGGGGGGCTTTATTTTTTTATTTTTTTACTTGATTGCACAGATACTATTTAAACGGAACTGAGCTGGATGATGACATCACTGAATTGAATGATGAACTGTCTTTAACTGAAAAATTTGTGTTTACTATTGTCCTTCTGCATTATTGACACACTATTTTCCTAATTAATGCTGTTCAGTTGCTTTGACACAATCTGTATTGTATAAAAAGTGTGATACAAAATAAAGGTGACTTGACTTGACTGTTTTTATACAGACTTGTAATACCATAATTGCCTTTACCGATGACTGACTTCCTTTTTGTCACACTTTAGACTGTTGTACGGTCACATTGGATTTGAAAGCAACACCCTTTCCTCCATACATCCACGCTACGTAACATACAACAGCTTCCTGAATCCAATGGTACCAGTTATGTGCACATCGGACCTCCGCTTCACCAGATACGGCCAGGTAAGCTTTGGCCTGTCAGATTGCATATGCTAATGAGGGTGAAACTCGTTTTTATCTATATACCTAACCCTAAACCCAACCATTATACCGATATGGAAACTAAACCTAGTGCTCCAAATCTTACTAAAATTCGAATGTCCAGGGGACTGTGGCAAAGTCAATAACAAAGTCAACAATGACATCAATGGCAACAATGGCAAAGTCTGCCTACCAAAATCAATATCGATAGATCAAACAAACAACAAGGACCTCGTCACTAAAAAGATCTAAATCTAGCCCCAAACCAACACTTACCCAAAACCTACCATTCGCAGAACTATGGACCTGAAAACCAATAAGAATATAGTTTTTCATGCAAACCATTGGACCTCAAATCTTCCTTGACTTCGAGCAGCACTCGCTGACGGAACGTGATGCTGGATCAGGATTATCAGGCAGTGACTTTCGAGTTGCAGTTTGATTCACTGGTCTGAAGCAAGTTCAGCCAAAAACTTTGCGCTCCCAGATACAGTTGATTTTCATATCTAACATGGCAAAGTCTGCCTACCAAAATCAACATCGATAAATCAAATAAACAACAAGGACCTCGTTGCTAAAAAGATCTAAATCTATCCCCGAACCAACACTTACCCAAAACCTACCGTTCGTAGACTTATGGACCTGAAACCTAGCCTTTCCAAACCGAATAGCCAATGCCCAGTTAGGTTAATCTCTTAGAAGGGAACAAAACAAAACATACAGGAATATCCTTTTGTCAATCTCCCTACTTCCTGGTCCTCCACATTTTAAGCCCAACGCCCAAATAGGCTGTTCTCCTGGAAAGGAGATGGATCAATGCTTTCCTGGTATAGTCTAACAGGCGTAGGCCCATGCACGCATCCTCAGTCTCCCTACTCCAAACCTTCCTAGACGGGTGCTAGGTCGGGGGGAGCTGTTGTAATTTTTCAAAACCTATACCTAGTTGGAATTAACCCCCGACTAGCCACTAAACCTGAACCTTAAACCTGATAGCCCCTGGCTCACTAACCACTAGACGTAATCCACTAACCCCGGACCCACAAAATCTTCATAAAACAAAACTAATCAAAATTCTGCAGAAATAGCTCAAACACATCTATCGATCTAACCTCCTACCTACCTATCTATATTCTCAGGAACTTCACTTGGCTTCTCAGTCGCCCTCTCCTGGATAAAACTATGAATAGCCATGTGTTAGAAACTGCTAAGGATTCCAACATTTTAGCAGAAAATAACACTCTAGGGGGAGCTCTTGAGCGGCTGACTTTATTCACAGACATCTTTCAAGACTAACTTCTAATGATGCACTCTCTCTCTCACACACACACACCTGTGCACACTCACACACACGCACTCACACACACAAACTGGCTGGAAAACTATTTATACAGGCTTGTAATACATTCTTGCTAAAAAGACAATTGATTCACAGGTTATTTCATTTGGATGCATTTTTTGCCTTTACCGATGACTGACTTCCTTTTTGTCACACTTTAGACTGTTGTAAGGTCACATTGGATTTGAAAGCAACACCCTTTCCTCCATACATCCACGCTACGTGAAAGACCACAGCTTCCTGAATACAATGATACCAGTTATGTGCACATTGGACCTCTGCTTCACCAGATACGGCCAGGTAAGCTTTGGCCAATCAGATCGCATATGCTAATGAGGGTGGAATTAATGAGGGTGAAACTTGTTTTTATCTATATCCCTAACCCTAACCTAACCCTAACATGTGAATAACTTTTCACAAATTCAAAATTCACTTTTTTTTTTATTATTACTACACTAGTGGTCAGGTGGCTGTGGTTAGAGTTCAACTTAGGGTCAATGCTGTTTACTGTTACAGACATAGACGCCTTTGCCCATATAATGCTTTTACATTCCATTAGTTGATGTGTTGAATGATAATAAACATATACAAATGTACATATGAGACATATAAACACACAGATGTACAAAGCGATCTCAGTGTGAGCGGGGGGAGAGAGTGCAGACACGGACCCGACGATCATCTAACGAAAACATACTTAAAATGATCAAATAAACTGCTCCAAAGCATTTATGTATTTATTTATTGGTTTTGCTGTTTTAATGGATTTGAGCGGTTGACACATTCGATTGTAAGTCTTTTCCAGAGTGTATTGACAGTCTTAAGTGCGCTCTTTACTCGATTTTAAATTTCGTTTCAAATTAGAGGACACCATTGCATTAACAGCAATATATCATGTGAAGAATATTTAACAGATGTTGAAATAAAAAGCATGCATTGTATTTACCTGGATTTCTTGCGGCTTCCATATTTTGGGATTTTAACTCAGAGGTCAGATGCGCTCTGGCAGCACAGGTAGTTCAGTACAGCGAAACCACGCCCACTTGAACTTAACTTCGTCACCAGAGCTCTGCGAGAAACAGGGAGGCTGATTCAAACTGAACTCAGTAATAATAATAATAATAATAAACATTTTAAAATGTGCATCTTTAATCTATAATCTCTCTTAGAGAATAACAATTGTACAGTAACATACAGAATAATTCAACTTATTCTTTTCTTGGTTACTGTTACCTGAATAGCCCTCAGCCCCCGGCCAGTACACGAACTCCAACCATCCCCCACTTGCTTTCACTCTTGCACTGCAGATCAAACCGCCTGCTAAACTTTCGAACATGTGTGTGTGTGTGATTGTTTTTGTAAACATACTGCGCAAAAAAAAAAGCTCTTTCGAAATCTGACAAATTAATACATCACTGAGTTATAAACATGAACTAAAAATGAAATCGTTTTATTTGGTTTAAGAGGCTGCTTACACAATGACTTAACGAATTAGGCGAAATATTGTCGGAACAGACACGGACATGAAAGTCAATCACAAGGAAAAAATTAGAGGAAACAAATAATCTCTTCAGTTACATGATTTTCAAGGTTTTAATATGCTTCTCACTACACTTCTAACGGCCTGCTCTTTAAAAGCAATTGCAAGAAATCACGCACACAGACACCAATCACAAAGAAAACAAGTACTCTATTAAACGTATATATTATTTATTTTACTTATTTTTTTTATGCTACGCATGAAATGTCATTTAAAAAATAATTAACAGGCTATCAACTCAAGCATTCTCTTAATAACCTTAAAAACATAATCCTTTTACGTTTCAGCATCTGTTTACATTTGTTTTGTTTTGTTTTTTGTAGCATATTTGCTGTATCTTTTCCGCCCCAAGACGAGCAACACGGTCATTCGTGTTATCTCTGTAAAGAATCCTTATCCTCAAAACCTTCATCTGTAAATGGCACATATGCACATTCACAGTTCTGTCTATGGGCATTTTCTTTTTCTGTATATTTTTGTTACTATTGTTATTTATAATTTAGTGTGTATTCTCTCTATTATTAGTGTTTTTATTACCTTGATTATATGTATGTCTGCACTATGTTAATAGTTTCTGTACTGGAAGCTCCTAAACCAAGACAAATTCCTTATGTGTGTAAACGCACTTGGCAATAAAGCTCTTGATTCTGATTTGGAATAACAGTCAGGACATCAATAAACATGACATTTGAGTCTTAATAAATTTTGTGTGCTTGTATGAGTAGGGAAGGAGGGACGGGGTGTCACCATGATTACTGTGTGTGTGTGTGTTTAGCTTTAATTTGAATGTGAACTGTAAAAGGCAGCACAAATACAAAACACAATTTATTAAACATACTTGGCAATAAAGCTAATTATGACTTCAAGGCAGGCAGACACGCACACAAGAAATGCAGTGAACATCTTTAATGGATGACTTAGACGTACTGTAAAAATGCATCCAAAATACACAGTCGGGCACATACAGAATTAACTCTGGCCTCATTTGGCTGCAGATTTGAACCAGTGTATGATTCTCTCCAGTCTTCATCCCCCTGTCTCGCCCCAAAGCATCCCTTTCACAAAAGCGCCCTCTCCTGGAGAGCCTGGTACTGGCATTGTGATCCTCCAAGCATCACATTAGTGGAATTTCAGGTCTGTTGTACAGTTAAAACTGCATAGATTAACATACAGTTGGCTGTCAAGTTCGTTGCATTGGTACAATTTCCAGGCTATGAACCTATCAGTTATGAACACGTTATTGCAATTGTGTGAATAATATGCAATCACTAAAACAATTAATAAGTAACTGTGGGCTAAAGATTTTCAAAGATTCAAATTTTTTTTTTTTGTGAGCATTTATAATCTAATAACAAGTGCTTAATTTTTGGAAGTGTATTACTTAATCTAGTTTACATGTAATCAATTACTACCCAGCACTTCTTATAATCTTATCCTAAAATAGCGTTCTTTAGAAAAGCAGAAGGTCTTCCGCACACGTGAAGTTTCAGAGAATGGGATAAAAAAACCTGAACAAGAAGCAGCTCCCAAGGTGACTAAAAGAAGAGGGACAATCGAGGTTTCATGAAACTGTCAAAGAGAAGCACACTTGTTTAACAAATATTTATTTAAAAAAATACCCAGAACAACAACAACACTACTACTACTACTAATAATAATAGAGGAGAAAATAATAATTATATATATCGATATATCATATAAAAAAACTTAAAGTAACTGGTAGACATGTTATACACAACTACATGATAAAACGGAAAGAAAAACATAGGTTATGAAGTACTTAGCAAAGCAAAAAATGGCATAATATTTTAAGTCTGGGTTCCCTGTTGGGCAAGTTCAGTCAAAATATATGCATTTTCACAATAATAATAATGTTGATAATTAAGAATAATACAACATAATAAAAAAATAAACTTAAATGTTGTAAGCATTATATAAGTTAATCTTACATGCAAAGAAAATGATAAATAAATTAATGAAATTAAAATAAAATAAAGTGATTACCAAATTAACAAACAAAGGAACATTTTTAGATTTTAACAGCTGTCCATGGCAATAAAAAAGTCAAAATTGTAAACAACTAGCATTGGAAGGATTTATTTAATTTGTCCTTCTCCTGCTGCACAACCAGCTCCCTTCTCTTTAAAGTTGTTTTGATTCTCTCTCCCAGGTAGGCTCGCAGTTCCTTGGTTCCCCGAGGGCTCCATCCAGGACTCCATAAACCATCTCTCTCACCGGCGTCTTTTATTACATCTGCCTTGTCTGAGAGGCCCTTGGTATCTGAATAATAATAAAACAAACAAACAAGTTAGCTCTCATGTCAAGCCAAAATCATATAAATATACATACAGGATATATAGGTTTGAAGCCTCAACGCACAATGGAAAGGAAAATGTAAACATACCAGTGATTTTCAGACGGTCCATTTGAAGATCGAAGTACGCAGCTTGGAGTCCTGTCAGTTTCTCCTGCTTAGTAAACTTCTGACTTGTGTAGGGCCTCAGTTTGACAACTAGTTCAGGTTCAAGGTCCTTTAAGGACTGGGCCAGCTTACGTTTGTGCAAAATGGGTCGTTTCTGATGTCCTGAGGAACCAGGCAGACTCAGAAGGTCCACAGAGATCTCTGTGACACCCCCCTCATCTGGCACCTGAGTGGAAGACAGTGCTTCAGCTTCTTCTAACAGCTGGTCAGTGATGGTCTCAACGTACCTTGACGCGGTCAACACTGCACCCTGACTTCGCCCGATTGGAGATAGATGAGGCAGACTCTCAATGTCCACAGAGATCTCTGTGATGCTCCCCTCATCTGGCACCTGAGTGGAAGACAGTGCTTCAGTTTCTTCTGAAGGCTGGTCAACAGCACAGTCTGCCGTAAGCACAGGAAGAGGTGTGTTCTCTACAAATGAGGTAGAAGCCACCATACTGCAGACCTCCACTTCCATTGCTGTGATCCTTGAAGCCAGTCCGTCCAGTTTCTCGTCCATGTCGTTCATCCTCTTGGTCACTGATTCCGCCACGGCCTTTACCATTTCCTCCACCCTATGTCCAGTTGCTTTAAAATGTTCATCCAGCACCTGGAGATCAGTTTGGACCCGTGCTTCTAGCCTCTCAGTATAATGATTCAGCTCCTCCTTCAGGATAGTTTCTGTGGCCTCCCTGGAGGCTTTTAAATCCTCCTGCATCTTGGTCTGAGAAGAGACCACAGATTCTCTTAAGACCTTCAGCTGCTGGACGAAAAACTCCATTGTGTCCTGCCTTAAGCACAGCTCCTCCTCTGTGGTAAGGGCATCTTCATCATCATCATCGTCCTGCACGTTTGCAAATGCCGACTCACCCTCCAACACCTTCGTCTGAAACACAGGGGCAGGCTTATGTTGAGAAATCATATATGTATATATAATTTTTTTTCAAATAGTTTTAATTTTTTATTACATTAATACTTCATTACTCATTGAGTTAAAAGATGTTGCAGTCCATAGCAATATAATAGTTTCTGTAAAAAGTCTCTTATATAACTGAATATCATGATTTCTTGTTGTCTGAATTAGCCCGTTTTCCCCATCATGTATCACTGTGTAATCAAAATATTTCAATTTACTTTTCTTTTGTAATATTTAATTCATTTTATTTATAAATCCCTAAATAGTGATTTTCCTACAACAAATTGTTTCAAAATACATTTGTTCCTTATAAAAATGTGAGTCCATAAATCTTGTCAACTGTTACTGTACCATAGTTTGACTTAAAATTAGCGGAAGTATCTCCCACAAATATGTAAGACATAGGAACTGATGCCACTCTCCCTCACTGATAAGGTCTGAAGCACTATAAAGTCTGTGTGCTCTCTCTGAGAAAATATGTTAATCTAAAAAGTTTTTACACCAAATGTTATTTTCTAAAACCTCAAAACAGTTAGCACAATATCAAAAGGAAAACAGAATTTACAACTTCATCACACATTGGGTTACTACTACGTCTTTTAATCATGATTTCTTTAGTGTCATGTGCTTGTAACATTCATGTTAGCAAGCGGAATGTTTTGGCTAAAAAAAATAATAATAATAATAATAATTTGTCAATTTTGTTCCTGTCAAACTCTGTTACCAAAGTAGAGTAACAATGTTGACAGTGTGTATAACAGAACTGACAGTTCAGCAGTCGATTCTGTTACTTTACATTTCTGTTACTTAAATGATCAACTCTTTAGTATTATTATTATTAGTATTATTAAAGTATGCGTAGGTGAAATATTGTCTCAGTTTAAAGTGTTGGAATGTAAGGACTGTTTGTCTAATGAAACAAGAAAGATTTTTCATGTTATGATTTATTGTTATTTCTACGCATTGCCTAATTTGTCTGTAACAGACTTGACAAACAATACAATAAAGATATTAATTTTTTTACACAAAAAAAGAAGAAAAAACGTTACTGAATATTTTTGTTTCTCTTAAATTTCTGAAATGCAAAATGTATCTCCAATTACAGAATCACCCATATGATATTAATGACAGCACCACAGCTCTTTTCTGGTTACTCGGTCTCCCCTTCACTTAAACAATATGAATGCATACTCACAGGATGGATGCTTTCCTCATCTTCGAAATGTGTGATGTCTAGACAAACAGAAAAACACACATGGATATTTATTTAATTTGAACACAGATAAAACATGGTTGCAGTTTTGCGCTGACGTTACGTTTCATTATTCCGCACATTTCTATATCATCCTGGCTACCAGCTATGGAGTTTTGTCCTCCATAGAGAACATCACTCTTAATTTTTAAATATCCAGAACAACAACAATACTACTACTACTACTACTACTACTACTACTACTACTAATAATAATAAAAAGGATGAGAACAAGAATAATAAAAAAAAAATGTTATGAGCAAATCTTACATGCTAAATCAGAAAAATAAATAAATAAAATAAATAAAAGAGTAAAAGTGATTAGCAAAGCAAAAATTGGCATAATGCTAAGTTTGTGGTCTCTATTTTTTGTCGACTTCAAAGTATATGCATTGTAACGACAATAATACTACTACTACTACTAATAACAAAAAAATGAACAAGAATAAGAATAATAAAAATTTTTAAAAATAAAATAAATAAAACACTTAGATTAACATGATGTAAACATCATATACGTAAATATTGCATGCAAAGAAAACAATAATAAGTAAACAAATAAAAATAAATGAATAAATAAATTAAAGTGATTAGCAAATCAGCAAACATTAACAACTGTCCATGGCAATAAAAAAGTCTGAACTTTCACAACTAGCTTAGGAGGGACCAGTTCAGACAGTTCAGTCATCAAGCCAGTCCAGATCTGCTCCTTCTGCTTGAAATTATTTCCTTGTCACTCCGTAATCATATAATATTTCTAAGTTTAGTTTAATGTCTCTTGTGGCAAGGAATAAAAGGGTTTCAGCAGGCCCACTAGGTAGAGCCATTGTGAACCTCTGGGCATGCACATTAAAAAATTGTCTTAAGTGGTTTATTCTTCTTCCGAAGCAGTCTTTGTCCTGGTGACAGCTACAAGGGAACTGTTGTGCATCAATGCACAGGGGCTCCCCACCCTTTCCCCTAAAAAAAATGTATGAGTGTTCCCCAGGAGCCAGAGCAGCCATCTTCTTGTCTCCCTCCCTTTTAGAGATGACAGTGCCATGGTAGTCGCAGATGATGTCGTTTTTGGAAAAAGGCATAGTTGTGATCACTCCTGTGGAGATAAGAGCAGACACTGGAGATATGGTATTTTCAGGCAAGAAAATGTCATTACCTTTGTGCAGAGACCCTTATTTGTGTTTACATTTAGAACCCGCTTTTACTATTAAGTACCTTTGCCTTTTATTTCAAACTGCTTGATAGCCAGCCCTTTCCACTTCTGATCTATGATAGACATGTCATTTTTGATGCTGTGTCCGGTAGAGACTGGAGGGGCCCAATCTTGTTGCACGTCAGCCACTGTTGGCTTATTGGTGGTCCAGTCAACCTGTGCATCGATGATCCTCTGAATTTTAGACTCCTGAGGTTTGGTACCCTTCCTATCCACTGACTGATCTGTCAAAGAGAAAGCGCATTGTAACCTAAAGCAGCCTACAAGACCAAATATCCATCACATGCCATGATGCAGTGCAAGAAAAACTAGAGAAATTAATTCAAAAACTTACCCAGCACATATCTGAGACGCAGCTGGTACTGAACATCCCTCCATTTGTGATAATAACTACGATAGTTTTCAAACCCCGCCTCTGTTGCCTGTTGCTTGGTGGGAGCATTCCCATTCACTGGGAATTTGTCCCTAAAGGCATCCCAGTATCTTAGTTTAAACACTGATGCACATATGGCCTGTATAGATGTGCTGGAAACAAAAGAAAAGGCTCAGTTATTTGCATGATGTCCCAAACATTTATAGATTCGCTGGGTTTACAAAAAGATAAATGTTACGGTCTGCTCACCCCTCCTGGGTAAGTGTTCCATGTTCTTCGGTAGATGCAGCAGTACTGCTCTCACAACAAGTATGGAGCTCCTGCACCTGTTTCTGCAGGTGTTTATAACTGTGTACAATAGCAACATGTATGAGAGACGTGAAATGAACAGTCAGCTGTTTATGTATGACTGTGACAAAACACTTACATTTGGAAAAGCCATTAAACATCTGCCATAGGACTGGCCAGTGGTCCCCCAGACGCAGAAAGGAAAAACTTGCCTTTGTCGTCCGTTTCCTGGGCTTGTTTTTGTAAGTAGTCAGTGCGGATCATTGTAAAGTACACATTAAAATACTGCTTGGGGGTTAAAGATTACTTTCTAATCACTTCAGAGATGCTGGGTATTTGAACACTGTTTTGTGTATAACTATTGACTTACTACTTCTTCCCTGCTTAGCGTGAAGCTGAGTTGTTCCAGAGCACTTTTGGGAGTGAGGTGAATACAGGACCCATCACTCACTTCTTCCCTAGCAATCCACTGCTCCACCTGTAATAAAGTAAGTCAAAGCAACCTTTTGATCTGGTGAAGAGGTCATTAATTATATGCACTGTGTGTGAAACGGGAGGTCTAAGTATGACCACTTACTGGGTGTGTTTGAGATTTATCTGCAGCTTCAAATCTCATAATGTACAGAAATACAGATGTACGCTGCGGACTGAGCATTATCGTGAAATCAATCACAGATTTGGCGCTTTGCTGGTGTCGCAGGATCATCATGGCCACGCAGTAGTGACGGAGGGATGTTTTCCTACTGGATGACACCACTTTGTTTTTGTGAAGTCTGCTGACTATGTCCACCATCTCTTCCCTCACAAGGGTGAGTTGCTGTAACCTAATATGATAGTGATAAAAAATGCAAGCCAGTGCACAAATAGTGATGAAAACACACAACTACAATACATTCAATATTATGATAACTGAAGGATGATGGCCTAAATAACAATGTTTGAGCAGTTCTGAAATACAAATCAGCAAGAAACCATATGTGACCCTGGACCACAAAACCAGTCATAAGGGTCAATTTTTCGAAATTGAGATCTGGTCAGCATCTGAAAGCTGAATAAATAAGCTTTCCATTGATGTGTGGTTTGTTAGGATAGGACAATGTTTGGCCGAGATACAACTATTTTAAAATCTGGAATCTGAGGGTGCAAAATATTCAAAATATTCAAAAACTTAATCTAAATTGAGAAAATCTGCTTTAAAGTTGTACAAATGAAGTTCTTAGCAATGCATATATAATGTGAAAATTTCAAGTTTTTCATATATTCCGTCCTCTACCCTTGTTATCGCGCCCCCTCCCCTTTCCCAATTTGACTCCCCAGACCAACTCCAAATCTTTTCCTTTTCCTAGAGCGCTTCCAATCTCCCACGTTCTTCCATTACTCTTCAATTTCTCTCTCTTCCTTCTTTGGGCTTTGGGGGAACGCTTAGATTCACCCTTAAACTCACGCGTTGTAAACCTTTAAAGACATCGGCTCTGAAACTAAATGTTACATTTCCACTAATACAATTGCTCACAAATATTTCAAACATCTTGTCATACCCATGTTTTACGTAAACGTGTTTTCTACCACCCTCATTAACAAGAACATTTATTGTGCTCTTTGAACGACCGCGCGGGCCCAATGTCTGGGAACGCGCCCGTTGTCTGTGTAGCTGTATACACGGTCGACAATAGGTCGCGCTGTTTTTGGCGGCTTCCCCACAGCATACTCCCCTCGCCGCCATTAGTGGGGTTAGCTTTAGCAGCTCGTCGACGACACGTCGTCGGTCTCTACTTCCAAGCGCCCATGTAAGCGTTCAAACCACTCCGCCCTGTCGCAATGGTGCTTGTCGGTTCTGAATAAACCCATCCGGTAAACAGGGCAGGAATCATACTGGGCGACACGCAGGTAGTCACAGAGGGACACAACCCCATGGAAGTAAATAAAACCTTTGCACTGACCAAGTGGCCGTCGGGACGGAACCGTAGTGAACTGGGAGCGCTTCGCGCCGAAGTTGCTTGGGCCGAAGAATGATAACCGTCAAGGTGGGAACAGGTGCTCTTAATCAGTGACAATGACTGATCCTGTGATAAGCAGCCAGTTTGCTGCTGCTGGTACACTCTGGGAAGTGTAGTTCTTTGAGACCCATTTCTGAGATTTAGCTCAACACCTCCCACTTGAGCTCCTGGTTTTTCCAAATCCAGAGAGGTCACACAAGCCATTGGTCCTTTGCTTGTTCTTCAATGGGAAGTAGAATGACAAGGCGTCTGACATCTCTATGAAGAATTGTGGCTGGGATTCTGGTTTGAAGCCTCTTGGTTCTTTCCCTATTTGCTCTTGTGGGCCCTTTTTTGCCGTTTGCCTTTGTGATGTGAACAGGATAGCTGGGAGAAGTCCTCACAAGCACATCTCTTACGATGCCTTTGCTGTCAGCATTGACACTGACCACTCTAGCCAGCTTGTACTGTCCTCTCAGGGCATTTTGGTCAGCCAACCAGACCACATCTCCAACCGCAACATTTCGCTCTTTGGTGTGCCATTTGTTTCTTATGAACAGATTAGGTCCAGCCAATTGGCTCCACTTCTTCCAGAAATTGCTTACCTCTGCTTGAATATGTTTAAGTATTTTGTAAGGGTAGCCATCGAACTGGAAATCTCCAGGGTCTCCCTTTGGATTGGCACGTCCTAAAAGCAGAGAATTCGGGGTGATGTACTCTACGCAGTCTTCTCTGCTTTGAGTTCTTGCATCGATGGGTCTCTCATTTGCTAGGTTGGCTACCATGAAAAGAAAAGTTTGGAATTCTCCCCATGTGAAAACACCATCTCCACCAAGGTTGCTCAACGCCCGCTTCACTACTTTGACAGCTGCCTCTGCTGCTCCATTCCTATGGGGAGAGTCTGCAGGGTGGATCTTCCACGATCATTCTGTACCATGCTTGGCAGCTGTGTCTTCAAGTTCAGATTTGTTTAGTCGGTCAAGAAATTTGTGAAGCTTCTCTAGAGCAGGTTTGGCTCCCACAAAGTTAGTGCCAGGGTCTGACCAGAGTTTCCTGGGGTGTCCTCTCAGTGAAGTGAACCTTTGATAGGCTAGCAGGAATCCTTCAGATGACATGTCACTCACCACTTCAGTGTGTATGGCTCGGGAAGCCATGCAGCAGAAGACTATTCCCCATACTCAGTCTAGTTCTCTTCTTAACCTCATCTTTCACTTCATAAGGGCCGAACAGGTCCATGGTGGTGAATTCAAAAGGTGCAGCTGGGGCTGTTCGCTCTAAAGGCAGGTCAGCCATGATTTGTTGACATTGTTTTGCCTTGTTTTTCTTTTTTTTTCCCCCTGCAACATCACACGCTATCCACCATTTTCCCTTTCTTTTCCTTGGCAAGTCTACGGCATTTTATCCACCCAGCTTTCTTCTCTTCTTGTTTCTTTTCCCCCCCCTCATCACATATCCGTATAAGAGTTCCTGCCACCCCCTTCCTACTCCCCCTCGTGTTTTCTACTCCTCCTTTTGTGGGATTCTTGTGCCAGCAATGTAGACACCCATGCTTCAAATGGTAAAACTGGCACTGCTGTTTTATCTTCGTTGAACGTCTGAATTCTGCCTCCACAAACTAGAAGTCCAGACTTCACATCTTTGTATACTACCAGTCTGCTTAGAGTTGTATCTGAAAAAGTTGTACCTTCTTGAGCTGCGAGGAAGAGGTCTTTGAGTGCATCTTCATGTTCTTTGACAGTCAGCACAGCTTGCTTGGGTGATGTTACCTCCCACTTTGACTGTTTAGGGGCCCGGCGCTTCCTCTTCAGCCACTGCTTGGCAGCTAGACAAACCCAGGCAATGACTCTCACCAGTTTGGACAGGCTACTGAATCTTTTTACTTCCACAAGATCCTTAACCCAGCCAGTGGGCTTACTTCTTAGAGAAAGAGTTGGGTTTACCACAGGTTTCACTCTTTGGACTTTCCTTAGTGGCTTGTAGTACTTCTTTCTGCTGACCCCTTCTTGCTTGATCTCTTGTTAATGCACCTGAGAATGCCTTCCTCTGGAGCTTGTTTATACTCTCCCTGGCATGAGCTGCAACCTCTCCAGCTGATTTTATAGGCAAATCCTCCACTGGCCTCTTCAGGAACTCTGGTCCATTTTGCCATGTGGAATTCTCCTTCAAATCTTCAGGAGCACCCCTTCTTGTTATGATGTCAGCTATATTTAGATCTCCACTAATCCACCACCAGTCTTGCACTGGTCCAGCCTTCTGGATTTCACCCACTCTATTTGCAAAGAAGGTTTTGTACCCATAACTGACTCTTTGAATGGCACCCAAGACCGTTTGACTGTCAAGTAGATGGAACCATCTCTCAAACTTCATTTGAGCATTCTTTTCCACATACTTTCTGATCCTGGCTGCAAAGACAGCACCACAGATCTCTGCTTTACAAGAAGCTCTCTTCTCTCCTAGCTTCTCCCTTCTGATCCAGGGGTGTCAGCTTGGCTTTTGATTCAACGAATCGAACTTCAGTGCCTTGACTTGTCTCCCATCTTAAGTACATCACAGCTCCAAAGGTTTTGTCACTTCCATCAGAGAATGTGATGCCCCAAGTTTCCCCTACCCAGCCAGCTGGTGTGAGACTCCTGTGGAATTTCACCTGCCCAAGCTGCACATATTCTTCAAAAAGCTGTATGGCTTCTTCTCTGAGCCTTTCTGAGAGAGGTTGGTCCCAGGTTTCTTGGGTTAGTTTCCCACCCCCTCCCTCTTGGAATGCTTTTCTAACAAGAATTGCTCCCTTCTGTTTGGCAGGTGTAACTAAACCAATTGGGTCGTACAGTCCAGCTACTTGGCTTAAGAGACCTCTCCTAGTCAGTGGATTAGGTGTCTCAGTTCTCACCTCCTCCTTGAGAAGATCTTTTCCAACTCTCATCTTCTTTTTTCTTTTGGAAAAGTTAACTGAGGTTAACATGTAGAGCTTGTCTTCATCCACTTGGTAGCCGATGCCCAAGGCTTTGTTGTCTTCGTCCCTCATTTGATTTGGAAGAATTAAGGTGGTTTTACCTTGTTTCTTTGTTAGAACCTCCGCCTCCATTCCTTGCCTCCCACTTTGCCCTGACCGGACCCATGGCTTGAGAAAGAAACCTCCAGCTTTCAAGATCTCTTCAACATTTGCTGTGATTTTTTCAAGTCTATCTAGGTCGTTTTGGGAGGTTAAGAGGTCATCCACATAACTGTCCTCTTCAATGACTCTGCGCTCATCCTCCAAGTGAATAAAGTTGGGCAGCCGTGCTGTTTCCCTCATAGCCAACTGAGCAATGCAACCAGCAGGTCTGTCCCCAATGTTGACTCTGGTAATTGCATATTCACTTATCTCTTCATCTGGGCTGTCCCTCCAGAGGAACCTGTGAAGATGCATCTCACGCTCCTCCAGCCATACAGAGTTGTACATCTTTTTGATGTCTCCTAGAGATGCATGCATCCCTTCTCTGAACCTCAACAGGACAGCTTTGATAGGGTTGAGAACATCTGGTCCCTTCAGAAGAAGATCCTTCATACTCACACCTCTGTATTTCTGGCTACTATTCCATACAATACGAACTGGTGTTGTCACCGAATGAGGGTTTGGCGCCACCAGGTGGCTTACGTACCACACTGGTCTGTTCCACTTGTCCATGATTTTGTTGGTGAGTTTTATGGCTGCGCCCCGTTCGACCATTTCATGGATCTGGGTAGCATATGCGACTTTCCAATCTGGCTCTCTGCTTAGTTGCTTTTCCATCCTTAAGAAACAAGCCTGGACTGCACCTTTGTTGTTTGGGAGAGAGGCTGGATCTACCGTCCAAGGATACTTTGCATCCCAATGTGGAGCTGGTGTGTGATCATCCCCTTTCTTGTAGGTGAGGCCTCCTTTAATGATCTCAAGCTCCCTCTCCTCTGCCAGGGTCATTTCTTTTCCTCCTGGTGGACAGTTTCCACATCGGCATCCTCTACATCTTGGCTCACATGCAGCTCCGATGCTGTCCCAGTGCCACAACTCAAGGAACTCACGGTTACTAGCAGCTGTAAATTTGCCCTGAGCCACATCCTCCTGCTGTAGCTGGGCAGCTGTGTCTGTTGTTGGACTTGTGATTTCTTGATATTTGACAGCTGCTGTCCTCATGGAGCGAGCAAAGTGTGTTTTGGACTCATATGCTTTAACCTCCACTTCTTCAAACAAGTCGGGATGTGCTCCACCCACTGTCTTCCCCAATGGACCCTCCCACAAGACGAGGTCTCCAATGATTTTTATCCTCTGGGGAGCGAGTCTTCCCTCTCGGTGGCTAATGAGAAGTTCAACCTCTTCTGGTCTTTCTAATTCTTTAAGTTTGACTTCTGGGAAGAATTTTTTCAACTTCTCAGGTTCAATTACTTGATGCACTCTGGCGATTTCATCCAAACCGTAGCAGACCATTTCATGAGCCCTCTCTGTTCCTTTAGGAGTCTTGACTCTGACCTTGAGGAGATACCTTTGTGTGTTCACCTCCATGGTCACCTTGCACAACTAAAGTTATCTTCTCATTTTTTAACTTCAGTCTTTCAGCAGCCTTATGGGTAATGTAGTTTGTGTCTGAAGCAAGGTCAATTAAAGTCCCAATCTTCTGCCCTACATTTGCAGTGACTTGCATCAACATCATGATGACAGGAAGTTCAGAGAGCCCATTTCTCTGCAGTAGCTCAGACTGGCCTGAAGCATCGAGTGTCACTGCGGTTTTGTTGGTGTTGGTGAAAGCCTTTCTGCATCGATCTGCCATTTCTGGGGAAAGTTCAGACAAGAACTCCTCTTGTTCCTCCGTTAGTTTGCTTTCACATTTGCTGTCTTTTCCACTCTTTCTCTCTTCCCCTCTTTCTCTTCTCCTTTTGGGCAGAGGAAAAAATGGTGGTCTGGGGCACCACCTTCCTTTTTACAGTCTTTATTTCTGCATAGGAAAGTATCTCTGCAGTATCCATCTCCATCATGGCATACGAGACATTTTCTGCATGCTCCCAGCTTTCTCAATACAGCTTTCTTTTCAGGTAGCTTAAGTCTTTTGAACTTTCTACAGAAAAAGATTTTGTTGTTGTGCCCACTATCACCACAGACACCGCATACCTCATCAAGCTCTTCTTTCTTTGTAGTTTTTGTTGAGGCAATTTTTCTGTCATAATTCTTGTCTAAACGATCTGGTTTCTCCATCTTCTCCACAGTTACAGTTCTGAGCTGTTCGAGTCTCTCTAGTATTTCTTCTTGACTTTTAAGGAACTTCAAGAGCATGTCAAAGTGGTTATCTGATGTGACATTGTTTCTAGGTTCAACCATGAACATCAACCAGTCTCTTTTAATAAAGTCAGGCAACTTGCTTTCAATGGATTTAATTACCAGTGGGTTCTTTATGGCTCCAGAGTTTCCTAATTCTGTGAGATCTGCTAGGGCCTTCTCCACTGACTGTATGAGGTCAATGACCTTTCTTGGCTGGTTCCCCTTCACATGTGGCATCTTCTCCAGCTCTTCAAGGATTTCCACAGTGATGGTTGGCTTGTTGCCATATCTGTTCTCCAGGACTCTGAACATGTCATTGGCAGTGGTGTATGTTGAAAGTCTGAGATCTTTTGAGATTTTGCCATCCACACTCTCCAAGAGTTGAATTTTCTTAACTTCTGTTGATCCAGATGGTTCTCCCTGCTTTTGCAGGCTTTCCCAGTCTTTCCTCCATCTGTGATATTCTCTCTTGCTTCCATTGAAGATAGGTAGAGTGGTTGGCTTGATTTTCACTATTGGTGTGGATGCTGCTGGTTGGGGTAGTAGTTTCACTCCTGTGCCTTGCTCATTGATCGTCCGTGCAGTGGCAAATTCAGCTCTCCTTAATTCAAGCCTGTAGTAGGATGCTCTTACGTCTTTGACTCTTCCATCTAATTCATCCTTTAATTCCACAGGGATCCATCTCTCCCATGTTGACATTGCTGAGATAGCCTCTTTTTTTCTCTTTTCCAAGAGGGCGAGGTGCACTTCATAGCCCTCCAAATTGGCACTTTCCACAGGTACATCAGCCGCTCTATCATTGGCTTTTTCTGCTTCTAGGATTGCCACAAGAAGTTTTCACTTCTTCCATACCCAACCACATTTTTGTTTGTTTGAACAAAATGTCCCTTAATCTATCTCTGCCACCTTTGTTTCGTCGCCTTCTTTTTACAGAACATCTAGCATGTCGGCCATCTTGCGGGTCGTCAAGACCTGCTTCTTATTTCCCATTCTTGTGTCATTCCCTCCAGTCCAATCCTGTATCATCACTGGCATCGAGCATCTTTCTGAAAACATTTGAAAAGCTTGTGAATTCCTCCTCCTCCCTTAATTCCACTTGAAAGCATCTGCTTGCTTCACTCTTGAATGAAGTTGTCCTTGTCTGGTGAAGTTGCTTTTGGCAGTGGTCCTCTCCTTTTTGAGAGCTCCTGACCGACTTACCCCAGACATCTGTCCCGCCATCTTAACATCCCTTCTTCCTCTGCGTCACACTTATTTCTGATCTGAAGCCGTTTAATCCCTCAGGGCCCAGGCTGCTTCCGCGTGGTTTACCAAACTGTCAAGTCCCTAACCCTTGTCAACTTCCCAAGGGCACAAGGAACAACTCAATTTTCCGACTCAATCCCTTTTATTCTTCTTTTTGCTTTGGTCCATTGAATTTTCAAGTAAATTAGGTTGTAAACGCCTTAAAAGACAGAGAAACAAATGTTTACCATTTTAACTAAAATTTAAATAATTAAAAAACAGTTTTTCCATATGTTTTTATAGTAAGTTTTTAACATTTCACAGAATTTTTAAACATTTTAACTTTGTACTCATATTCGTTTTTGTCTCGTATACAATTTACATTTTTTTTTTTCAAACTCAACATGGTTATTTTAGCACGAACTCATTTAACAATCAATGAAGTCAATGCTGCAATGTGTTTCTTAATCAATCTACACAGCAGTTAAACATACTTGAACATATTAAGCAGCATTTCAAACACCATGAAATTAAATAAAACATTTCACTGACCATTGGCGTCTTTGGACTGAACCTATTAGTGAACTTGGAGCGTCTTCTCTCTGAAGTTTCTTTTCTGAATGAATGAGAACCTTCATGTTTTTACAGGTGCTCTTAATCAGTGACAATGACTGATCCTGTGATAAGCAGCCAGTTTGCTGCTGCTGGTGCACTCTGGGAAGTGTAGTTCTTTGAGACCCATTTCTGAGATTTAGCTCAACAATATATTTACAGTAGGAAATTTACAAAATATTTTCATGAAGCATGATCTTTACTTAATGTCCTAATGATTTTTGGCATAAAATAAAAATCAATAATTTTGACCCATACAATGTATTTTTGCCTATTGCTACAAATATACCCCCATGACTTAAGAATGATTTTGTGGTCCAGGGTCACATATGGTCGTGTAACTTACCGCTCCTGTAACCGAGCTTGCTCCGATTGTGGTTGACCCACTATGAAAAATCCCTTTATTTTAAAAAAAGTACTCAGCCAGCAAATGACAGGATGAATCCTTTTGCAAATGTCCAATAACCTCTGTAAAGTTCAAAACTTTTCCTTCCATTACCCACTTCTTGTGAGATTCTACAGCCCTCATCTTTTCTTTCTCTATTTCCTCAGGTCCATCGTCTGTCATACAAGATCTCTTTAGATGATCAGAGATGTCATATTGAGGTTTGCAGCACGGAAGGCAGTACACTAAGTTTTCACCTGGATGGCTCCTGCAAAAATGTACAAAGAAAAAAATGAAAGGACACGATATTTACATTTTGCTTCTCCTGTTGTCTCAGTTATCACAGTTAAATGGTTACTGTTGCTGGTATTTATTTATTTACCAATATACTTTCTTAGTTATGAAATACTAACAAAATATACACTGACAGATGCCAATACTGCTCCCCATGGAGGAGCTAATAAACAAGCACAATGAGTGACAAAATGTCACTACCAGAGCAATAAATCTCCATTGCATCCAGGGCTGGACTGGGATTAAAATTTGGCCCAGGACAAATCCAGCCCATCCGACCCACAAGTTGTGAAGCCCTGTGAATGTTTTGCTGTGTTATGTGGGGTAAATAAATGACTTAATAAAACAGGACACAAATAGATAATGACAGATGTTAATGAATCTCTGCAAATGCAACAAACTTAATAATGCATTTTTATCACACAGAAACAAGACTTGACAGTAAAGCGTTCATTTTGAGCTAGAATGCAGAATATTTAACACTATTAAATTGTCATCCTTTCCTCACCCTCATTACTAAACCATTTTGGTTACCCTTGATCTCTACTGGACAAACAAATTCTTGAATTTCTCAAATTACTGTAATGTTTGAAACACATGATATTGAGTTATTGACAATTTTCATTTTTTGGGTGAACTAACAATTGTAAATAGTTAAATTGTGCTGTATTAAACACTTATATTTATCTTTAATCAGGCTCTTACCTAATTAACATTTTACTTCAATTAAAATAAATTAGAACTGAACATTTAAAGAAAAAGAAGTTACTAAAGCTACTCTTTTATTTTCTCATTTGTCTTAATGAAATTTAACGTAGTTCTTGCATAGAATCCAGAATTTAACTGACTAATATTAGTAAGATGGAGGGGGGTATGTGGTTTTTAAAATAAATAAGTAATAATAAATTATGGAATTTCTAATAAACAAAATGCAGAAACTACAAAATCAACTTCTATAAAATATTCCCCAATATTTGATATAAGTAATAACAGTAAATTTATAATAAAACATTTCTGACAAAACACTATAGGCTATTTGTACAGTGTTAATAACTGCAGGCTAAATGGTGCACAAGCTTGTAATTATGTATTGGCGTTTTCCAATTTACCTCATCATGCAGTTTATGCAGGAATGACACAGAGCTCCTGATGCAAAAGAGTTTCATTTAAACATAACTAAATCTCAAATTAAACATTTAAGAAAATTCAACAGTTAATGTTAATCCACTTACATGGTGCTTAGAATCAGAAACTGTTGCTTCCAGTAGTTATTGTAATTTCCTCAGCTCAGCTCAGGATCTTGAAAAATCTGTCAGTGGCCACTGATTGTCGTCACTGGCGAAAAAGGATAATAAATCAGTCCCATCGTTTCTGTATCGAAATGTTCTCATTTGTGCGTGCGTGTTTTGCAGCATATTACAATGTAATACTGGTCACCCTCAACAGACGCACAAAGGAAAGTTTAAGATGCTTGATTGTCAGCACGGCCAAAGTTGACAGTAAAAACACGCCCCAACTACATACAGAGTAACAGGATAAAAGCGCCTGCTTAACGATGAAATGACAATGTAACTATTACTTTATTAATACTAGTATTATTATTAGTCCTATTACACTGATCGACTGTCGCCGAGTTTCAAAAACGTGAATGCATGTGTTGTGGAATAGCCATTTCATTCAACGCAGATATCAAAGATGTTTATCTCTTTTCACCTTGATTCTCGACCGATCGACGGTGTCACTCTGAATAGGGCAGATGATGCGGCGGAATCAACAACTCCAATTTGAGTGACAGCCGGGCTCCGCTCCTCTGACGTGCACTTCTGGAGACACGCCCTAGATACCCCTTTCATTTCTTCAGGGTATCTAGATGATACATAATTTGGGTTAAGTTAACTGGACAAATGATCTAGAAGGACTTTGAAAAAGTAGGTTTAACAGAAAACTCTTAAAGGTGTTATAATTGTATACATTGCAAAAAAAATTATATTTATATTGGATTTATAATAATAAAAACCAACACAAACACTGTAGGCAATGCAAGGCAAGTTTATTTGTATAGCACATTTCATACACAATGGTAATTCAAAGTGCTTTACATAAAAGAAAGTCAAATAATCACAACAATTAAACAAGGAATTTAAAAACTTTGAAAATTATTTAAAAAATTGATTTAAGAAGTTTAAAATGAATTTAAAACAGTTAAGAACAGAAAATGATTATACAGTACATAAAATATAGTGCAATCAGTTAGGACATTACACAGTGTTCATTCAATAAATGTGCAGCTAAACAGATGAGTTTTGAGTCTGCATTTAAATGTGGCTAATGTTTTAGCACATCTGATCTCTTCTGGAAGCTGGTTCCAACTGCGGGCAGCATAATAACTAAAAGCGGACTCCCCTTGTTTTGTGTAACCCTTGGTATTTCTAACTGACTCGATCCTAATGATCTGAGTGGTCTTGGGGGGTGGTTTTAGGTTTATATTCGTGAACATATCTGCTATGTATTTAGGTCCTAGGCCATTGAGTGATTATAAATGAGTAAAAGTACTTTAAAATCATTCCTAAATATAACTGGAAGCCAGTGTCAGGACCTGAGGACTGGTGTAATATGCTCATATTTTCTGGTTCTAGTCAGAATTCTGGCAGCAGCGTTCTGGATGAGCTGCCGCTGTCTAATGGTCTTCTTGGGAAGGCCGGTGAGGAGACCATTACAATAGTCCACCCTGCTGGTGATAAAGGCATGAACAAGTTTCTCAGAGTCTTGACTGGAAACAAGACATCTAATTCTTGCAATGTTTTTGAGATGGTAGTATGCTGATTTAGTTACTGCTTTTACATGACTACTGAAACTAAGGTCTGTCTCCCGAAGATTCTTGAATCCCGAAGATTCTCAAGATTCTTGATTTTTAGTTGTTAGACCCCTAGAGTCAAGGTATGCATTCACCTTGAGAACTTCATCTTGGTTTCCAAATGCAATTACTTCAGTTTACTCCTTGTTTAAAAAGTTTGGCACATCCAACTGTTAATTTCATCAATGCATTGTGTAGCATTTGGCGCATACGGGCTGGTAATCTGGTATCATCCGCATACTGTGATAGCAAGTCGGTCTGTCTCATTATTTGACTTAGTAGGGCATATACAGGCTAACAAGTCGTACAAGAATTGCGCCTTGGGGACGCCGCATGGTCAAGTAGACTTGTGCTCTCCTATACGCACATAATAACCTCTCCCTTCTAAGTAAGACCTGTAGGGTTCCTGGCCCCGTCTGTGATATCTGTGCTTCTCCTTTTGCACAACTGTATTAATCTATCCCACATATCACCAATAATACAACATTAATATTTAAATCATGTATAGGGTCCCTCAAGCCACTTCTCATGCACATTGTTGAATGCACAATAAAAAATAAGAAGAAATCAGTTTAAATTGTCTCTGGTTTTCTTTTCAGAGAAATCTGTGTGTAGACCAGTAATAATGTTATATGATCAATAATAATAATATGAAGAAGGACACTAATGATCTTTAAAAAAAAAAAAAAAACAATAATATATATAATATATTATATATATATATATATATACTTTATTATATAGCAAAAATCTTCATCATCGGCAAGATACTGCAGAGAGGGAGGAAAAAGAACATTACCAAAACAGTGGCAGCTACACTTGCGTTTAAGATGCTACATCTAATACTCCCGTTACATCTTCTAGATCCTCCTGAGGAGGTAAAATGGGAAGAGGTGGAGGTGGATGAGGGGGGGAAAAGAGGAAGATTGGGGCCCTGCTGGACCCACTCGTCAGCGGAGGAGGTGTGCTCACTGTCCTGCAGAACACCACAACTCAACAGATTGTCAAACTGCACATCATATAATAGTCGCAGTGTAAATACATATGCACAAAGCTCAACTTACCGTACGGCTTATGAGTTCAGTGGTCGCTGTCTAGAAATAAAAGGCAATATTACAAAAAAAAAAAGAAATAAAAGTATTTTATTAACCTTTTATTTTATGCAGCATTTTTTTGTACTTACATCACTGAACCCAGGGCTGTCCACGCCACTGTCCGGCAAATGCATCTCTGTGGATGTAATCATTTTAAAAATAGAGTTCTTATTTACAACTAACAAGCACTACACCACACACCCTAAACTTACCAACCACTTAGGTCGTGGAAACCTAAGAGAGATAGCCACTAGTCTTCTGGGCCCTTTGGGAATTTTTTGCATCCGCAAAAAAATATTTCTGGGTCTCTGGAAGCTGCAGATTGGTGGCCAGCTGGGTCGACGGACCGTGCATAAACCGTAATTGGACTTTGTTCTGATTATTGGTTCTAGAATCCCTAACCAAGCCAGTGCCTGCTCTCTGGGCCTCTCTGTGGTGACTGGAGTCCTGGATTTATTTTTTTGAGGATGCAAAAGCAATAGAAACAACAGTTTGTTGACAAATTTAATTTCCAAGCACAATGTCTGATGATTTCGTGTGTGTGGGGAAACACGCCCCCTTAGAAAAACAGTACATACATGGCTGCTGTAGAGAATTCCAGCCATTTAGTGTTCAGAGCTCGCCTGAGGAAGGATCACAGAATCCGAAACGTCGCGATAGGCCTGAACACACAACGATAGGCCTCCATCATGAGTCTGGGTGATGTAGAGAGCCACAAAAAATTATTTCCTTCATCTACATCGATGATGGGATGTGCTCAGTATTTCTTTCTTATCACGGGGGGGGGGGGGGGGTGCACCTCACCATTTTGAAGACGGCCCAACCTCCCAGGGTTGCTGCTTCCACCTCGACACGAAGCGTAGATTTTTGGGGTATGGATTGAAAGTGCCGGAGCCATACGAAGCGGACTGGAGCTGACTGAAGGCCTGGTTTCCTCCGGGTTCAGGTGAGGGAGCTTTGCCTCCAGGAGGAGAGAGGTATTGTGCCAACACTGGCTGAAGTGAGCGATAAAAATTTGCAAACCCCAAGAATCTCTGCATCTCCTTGATGGTAGTCGGTTGCCTGGTATTCTGGTGAGGCAGGCGTTTCCGTGACAGTATTTCTAATAGATCCTAGATCTGAAGTACTCTGAGTGTTGTATCTGTGTGTATTGTTATTCCCATTTGCTGTTTTCCTCACTGGTTGGCATTAGATGAATGTAATGTAAATAAACAAATCTACATAAAGTAATTAAACATATGTTATCTATTTTATTTGTCCATTAGTACTGTTGATAAATTGAGGAACATTTGTGTTGGATAAAAAGCTACTTAACACATCATCAACTACCTCAAACTGTAAATGTAGTTTTGAGCACACAAATCTCAGATGTAACTTGACTCTTGTCTGGATGTTACAGGGACAGATGAGCACACACGTCTGCTTATCTGGTGGAGAGCGGCTAATGAAGCCCTCTTCACCAGAAAGCGGAATGCTGCCATCAAAGGCTTTTAGTGAGTACACTACAGAAATGAATAAAATTATTTTAAATCTTAAGTTGTAGTTCATTTAAATTATTGTAATTTCAAACAGTTTTATCACAGCACTTTTCTGATTCTTGATTCCTGTGCATTTGCTGCAGAGCTTTTGTGGTGGAGCAGGACCTGCAAGGAAAGGTGATGGCGGCATTTGTGGAAAAAAAAGGGAAAACCTGAAACAAAAATATAAATAAGATCATTCTGTTACTTCTAATACAGAAATCAAATGACATTGTGCTGTTAAAATGACTGCTTTTGTATTATGTTTGTGCATTTTTGCAGGATCTGAAATGTCTGCAGACTGGTGTGAGCAGTGAGGATGGAGAAGTCCACAGCAGCATCCTGGAAATGGACCAGTGCCATGGATGAGACGCTCCATCACTCCACCTATATATATACTCCACCTAAGGCCGCTCGTGGAGTTAACCACTTAACCCTCTGAAGTCTAAAGCTTACGCGGATACGCGTTTGAGGCATCCTCCTCCTGATAACACCGAATACTTATTACCCTTTCAAGTTTTGATCTTCGATAAGAGTAATACATCATTCGGAACTGTAAAGGTCTACTTTTATTTGTATACACACATAATAATAACAGAACTTTGTGCATTTATAAAATATAGAAAACAAACAGGGTGTGCTGTCTGCCTCCTTGGTCTGCGTGATCTTTATTTAGAAACGCGTTATTAAAATGAACTGTAACTCAGCAAATACTCAACAAAGAGACATGAGAGCTATATCTATAGAAAGCTTGACATGCCTACTTTTAAACTAAGCAAGTCTTATCGAAAGCAAATATTCTGTGATAAAGTAATCCATATAGAACCAACGCGATGTCCAGTCTTTCACTTCTCCCTTCATTATCTCTAATGCGACCACTCCCACGCGCTGAGCGCTATTGATATTTTAATCATCCACGTGAAGCGCGCGGCGTGTAAACTCCCACCTCACGCAACAAAGCAGCAAGACCTCAACTTTACTGTTCCGCGTCGGCGCTGAAGAGGAATAAGACAGAATTCACTTCAAGAAGCTTTGGATTACCTCAGGAAAAAACATGAGAAAGTTTTTTTTATTAACCTACTTGTATTAGTTTTCACATAACTTGTACACATTTTACTAGTTAGACTTTCTCCAAACTATAATTCCTGACTAAATGTATAATCAAGTGAAACATTATGAAGTTTCATTCACAGCATTTAAATGTCACGATGCCAGGATGTTTTTTTTTATTTTCTATAACAGACAGAAATATGATATATAAGTAATATGAGTTATAATGTTACTAGTCTAATGTTAGTAAGAATGATTAGTCAAAACTTTACTGTGGTAGGATATTCTCTGTTCACGAATATAGCCATATATGTTTATAACTATAGTTTTTGGATTGTATAGGCCTACATACAAAGCATGCTTGTGTTTATGAAGATCTGCTCTGGTGTAAATATTTTGAATGTGTTATACCTGTGTCTTATGGAGTAATGACGTTGAAATGTTTGAAACTGTTTTAATTTTTGTTTAGGACTGTGGCTGCATCACTCTCATTATTGCACAAGAAAGGCACACGAGTGTCGTTCTGTTTTGAGTTCGCTGGAAAATCATACTGAGGAAGTGCACAGTATAGTAATTGTAATGTTATTATTCCTAGAATTTGTGGTAATATTATTTGTGGTTGATATTGTTAAAATGTAAGAATTGGCATTCTGTTTTTTCATGAAGTATGCATACTATACTAAGGTACTGTGGGGAATACACCACTCTTGCCTTCACCTGCATCTCTCATAGGAAGGGGGCACTCGTTCAGTTTTCAACTCCATTCAGAATTTTAGAGTAAGTGTGCATTCACTATTTTACAGTTGTTACTTTCATTTGATTTAGTTACTTTGTGGTAAAATATGTTTGCTATGTGGTAATTGTGTTCTTTGTTTAGATAAATTAGTACTAGTATCAGTGAACATCATAATAATGTTAATTATGTAGTTTGTGTAAACAGCATGCTGGCTTTTTTATTTCAGATGTGAGAATAACAGTGCAAAAGAACCTGTTGCAAAGAGAGCCAAAGCAAATAAGCAGCCCACTTGGTCATGGAAACCAGAGACTGACGTTGACATGTTCCACAGGCTCTGAGATTCCTGCCCGCACAAGAACCCGGACCACAGCTAAGACCATGTGATGCACACACTCCCAAAATGATGTGATAGTTATATATATTCTAAATAAACTACAAACAAAAAAATAGATACATTTCTTTTTCCTCATTATTTCTTGTAGCAATTCCCTCTCAGTCACTCACCTGACAGCTCATTATGCAGCTCATTATGCAGGCCTTTGTCTTCTCAGGTGTGAATCACATCAGTATACAGGACCATTCACGCCCCCTCGCATATTCCTTTTCTACACAAAAAGTGTCTTAAATTTAAATCAATATATTGTTTTCTGTGAGTGAGTAAACAAGATTATTTTCACATAATTTTGAAGCAAAAACTCTAGTCTACAAGATCAAGTTCTCAAAAGTCTTGTGGACAAATGTTCTGTATGTGTTTTATGGGCTTATTTCAGTGAATTTTATTTTTTCACTAAGCACGCATAAACGTTGTTTTCTCAAACACAATCACATACATACATGCTGCTCATATATTATTGTAGCCCAGTTTGTGCTGATTGTGGTGCTACTAAACTTAGTCATTAAAATGTTTATTAGCAACTGAAAAAAGCACAAATGTCAGGACATGTCAAAACTTCTCCAGGGCCCAAAACACCCTCAGACCCCAGAGGGTTAAACTTTCGCTCCTTATGTGACGGGAATCCGGTAAACGTTTTCGTTCAATCTTCCCTGTCTTCTTCTGACACCACTCCAGTGACAATGGCGTTGATAAACGCGAGATCTCTGGCAAATAAAACTTTTATTTTGAACGATCTCTTTGCTTCTCACAAACTTGATTTTTTATTTGTTACTGAGACTTGGCTTAAGTCAAGTCAAGTCACCTTTATTTACATAGCTCTTTTAACAATAAAGATTGTGTCAAAGCTTTACAGTATTAATTAGGAAAATAGTGTCAATAACGCAAAATGACAATCGTAAACACTCATTTTTTCAGTTAAAGGCAGTTCATCATTCAATTCAGTGATGTCATCATCCAGCTCAGTTCAGTTTAAATAGTATCTTTGCAATCATTTGCAATCAAGTCAACGATCTCGCTGGAAATGAAGTGTCCCCAACTAAGCAAGCCTGAGGTGACAGTGGCAAGGAACCAAAATTCCATTGGTGACAGAATGGAGAAAAACCTTGGGAGAAACCATGCTCAGTCAGGGGGCCAGTTCTCCTCTGACCAGACCGAAACACATCAATTCAAGGCTGCAGCAATGTCCACATTGTGCAGAAGGGGAGGGGGGGGGGGGGGGGGGGAAAAAGTGGGGGGGAGGACTCATCTTGTTTCCTGTTGTCTGTCCCGGGGGTCCGCTGCGCCAAGGTCTTTACTGGGGATCTGTATCTGGGGCTCATCTTAATGCTGGCGACACGTCTTCACTCTCTTCTGCTGGTTGCAGTTTTTTCAGTACCCCCAGGTCCGTTGGCCGGGGTGGGGGTCTTGCAGTTGTTTTTAAAGAAAAGTTTAAATGTAAACTTTTACCCTCTGACTCTTTTTGTTCGTTTGAATCTCAACTAATTACATTGAATTCTTTTAAGTCTGTGCTATGTGTTTTAATTTATAGACCCCCAAACTCTCATGGGGATTTTATACAAGAATTCTCTGATCTGTTATCTGCAATTGTCCCCTCTTTTGACAAAATTTTAATTTTGAGGGATTNGTGCACCACACCACACACCTAAACTTACCAAACACTTGGGTCGTGGAAACCTAAGAGAGATAGCAACTAGTCGTCTGGGCCCTATGGGACGATTTTGCATCAGCAAAAAAATATTTCTGAGTCTCTGGAAGCTGCAGATTGGTGGCCAGTTGGGTCAAAGGACCGTGCATAAACCGTAATTGGACTTTGTTCTGATTACTGGATATATAAACCCTAACCAGCCAGTGCCGACCTCTACTGGGCCTCTCTGTGGTGACTGGAGCTGGATTTAATTTTTTGAGGAGGCAAAAACAATAGAAACAACCATTTGTTGACAGTAAATATAATTTCGAAGCACAATATGTGTGAGGTTTGGTGATTTTGTGTGTGTGGGGAAACACGCCCCCTTAAAAAACAGCACATATATGGCTGCTGTAAAGAATTCCAGCCATTTAGTGTTCAGATCTCGCCTGAGGAAGGACCACAGAGTCCGAAACGTCGCGATAGGCTTGAACACACGAACGTAAGGCCTCCATCATGAGTCTGGGTGATGTAGAGAGCCACAGTAAAATTATTTCCTTCATCTACACAGATGATGTGCTCAGTGTTTCTTTCTTCGAGGAAACGTGCACCACACCACACACCTAAACTTACCAACCACTTGGGTCGTGGAAACCTAAGAGAGATAGCCACTAGTCGTCTGGGCCCTATGGGACGTTTTTGCATCAGCAAAAAAATATTTCTGGGTCTCTGGAAGCTGCAGGTTGGTGGCCAGTTGGGTCCAAGGACCGTGCATAAACCGTAATTTGACTTTGTTCTGATTATTGGTTCTAGAATCCCTAACCAAGCCAGTGCCTGCTCTCTGGGCCTCTCTGTGGTGACTGGAGTCCTGGATTTATTTTTTTGAGGATGCAAAAACAATAGAAACAACCATTTGTTGACAGTAAATTTAATTTCGAAGCACAATATGTGTGAGGTTTGGTGATTTCGTGTGTGTGGGGAAACACGCCCCCTTAGAAAACAGCACATATATGGCTGCTGTAGAGAATTCCAGCCATTTAGTGTTCAGAGCTCGCCTGAGGAAGGACCACAGAGTCCGAAACGTCGCGATAAGCTTGAACACACGAACGTAAGGCCTCCATCATGAGTCTGGGTGAGGTAGAGAGCCAACAGTAAATTTATTTCCTTAATCTACACCGATGATGTGCTCGGTGTTTCTTTCTTCGAGGAAACGTGCACCACACCACACACCTAAACTTACCAACCACTTGGGTCGTGGAAACCTAAGAGAGATAGCCACTAGTCGTCTGGGCCCTATGGGACGTTTTTGCATCACCAAAAAAATATTTCTGGGTCTCTGGAAGCTGCAGGTTGGTGGCCAGTTGGGTCCAAGGACCGTGCATAAACCGTAGTTGGACTTTGTTCTGACTATTGGATTTAAAGTCCCTAACCAAGCCAGTGCCTGCTCTCTGGGCCTCTCTGTGGTGACTGGAGTCCTGGATTTAATTTTTTGAGGATGCAAAAATAAGAGAAACAACCATTTGTTGACAGTAAATTTAATTTCGAAGCACAATATGTGTGAGGTTTGGTGATTTCGTGTGTGTGGGGAAACACGCCCCCTTAGAAAAACAGTACATACATGGCTGCTGTAGAGAATTCCAGCCATTTAGTGTTCAGAGCTCGCCTGAGGAAGGACCACAGAGTCCGAAACGTCGCGATAAGCTTGAACACACGAACGTAAGGCCTCCATCATGAGTCTGGGTGATGTAGAGAGCCACAGTAAAATTATTTCCTACATCTACAATGCAGTGCTCAGGTTCTTTCTTCGAGGAAAATGCACACACACACACCTAAATACCAACCACTTGGGCGTGGAACTCTAAGAGAGATAGCCACTAGTCGTCTGGGCCCTATGGGACGTTTTTGCATCAGCAAAAAAATATTTCTGGGTCTCTGGAAGCTGCAGGTTGGTGGCCAGTTGGGTCCAAGGACCGTGCATAAACCGTAGTTGGACTTTGTTCTGACTATTGGATTTAAAGTCCCTAACCAAGCCAGTGCCTGCTCTCTGGGCCTCTCTGTGGTGACTGGAGTCCTGGATTTAATTTTTTGAGGATGCAAAAACAATAGAAACAACCATTTGTTGACAGTAAATTTAATTTCGAAGCACAATATGTGTGAGGTTTGGTGATTTCGTGTGTGTGGGGAAACACGCCCCCTTAGAAAACAGCACATATATGGCTGCTGTAGAGAATTCCAGCCATTTAGTGTTCAGAGCTCGCCTGAGGAAGGACCACAGAGTCCGAAACGTCGCGATAGGCTTGAACACACGAACGTAAGGCCTCCATCATGAGTCTGGGTGATGTAGAGAGCCACAGTAAAATTATTTCCTTCATCTACACAGATGATGTGCTCGGTGTTTCTTTCTTCGAGGAAACGTGCACCACACCACACACCTAAACTTACCAACCACTTGGGTCGTGGAAACCTAAGAGAGATAGCCACTAGTCGTCTGGGCCCTATGGGACGTTTTTGCATCAGCAAAAAAATATTTCTGGGTCTCTGGAAGCTGCAGGTTGGTGGCCAGTTGGGTCCAAGGACCGTGCATAAACCGTAGTTGGACTTTGTTCTGACTATTGGATTTAAAGTCCCTAACCAAGCCAGTGCCTGCTCTCTGGGCCTCTCTGTGGTGACTGGAGTCCTGGATTTAATTTTTTGAGGATGCAAAAACAATAGAAACAACCATTTGTTGACAGTAAATTTAATTTCGAAGCACAATATGTGTGAGGTTTGGTGATTTCGTGTGTGTGGGGAAACACGCCCCCTTAGAAAACAGCACATATATGGCTGCTGTAGAGAATTCCAGCCATTTAGTGTTCAGAGCTCGCCTGAGGAAGGACCACAGAGTCCGAAACGTCGCGATATGCTTGAACACACGAACGTAAGGCCTCCATCGTGAGTCTGGGTGATGTAGAGAGCCACGGTAAAATTATTTCCTTCATCTACACATATGATGTGCTCAGTGTTTCTTTCTTCGAGGAAACGTGCACCACACCACACACCTAAACTTACCAACCACTTGGGTCGTGGAAACCTAAGAGAGATAGCCACTAGTCGTCTGGGCCCTATGGGACGTTTTTGCATCAGCAAAAAAATATTTCTGGGTCTCTGGTAGCTGCAGATTGGTGGCCAGTTGGGTCAAAGGACCGTGCATAAACCGTAATTGGTCTTTGTTCTGATTATTGGTTCTAGAATCACTAACCAAGCCAGTGCCTGCTCTCTGTGCCTCTCTGTGGTGACTGGAGTCCTGTATTTAATTTTTTGAGGATGCAAAAACGATAGAAACAACCATTTGTTGACAGTATATTTAATTTCGAAGCACAATATGTGTTAGGTTTGGTGATTTCGTGTGTGTGGGTAAACACGCCCCCTTAGAAAACAGCACATTATATGGCTGCTGTAGAGAATTCCAGCTATTTAGTGTTCAGAGCTCGCCTGAGGGAGGACCACAGAGTCCGAAACGTCGCGATAAGCTTGAACACACGAACGTAAGGCCTCCATCATGAGTCTGGGTGATGTAGAGAGCCACAGTAAAATTATTTCCTTCATCTACACAGATGATGCGCTCAGTGTTTCTTTCTTCGAGGAAACGTGCAACACACCACACACCTAAACTTACCAACAACTTGGGTCGTGGAAACCTAAGAGAGATAACCACTAGTCTTCTGGGCCCTATGGGACGTTTTTGCATCAACAAAAAAATATTTCTGGGTCTCTGGAAGCTGCAGATTGGTGGCCAGTTGGGTCCAAGGACCGTGCATAAACCGTAATTGGACTTTGTTCTGATTATTGGTTCTAGAATCCCTAACCAAGCCAGTGCCTGCTCTCTGGGCCTCTCTGTGGTGACTGGAGTCCTGGATTTAATTTTTTGAGGATGCAAAAACAATAGAAACAACCATTTGTTGACAGTAAATTTAATTTCGAAGCACAATATGTGTGAGGTTTGGTGATTTCGTGTGTGTGGGGAAACACGCCCCCTTAGAAAACAGCACATATATGGCTGCTGTAGAGAATTCCAGCCATTTAGTGTTCAGAGCTCGCCTGAGGAAGGACCACAGAGTCCGAAACGTCGCGATAGGCTTGAACACACGAACATAAGGCCTCCATCATGAGTCTGGGTGATGTAGAGAGCCACAGTAAAATTATTTCCTTCATCTACACAGATGATGTGCTCGGTGTTTCTTTCTTCGAGGAAACGTGCACCACACCACACACCTAAACGTACCAACCACTTGGGTCGTGGAAACCTAAGAGAGATAGCCACTAGTCGTCTGGGCCCTATGGGACGTTTTTGCATCAGCAAAAAAATGTTTCTGGGTCTCTGGAAGCTGCAGGTTGGTGGCCAGTTGGGTCCAAGGACCGTGCATAATCCGTAATTGGACTTTGTTCTGATTATTGGTTCTAGAATCCCTAACCAAGCCAGTGCCTGCTCTCTGGGCCTCTCTGTGGTGACTGGAGTCCTGGATTTAATTTTTTGAGGATGCAAAAACAATAGAAACAACCATTTGTTGACGGTAAATTTAATTTCGAAGCACAATATGTGTGAGGTTTGGTGATTTCGTGTGAGTGGGAAAACACGCCCCCTTAGAAAACAGCACATATATGGCTGCTGTAGAGAATTCCAGCCATTTAGTGTTCAGAGCTCGCCTGAGGAAGGACCACAGAGTCCGAAACGTCGCGATAAGCTTGAACACACGAACATAAGGCCTCCATCATGAGACTGGGTGATGTAGAGAGCCACAGTAAAAATATTTCCTTCATCTACACAGATGATGCGCTCAGTGTTTCTTTCTTCGAGGAAACGTGCAACACACCACACACCTAAACTTACCAACCACTGGGGTCGTGGAAACCTAAGAGAGTAATACAAAGCCAAAAATAAACCAAATATCGATCTTGGGAAATCCAACCATATAAAAGGGACAAAAATAATTTGCATCATCAAACAAAAATGTTTCTGGGTCTTCCTGGAAGCTGTGCATGTTGGTGCCCAGTTGGGTCCAAGCCATCATAAACCGTAGTTGGACTTTGTTCTGTCTATTGGATTTAAAGTCCCTAACCAAGCCAGTGCCTGCTCTCTGGGCCCCTCTGTGGTGACTGGAGTCCTGGATTTATTTTTTGAGGATGCAAAAACAATAGGAACAACCATTTGTTGACAGTAAATTTAATTTCGAAGCACAATATGTGTGAGGTTTTGTGATTTCGTGTGTGTGGGGAAACACGCCCCTTTAGAAAAACAGTACATACATGGCTGCTGTAGAGAATTCCAGCCATTTAGTGTTCAGAGCTCGCCTGCGGAAGGACCACAGAGTCCGAAACGTCGCGATAAGCTTGAACACACGAATGTAAGGCCTCCATCATGAGTCTGGGTGATGTAGAGAGCCACAGTAAAATTATTTCCTTCATCTACACAGATGATGTGCTCAGTGTTTCTTTCTTCGAGGAAACGTGCACCACACCACACACATAAACTTACCAACCACTTGGGTCGTGTAAACCTAAGAGAGATAGCCACTAGTCTTCTGGGCCCTATGGGACGTTTTTGCATCAGCAAAAAAATGTTTCTGGGTCTCTGGAAGCTGCAGATTGTTGGCCAGTTGGGTCCAAGGACCGTGCATCAACCGTAGTTGGACTTTGTTCTGACCTATTGGATTTAAAGTCCTAACCAAAACCAAGCCATTGCCTGCTCTTCTGGGCCCTTCGTGGTGACTGGAGTCCTGGATTTATTTTTTTGAGGATGCAAAAACAATAGAAACAACCATTTGTTGACAGTAAATTTAATTTCGAAGCACAATATGTGTGAGGTTTGGTGATTTCGTGTGTGTGGGTAAACACGCCCCCTTAGAAAACAGCACATTATATGGCTGCTGTAGAGAATTCCAGCTATTTAGTGTTCAGAGCTCGCCTGAGGGAGGACCACAGAGTCCGAAACGTCGCGTTAGGCTTGAACACACGAACNAGCCACAGTAAATTTATTTCCTTCATCTACACAGATGATGTGCTCAGTATTTCTTTCTTCGTGGAAACGTACACAACACCACACACCCTAAACTTACCAACCCCTTGGGGGTCGTGGAAACCTCAGAGAGATAGCCACTAGTCGTCTGGGCCCTATGGGAATTTTTTGCATCACCAAAAAAATATTTCTTGGTCTCTGGAAGCTGCAGATTGGTGGACAGTTGGGTCCAAGGACCGTGCATAATCCGTAATTGGACTTTGTTCTGATTATTTGTTCTAGAATCCCTAACCAAGCCAGTTCCTGCTCTCTGGGCCTCTCTGTGGTGTCTGGAGTCCTGGATTTAATTTTTTGAGGTTGCAAAAACAATAGAAACAACCATTTTTTGACAGTAAATTTAATTTCGAAGCAAAATATGTGTGAGGTTTGGTGATTTCGGGTGTGTGGGGAAACACGCCCCCTTAGTAAACAGCACATATATGGCTGCTGTAGAGATTTCCAGCCATTTAGTGTTCAGAGCTCTCCTGAGGAAGGACCACAGAGTCCGAAACGGCGCGATAAGCTTGAACACACGAACGTAAGGCCTCCATCATGAGTCGGGGTTATGTAGAGACCACGGACATTTTATTTCCTTCATCATCTACACAGATGATGTGCTCAGTATTTCTTTCTTCGAGGAAACGTGCACCAAACCACACACCTAAACTTACCAACCACTTGGGACGTGGAAACCTAAGAGAGATAGCCACTAGACGTCTGGGCCCTTTGGGACTTTTTTGCATCACCACAAAAATATTTCTGGGTCTCTGGAAGCTGAAGATTGGTGGCCAGTTGGGTCCAAGGACCGAGCATAAACCGTAATTGGACTTTGTTCTTATTATTGGTTCTAGAATCCCTAACCAAGCCAGTGCCTGCTCTCTGGGCCTCTCTTTGGTGACTGGAGTCCTGGATTTAATTTTCTGAGGATGCAAAAACAATAGAAACAACAATTTGTTGACAGTAAATTTAATTTCGAAGCACAATATGGGTGAGGTTTCGTTTCTTTCTTCCCCACTGCCTTTCGTGTGGGTTGAAACACTCCCCCTTATTGAAAACAGCACACTAGATTTGGCTGCTGTAGAGAACTTCACCATTTAGTTCGGGTAAATTCTCTCCCTTTTTCCGTAGCTCGCCTGAGGAAGGACCACAGAGTCCGAAACGTCGCGATAAGCTTGAACACACGAACGTAAGGCCTCCATCATGAGTCTGGGTGATGTAGAGAGCCACAGTAAAATTATTTCCTTCATCTACACAGATGATGTGCTCAGTGTTTCTTTCTTCGAGGAAACGTGCACCACACCACACACCTAAACTTACCACCCACTTGGGTCGTGGAAACCTAAGAGAGATAGCCACTAGTCGTCTGGGCCCTTTGGGAATTTTTTGCATCACCAAAAAAAAAATATTTCTGGGTCTCTGGAAGCTGCAGGTTGGTGGCCAGTTGGGTCCAAGGACCGTGCATAAACCGTAGTTGGACTTTGTTCTGACTATTGGATTTAAAGTCCCTAACCAAGCCAGTGCCTGCTCTCTGGGCCTCTCTGTGGTGACTGGAGTCCTGGATTTATTTTTTTGAGGATGCAAAAACAATAGAAACAACCACTAGGAGTCATCTGCTGTCATATACTGTTTTGACGAGCTGAACTTGAAATTTCGTAGCACACTTGTGTGGGTTTGGTGATTCGTGTGTGTGGGAACACGCCCCCCTCAGAAAACAGCACTATATGCTGCTGAGAGAAATCCTGCCATTTAGTGTTCAAGCTCCCGCCTGAGGAAGGACCACAATCCCGAAACGCGCGATAAAAGCTTGACACCGAACGTAAGGCCTCCATCATGAGTCTGGGTGATGTAGAGAGCCACAGTAAAATTATTTCCTTCATCTACACAGATGATGTGCTCAGTGTTTCTTTCTTCGAGGAAACGTGCACCACACCACACACCTAAACTTACCAACCACTTGGGTCGTGTAAACCTAAGAGAGATAGCCACTAGTCTTCTGGGCCCTTTGGGAATTTTTTGCATCAGCAAAAAAATATCTCTGGGCCTCTATAAGCTGTAGATTGGTGGCCAGTTGGGTCGAAGGACCGTGCATAAACCGTAGTTGGACTTTGTTCTGACTTATTGGAATTAAAGTCCCTAACCAAGCCAGTGCCTGCTCTCTGGGCGTCTCTGTGGTGACTGGAGTCCTGGATTTATTTTTTTGAGGATGCAAAAACAATAGAAACAACCATTTGTTGACAGTAAATTTAATTTCGAAGCACAATATGTGTGAGGTTTGGTGATTTCGTGTGTGTGGGGAAACACGCCCCCTTAAAAAACAGCACATATATGGCTGCTGTAAAGAATTCCAGCCATTTAGTGTTCAGATCTCGCCTGAGGAAGGACCACAGAGTCCGAAACGTCGCGATAAGCTGGAACACACGAACGTAAGGCCTCCATCATGTGTCTGGGTGATGTAGAGAGCCACAGTAGAATTATTTCCTTCATCTACACAGATGGTGTGCTCGGTGTTTCTTTCTTCGAGGAATCGTGCACCACACCACACACCTAAACTTACCGACCACTTGGGTCGTGGAAACCTAAGATAGATAGCCACTAGTCGTCTGGGCCCTATGGGAAAGGACGTTTTTTGCATCATCAAAAAAATATTTCTGGGTCTCTGGAAGCTGCAGATTGGTGTCCAGTTGGGTCCAAGGACCGTGCATAATCCGTAATTGGACTTTGTTCTGATTATTTGTTCTAGAATCCCTAACCAAGCCAGTTCCTGCTCTCTGGGCCTCTCTGTGGTGTCTGGAGTCCTGGATTTAATTTTTTGAGGTTGCAAAAACAATAGAAACAACCATTTTTTGACAGTAAATTTAATTTCGAAGCACATTATGTGTGAGGTTTGGTGATTTCGTGTTTGTGGGGAAACACGCCCCCTTAGAAATCAGCACATATATGGCTGCTGTAGAGATTTCCAGCCATTTAGTGTTCAGAGCTCTCCTGAGGAAGGACCACAGAGTCCGAAGCGTCGCGATAGGCTTGAACACACAACGTAAGGCCTCCATCATGAGTCTGGGTGATGTAGAGAGCCACAGTAAAATTATTTCCTTCATCTACACAGATGATGTGCTCAGTGTTTCTTTCTTCGAGGAAACGTGCACCACACCACACACCTAAACTTACCAACCACTTGGGTCGTGGAAACCTAAGAGAGATCGCCACTAGTCGTCTGGGCCCTTTGGGCATTTTTTGCATCACCAAAAAAATATTTCTGGTTCTCTGGAAGCTGCAGATTGGTGGCCGGTTGGGTCCAAGGACCGTGCATAAACAGTAGTTGGACTTTGTTCTGACTATTGGTTTTAAAGTCCCTAACCAAGCCAGTGCCTGCTCTCTGGCCTCTCTGTGGTGACTGGAGTCCTGGATTTATTTTTTTGAGGATGCAAAAACAACAGAAACAACCATTTGTTGACAGTAAATTTAATTTCGAAGCACAATATGTGTGAGGTTTGGTGATTTCGTGTGTGTGGGGAAACAAGCCCCCTTAGAAAACAGCACATATATAGCTGCTGTAGAGAATTCCAGCCATTTAGCGTTCAGAGCTCGCCTGAGGAAGGACCACAGAGTCCGAAACGTCGCGATAGGCTTGAACACACGAACGTAAGGCCTCCATCATGAGTCTGGGTGATGTAGAGAGCCACAGTAAAATTATTTCCTTCATCTACACAGATGATGTGCTCGGTGTTTCTTTCTTCGAGGAAACGTGCACCACACCACACACCTAAACTTACCAACCACTTGGGTCGTGGAAACCTAAGAGAGATAGCCACTAGTCGTCTGGGACCTTTGGGAATTTTTTGCATCACCAACAAAATATTTCTGGGTCTCTGGAAGCTGCAGATTGTTGGCCAGTTGGGTCCAAGGACCGTGCATAATCCGTAATTGGACTTTGTTCTGATTATTTGTTCTAGAATCCCTAACCAAGCCAGTGCCTGCTCTCTGGGCCTCTCTGTGGTGACTGGAGTCCTGGATTTAATTTTTTGAGGATGCAAAAACAATAGAAACAACCATTTGTTGACAGTAAATTTAATTTCGAAGCACAATATGTGTGAGGTTTGGTGATTTCGTGTGTGTGGGGAAACACGCCCCCTTAGAAAACAGCACATATATGGCTGCTGTAGAGAATTCCAGCCATTTAGTGTTCAGAGCTCGCCTGAGGAAGGACCACAGAGTCCGAAACGTCGCGATAGGCTTGAACACACGAACGTAAGGCCTCCATCATGAGTCTGGGTGATGTAGAGAGCCACAGTAAAATTATTTCCTTCATCTACACAGATGATGTGCTCGGTGTTTCTTTCTTCGAGGAAACGTGCACCACACCACACACCTAAACTTACCAACCACTTGGGTCGTGGAAACCTAAGAGAGATAGCCACTAGTCGTCTGGGCCCTTTGGGAATTTTTTGCATCACCAAAAAAATATTTCTGGGTCTCTGGAAGCTGCAGATTGGTGGCCAGTTGGGTCCAAGGACCGTGCATAAACCGTAATTGGACTTTGTTCTGATTATTGGTTCTAGAATCCCTAACCAAGCCAGTGCCTGCTCTCTGGGCCTCTCTGTGGTGACTGGAGTCCTGGATTTATTTTTTTGAGGATGCAAAAACAATAGAAACAACCATTTGTTGACGGTAAATTTAATTTCGAAGCACAATATGTGTGGGGTTTGGTGATTTCGTGTGTGTGGGGAAACAAGCCCCCTTAGAAAACAGCACATATATAGCTGCTGTAGAGAATTCCAGCCATTTAGCGTTCAGAGCTCGCCTGAGGAAGGACCACAGAGTCCGAAACGTCGCGATAGGCTTGAACACACGAACGTAAGGCCTCCATCATGAGTCTGGGTGATGTAGAGAGCCACAGTAAAATTATTTCCTTCATCTACACAGATGATGTTCTCGGTGTTTCTTTCTTCGAGGAAACATGCACCACACCACACACCTAAACTTACCAACCACTTGGGTCGTGGAAACCTAAGAGAGATAGCCACTAGTCGTCTGGGCCCTTTGGGAATTTTTATTGCATCACCAAAAAAATATTTCTGTCTCTGGAAGCGCAGATTGGTGGCCCAGTCTGGGCCAAGGACCGTGCAATAAACCCTCTCAATTGACTTTTGTTCTCTGATTCATTGGGGTTCTAGAACCTAACCCTAAACCTAACCCTAACCCTAACCCTAACCCTAACCCAGGCTAGATTCTCTCTATCTAAAAAAACGGCCAATAAGAATATAGTTTATCATGCTAACCATTGACCTCATCTTCCGCCACTTCAACAGTACTCGCTTGATGAACTTGATGCTGTAGTTCAGGGAGTTCTGATCTGGCGTGACCTTTCGAAGGTTGCAGTTTGATTTCGCTGGTCCGGGCAATTTTCCGACAGCCAAAAACTTTGCGGTTCCCCAACTCCAGTTGATTTCTCAGTTCTAACATGGCAAATTCTGCCTACCCACATCAACATCTAAAAAGATTGAAATCTCACCCCTGAACCAACCACTCACCCACAAACCTAATAACGCGTTGCGTAGACTTGTGGACCTGAAATCTATCCTGCCGCAGACCTTACTATTCCCAGACGGCTAATCTCTACATATAAATAAAAAGCCATAGAATATAGTGTTACATGCAAACATTGGACCACAAATCTTCCTCCTCTTCAAACTACTCGCTGACTGGAACGTGATGCTGGATCGGATTATCGGGCAGTGACTTTTCGAGTTGCAGTTGTTGATTCGCTGGTCCGAGGCAAGTTATACTTCCAAAATTTGCCTTCCCAATCCCGTGGGACCTTTATCAGATCGAACGCGACAAAGTCCTGTCCTACCAAAATTCAACATCGAAAGTCCAATAAACAACACAGGACCAGGTCCATCGCTAAAAGATCGATCTAGCCCTGAACCAACACTTACACAAAACCTACCATTCGCTGAACTATGTACCTGAAACCTAGCCTTCCCAAACCTAATATCCAACGCCCAGTTAGGCTAATCTCTTAGAAGGAAACAAAACAAAACCAACAGGAATATCCTCTTCTCAATCTCCCTACCTCCTGGTTCTCCACATTCTCAGCCCAACGCCCAAATAGGCTGTTCTCCTGTAAAGGAGAGGGATCAATGCTTTCCTGGTATAGTCTAAACAGGCGTAGGCCCGTGCACGCATCATCAGTCTCCCTACTTTCCCACCCTTCCTAGACGTGTTCTTTCGTCGGGGGGAGCTGTTTTGGAACAATATTTCAAAACCTACCCTAACCTAACCCTAACCTTAACCCTAATCATGGGTAAAATTGGAAAAGGTGCGATCGACTAGCCTCGTGGGCGGACCTTTTTTGTTCCTTGTGGGTCTTCGGACTCGGCTGTTTTTGGGCAGAGGTCCTTGGGTGACTTCCGGAGAGATCTATCGTCTTATATCGCGGGATTTTTTCTGCAGACCTATCTCTCCCTTCTCTTCTCTCTCCTCCTTGCTTGGTCTTGCTCCCTCTCATGTGGCTCTGCTCTTGTCGCCGGCTTAGCTGGAGAAGGCCCCACCAAGATGACACCGAGATGCTGCAGACTCTTCTCGGGTGACCTGGGCAACCTTGCGGTGTTAACAAAGGGTCACTTGGGGGAGTGGTGAGTATCCAGCCCCCCTGGGTCCACTAGGACAGCACGCAGGGACGGTGGTCTGGGGCTAACAGACCTTAATTGGAGCCCAGTCTTTTACGGGTGATTAGCACCTTCCACGCAACAGCACATTTGCACCAACACCCCCACACACTGACTCTGTTCTTCTTGGTTCCTGGAAATCATCGATTCTTGTCCTTTTGGCAAGCCTTGATCTCATCGATTCCACTTGTTCCTTCTTCTGGACTACTCAAATGGATTCGACTTGTTCCCTCTGCCGGACTTCTCAAATATATAACTCGGAATGGTTTTCTTGTTTTGATATTCTTCCTGTTTCAAAAATCTAATCGATTTCTGCGGTAGCTTTTTTTCAACTAAAAATATAACACTTTTGGAAAAAAATTTAATAGAGTTCTGCGGTAGTTCATCAACAAAATTTTTTTACTTTTCAGATAACCCAAAATCTAATCGGCTTCTGCTGTCAGTTTTAAACTAAACATTCAACTCTTTATAATACCAAACCTTACATAAAAAGTCTAAACAGCCTTTAAAAGCACAATTAAAAATCGTACCTTAAAAATACCTCCATCCACTAATGTCGGACACAATGCTTCAATAAAGACCAGAAAACCAGACCCCAACCATCCAATTGGGGCTCTGAACAAACCAATTTAGCAATTGATGATAAGACACTCGCCTGGGACTGATCACCTAAGGCGGGCCGCCTCAGAGGAGGGTGTCTAGTGTTGAAAGAGCCGAAACACCCGATGAATCTGAGGTACATTACTGAAGAAGTGTCTTACAAATTTCCCTCACATAAACATGCCTGAGGGAGTAGGAAAATAATGGCAAAGCCTACCTACCAAAATCAAAACCGATAGATCAAGTGAAAAACAAGGACCTTGTCACTAAAAAGACCTATATCTAGCCCCGAACCAACACTTACCCTAACCCTACCATTCGTAGACCTATGGACCTGAAACCTAGCCTTCCCAAACCTAGTGACCAATGCCTATGACAGGCTATCAACTATCTAAAAAAAACAAATACTAATAAGTTTTTTTACCATCAACCATAGGACCATTCCATCGTCCTTCCTCCACTTCAACCACAGTACTTTGCTGACGTAACGTGATGCTGGATCAGGATTATCGGGCAGTGACTTTCGAGTTGCAGTTTGATTCGCTGGTCCGGAGTAAGTTCAGCCAAAAACTTTGCGTTCCCAGATATAGTTGATTTTCAGAACTAACATGGCAAAGTCTGCCTACCAAAATCAACATCAA
>JADLZN010010807.1:0-78892 GCA_018155175.1 Sinocyclocheilus anophthalmus | reverse complement strand
AGAGAAATTGCGAGAAAAAAAGTCAGAACTGTGAGATAAAAAAGTCAGGAATGCGAGACCCAAAAAGTCCGCAATTGCGAGAAAAAAAGTGAGAATTGTGAGAAAAAAAGTGAGAATTGTGAGAAAAAAAGTAAGAATTGTGAGACAAAAGTCAGAATTGCGAGAAAAAAGTCAGAATTGCGAGAAAAAACGTCAGAATGTGAGATAAAAAGTCAGAATTGCGAGAAAAAAAAAGTCAGAATTGCGAGAAAAAAAGTCAGAATTGCGAGACAAAAAGTCAGAATTGTGAGACAAAAGTCAGAATGGTGAGTTTGATCTCACAATTCTGTGAAAACACAAGTCAGAATTGGAGAAAAAAGAGAATTTTGTGTTTGAAAAAATGGCAGAATTGTGAGGAAAAAAGTCAGAATTGTGAGATTTAAAACGTCAGAATTGTAAGTTTATATCTCACATTCTGTGAAAAAAAGTCAGAATTGCGAGAAAAAAAAAAGTCAGAATTGCGAGAAAAAAAAGTAAGAATTGCGAGATATAAACTCAAAATTGCGAGGGGAAACCAACGTCAGAACTTGTCGAGAAAAAAAGTCAGGAATTCTGAGAAAAGAAGTCAGAAATGCGAGAAAAAAAGTCAGAATTGTGAGATAAAAGTCAGAATTGAAAAAAAAGTGAGAATTGTGAGAAAAAAAAGTCAGAACTGTGAGAAAAAAGTCAGAATTGCGAGACAAAAAGTCAGAATTGTGAGAAAAAAAAGGCAGAATTGCGAGAGAAAAAAGGTCAGAATTGTGAGATAAAAAGTCAGGAATTGCTTGAGACTAAAACATGAATTGCGGTAGGACAAAAAGTCAGAATTGCGAGTTTCAAAGTCAGAATTGTGAGACATAAACTCGCAATTCTGAGAAAAAAAGTATGAATTGTGAGATAAAAAGTCAGAATTGTGTGATAAAAAGTCAGAATTGCGAGAAAAAAGTCAGAATTGTGAGATAAAAAGTTCGAATTGTGTGATAAAAGTCAGAACTGCGAGAAACAAAGTCGGAATTGTGAGCACAAAAAGGTCAGAATTGTGAGATAAAAAAGTCAGAATTGCGAGAAAAAAGTCAGAAATGTGAGATAAAAAAAATCGCAATGTGAGATGAGACAAAAGCAGAATGAGAGATAAAAAAGTCAGAATTGCGAGGGACAAAATAAAGATTGTGAGATAAAAAAGTCAGAATTGTGAGATAAAAAGTCCGATTGCGAGAAAAAAAGTCAGAATTGCCGATGAAAAACAAGTCAGAATTTTTGAGATAAAAACAGTCAGAAATGCGAGACAAAAGACAAGGAACGGCGAGAAAAAAGGCAGAATGTGGAGATAAAAAAGTCAGAATTGCTGAGACAACAAAAGCCGATTGTGAGATAAAAAGTCAGAAGTGGTAAGTGGTTTATATCTCACATTCTGGGAAAAAAGTAAGAATTGGGAGATAAAACGTCAGAATTGTGAGTGAATTCATAATTCTGTGAAAAAAAGTCAGAATTGGGAGATAAAAAGTCAGAATTCTGTGAAAAAAGTCAGAATTGCGAGACAAAAGTCAGAATTGTGAGATTAAAAACTCAGAATTGAGTTATATCTCACAATCTGTGAAAAAAAGTCAGAATGGGAGATAAAAAGTCAGAATTGTGGTTTAGAGCTCACAATTATGTGAAAAAAAAGTCAGGAATGGAGATAAAAGTAGCATTCTGTGAAAAAAAAGTCGAATGCGAGACAAAAAGTCCGGAATTGTGAGATAAAACGTCAGAATGTGGAGTTTATATCCACAATCTGTGAAAAAAATCAGAATTGGGAGATAAAAAGGGCAGAATTCTGTGACAAAAAATTCAGAATTCCGAGAAAAAAGTCAGAATTGTGAGATAAAACCGTAAGAATTGTAGTATATGTCTCACAATTCTGTGAAAAAAAAAAAGTCAGAATTGTGAGAAAAAAAAGTCAGAATTGCGAGAAAAAAGTTAGAATTGTAAGATAAAAACTTGCAATTGCGAGAAAAAAACGTCAGAATTGCGAGAAAAAAATGTAATTGCGAGTTTATATCTCACAATTCTGTGAAAAAAAAGTCAGAATTGCGAGAAAAAAGGTCAGAATCGCGAGACAAAAAGTCAGAATTCCAAAAAAAAAATGTAATTGCGACTTTTTATGTCACAATTCTGACTTTTTTTTCACAGAATTGTGAGATAAAAAGTCGCAATTACATTTTTTTTTGGTTATTCAGTGGCGGGAACGGGTCTCATGGTAGGAGCTTTATATAGAACCCTAAATTTTGAGTTTCATTTTGAAGTGGGAATAATTTGTTTTCAATTCTGCTTTATCTTTTTATTTTCACTATAGGGCTACCTTTACAATTTCAGTACATGAATAATTAACGAATAATTGAAAAATAAATACCTGCATACATATATCTGATTGTACCAAATTATTCAATCAAATTATTTAGAATTCTACATCTATGAAATAGCTGTCAGATGACAGTAGCCTATAGCTTTGCACAACTGTAGTGGCTGTTACAGTCACCTATCCTTTGGAAATCTCTAATAGAACCATTCCATAGGAATCAGCTCCTCCAATCTTGTTTTAATCTTCATCTTATAAACAGATTAACTCGTTTTTTACTCTGCTTATGTATCACTTAGATTTTATTTGATGGTTGTTGTTTTTTAAAACATCAGTGTTGATAGATGTATGTCTTTATGTGACTGTGAAACTGTTTTGTTTAGAGCAGAATGGATGTCAGACTGCAGGGTTCATATCAACAGGTGGACAAGATATACTAAACTACACATCCATTAACAGACACATTCACGTGTTTCATTTGTTCATCCAACTGAATAAACCACATTCTAGTTGAACTTGTGCTACACTGACCCAAATAAAGGTCAGATCACAACAGGTTTCATTCTGTCTGACTCACAAACTAAACTGGTCAGAGAGCCCTCAAATTTATGAACAAAAAAAAACTTTTTCTCAGAGAACTGGCAAGATTTGAACTGCTAATTTACATTATTTTTTTTTACATTTTCTTCATAACCTTGGTGTCTGAATTTAGCATTAATAAACAGATATTTGAAAACTTTTTTCAAAATGCATCAGTTTCATCAATTTCATATGAACTGCTCATCAAGAAATAATAAAAAAAAATATATATATATGTCTTTACTCTTCTGGATTTTTGTCATGAACAAAAAACTGCAACAGTAGCCACACCAGGCACAAACTAAGGAAAATATCTTGAGACCAGAAACAGACTGTGGCTCTTCTCAATTTATATTTGTGCTTACTCGTTTCCTTTTTTCACTTCCATTAGTCACATCTCAGCTCCACCCCCTCAGGATGCTAGAAATGCAAGGAAAGAAAATCGAAGCTAATGCCTATTTGTATAGTGAAATATTCTTTATGACTGGAGTTCATCAACTGTTCAAGGGATCTGATCTTATATAGTTGAGGTTTGGTTATTCAAGAAATAATGTATAAGAAATACATAGGGGGAAAAAAATGAAAAAAATCCTAATAAATATTAATAAAATTAGATGACCAGTTGAACTATGTAACATGTATGATTAATTAAAAAAGGTAAAACATAAATTAACATTATAGAGTGTTGCAGCCATGATGTCAAAATATAATAGGGTTTTATAATAGGGTTCTTCAGTTTATATGTAAAACAAGGCCTGTGGTAAAATATAAACTGACAATACTTGGACATTTTACTCTGCAATGTAAATTACACACACCCATACTGAAAACGCATTTTTTTGTATTATATGCTTATTTTTAAAAAATATATGCTTGTATACATAGGAATGTTGTGTGAACGTTTTGTCTGTTGCTCCGGTTTATTGTAGTCTGAATGTGACTGGTTTTGACAGGGTTGAATGTGTGAGAGATGTCAAATACAATCAGCCAATAGTGTGGTTACATGTCTATCACTTGCCTTCTCTGTGAATGTGACCACAGACTTATTTCCCCATTTACTACAGTTAGTTTTTGATGAACCTTTAAAAATTGAAAAGTTAACATACTGATCTCAGCACTTCTCAGTGTGTATGTTTTGCTTTGTTTTTTTTTTTACCTGAACTGTTCATATGCTTCATGGTATACGAATATTCACATTAAATTGCAACAAAATGAGTTGACAAAAAGACACTTTGAAATGTTCATCAACAAATAAAAAGACTTTGTTTATCTTTTAGAGTATCTAAAACTGTCCATGTTTGATGATATCAGGTTTATTCTGGCTCTGATGTCTTGAACTAAAGCAGCAACAGTAGCCACGCCCACCGGAGCACACGTGACCAATCAGATCACAGCTTTAGTAAAACCACAACACCGAACACAAACTGAAGAAAAGCCTGAGCCCTGAAACAAACTATAACTCGGCTACTGGTTTAGATTTTATCGTGAGGATACATTTTCCTCAAATAATACCACCCCGAAAAATAGACATCACTTGAAAAATGCACTACACAACAGCAACAACAAAAAAAGGGTTTTGTCTTTTGCTCCAAGTGTGAGCTGTAGTGTGAATGTGACTTTTTTAACAGGATTGTAGGCCTATGTCTGAGATGTCAAACACAATCAGCCATCATCGTCTCTCATTTGCTTTCAGTGTGAGACCTTAAACTTGCAGCATTGTGTATTCTGATTAACCTTAAAGCACTTAAAAGTGACTAACCTACTGATCTCAGAACTTTTAAACAGGTATTTTTTTCTTATTATTTCTTATTCATTTATTTATTTATTTGCATTTGTTTTGAACCTTGACATTTTAAAAACTCTAAACCATCTGACCTAAATCACCAAACAATGTTTGTGTCAAAACTGGTTTGTTCAACACATCCAGGAGCATTATATCTATTAAGTATCACTTTAACATTATACAATTATATTTTCTGAAGGAAATACAAGTGCTTGGTAGGCAATAAAAGAGCAGTGAAGAGTTTTATGTTGCAGGTAAGTGTGTAAATTTAACACTGCAAGAAACGTTTTCTGTCTGCGAGCCACAAGAATCAATTTGTTGTCAACAGTTCGATGTAATCAGTACACTTTTTAAAATTGTATGAACTAAATATGTTACCATATTTTTGTTTAGTATTATTTAATGTATGTTATATGATGCATATGCATTAATCTTAAAATAAATGAATGAAAATCACAAATAATTGTTTTGTTTTGTTTTTTTATTAAAAAGGGAACACAGAAATATCAACTAATACACATTTTTGGAAATCCAACATCGTAGTTGTTAGAAAACACTCTCTGTCTTTATTGGTTCCAGATGTTTTACCCCTCCTTTCCTTTTTTCCTCTCCCTCTCACTCGCCCTCCCTGTACAGCACACTCTCTCGGAATCCCCCTCCTCTATCTGTTTCTCTCTCTCTCTTGTATTTTGATGTGTTTTAAGTCTCTTTTTTACTCATATTCGAGCCGTGACCCTGCAGGCGCTACATGTATACATTAGCTTTTCTTGGTTCAAATGCCCAAATAAGTGGAGAGTTGACTGAAGGAAAACCAGTGGTAAAGGAGTTGTGATGAAATATGAATGTCGACCGTTTCAACATCCTTCATGCCAAAAATCCTATCAAAGCATTGTAATATGTTTTTCTGTACATGTGGCCATTTTATATAAACACATGTTCTTGGCCAAAGATCCTATATGTGTATGTCATTCATATCCTCATTGGTTAAGAGGGTGAAACTCCCCTCGACATATGCCTATATAATATCTTTATATCTATGAATAAATTGAAGTATTGAGAATACATTTGAATGTGTGTTTTCTTGCTTCCCGGCCGTATCTACACTTTAAGGGACTGAGAAGATTTCACGGTGGCAAAGAGAATTTACAGAGGGACCAATTGTTATTTTTATTAACAGTAGTTAAGCATAATATGGAGCAATTCAAGATATTATGCATGCTAAATCTAAGAAACATGGAAAAATATCAAATCCAGTCACTATGAACCTCTTACATCATGAACATCTAGTTCTGCTATTGACCCAAATCCTTCACCCAATATATAAATGTCCACCTCAGTATATTGAAATATGCTTTATCAAGCATGCTGCAGTTAAGAGACTGACAAAGGAGCTGCACAACTCTGAAATATATTATAAGGAAATCAATAACTCATATTAATCACACTTGTACATAATGTATCAGTGTTTGTGTCGAGTCTTCAGGTTGTTCGAGACCCATAAGAAGCTGCTGTAGATCTGTATTTTCAGGACGTTGTGGGTGTTTCTTACTTGAACTTCCATCAGCAAAAACCTTTAATAGCCCTAATAATGCTAAGAAGAAAAAAATCTTAACACATTAAGAACAACTTAACCAATGTACCAGAAAATTAAATGATGTTCCTATTTTACAGACGCTACGGTCATGCTACTGTACATTGAATTGTAATAAGTCAGAATCCAACTCACCAAACATCCCAAAGACCAGAACAACACTGATCAGACCAAACACCAGAGTAACAGTCTGAATGGGGATGAAATCTATTACGCAGAATGACAATTAGTAAACATTAAATGAAATCGTAAATTGTTAAATAAAATCTAAATAATATGATGACAATGATCAATTAATCTAATGAAATACTATATAAAAAATACATATGTGGGTTATATACGTATATATATATCATTATATTATATATATTATATAATATATATATATATATAGATATTTGAATGCAATTAAAAATGTAAAAAATGTATCATCAAAAACCAGGCAGCTGAAAGAAGATCAGCTCAGTGTAAACACTAGTATCATCTCTGATGTACCTGCACACAGCTGACAGAGTTGGCTGATGTTCAGATGTTTGGTCTGGTTGCTGATGTTGTTGTTCAGCACACAGCTGTAGGTGTTTTTATCCTGATGTTCCACCTCCAGAGGTAAAGAGAGACTGATGCTGAGATCAGACGCACTGATGCTGGAGATTAAACTGTTTCCTTTTTTCCAGGAGAGAGTCACATGAATCACATTCAGCACTGAACACAGCAGTGAACATTTAGAGACTGATGAACTTCCAGACGATGAAGAACATTGTGAAGTGTCTCTGATGATGACAGGAACGGGAAGAAGAGCTGGAAAATATCAGAGGATGAAGAGAAATCAGAGTCAACATGAACAGGGGACAGTACTAATAAATTAAGTTTTTTCCTTGTAAAGATATAAAGATTTATGGTCAAAACAGTTCTGGAGAGAAAAACATTCTGCTGCTGTACTCACCATAGACCGTAACATTGAACGTTTTCTCTGCTTCTTTATTTGTGGTGATCTCTACTTGATAAAGTCCAGAGTCTGTGGTTCTGATGTTTGTGATGGTGAGAGATCCAGTCTGATTATTCATCTTCACTCGGTCTCTGAATCTCTCATCAGTAACGTGACTGATATTTGCCTCTCTGTTGATTTCAGCAATGACAATATTTGGGTTTTCAGCTCCAAACATCCACTCTATCACTGCATCATTTATCTGTATGTCAGTATCAGTGTGTAGAGTGACTGAATCTCCCTCCATCACTGACAAGCTCTTCATTTCACCTGCCACAACACCAAACACTCCTGAAACACATTCATACACGAACATTACCCTTTTACTTTCTTTATTTCACTTTTTACCTAACTAAACAGTAAAACGTGAGTAGCATTTCAGACTGATTTGACATAGATGAGAAAAACTTGAACTCTCTTCTATTATTAAAAAAGAAAAAGAATAAGAAAAAAAAAACGGTGGTTGACATGTAACTCTTGCAAATTTACATACCACTATTTTTCTCTATATTGTAAGAACTGAATGAATAAAAAATATTTTAAAACATACCATTGAAATGCCACAACCATAAATGAAGCAAAACTAAAGCGAGAACTATATTCTTCAGCAGTTTAACTTATGATACAATCACCTCAATAATCACTCGAAACTCTTAGACAGGAGTGTACATCCTAGCATGTGAACGCACACAGGCACATAGTTGTGGTTATTATTTTTTTATGTACACAGCCCTGTTATTATATCAGTAACAGAAAACAAATACATTCTTCAGTGTTTATATATATATATGTGTAATATTCCTTAAGAGTTGAGGCGAGCGCTTTGGATTGTTGGCGAAAGCTGGTGTTTTAGCCTATGGGGAAAAATATGTATACTGTTTTTAATTCTGTATTATTTTTAAATGTGAATCACTATATCTTTTCATTTTCTGTAGCATGCACTGATTCTATCAAATGTTAAACCCAGGTGTAACCAGGTTGTCCCTCAGATAACAGCACATAATGGCTTTTGACTTTCTCCTTGCAGGACTCAAACCAACAACCTTCTAGTTGCCAGCTCTGAGCTTTAGCCAAATGGACTATAATTGTTGATATTTTGACTTGAAATACAGTTTATGATGAAAAGGTCACCACATATAGCTTTGCACAAAATTTAAGCAGAATGGGTGTGAGACTGTGAGGTTCATACAGTTGGACAAGATATACTTTACTCACAAACTAATCAACCACACATACATTAATAGACCCTATTAGGAACAAGTACTATTTGTTCACCCAACAGAAAAAAGAAAAGGAAAAAAAAAAACACACACACACATTCATAGTTCATAGTTGACTTCTGTGCGTCACTGACCCAAATAAAGCTCAGACCACAACAGGTTTCTGTTTGACTCATAAACTAAGCTGGTCAGAGTGCATTCATATTTATAACAAAAAATAGTGCACATGGGTTTTATATGTGAATGGTTTTTTGTTTGTTTGTTTTTTAAGATTTTTTTTTTTTCGTTTAGTGTGTGTGTGTATGTGTGTGTGTGTGTGTGTGTGTGTGTGTGTGTGTGTGTGTGTGTGTGTGTTGTGTATTTTAAGGAGGTTACACTGGAAATGTGACACACCAGGAAGTGGTTTCATCATCTTTTTGCTTCCACTTGGCTGGTTTGTGGCTCATTTATAAACCACCTCAATACTCATATTTTTTATTATTGTTTCCTTGTAGCAGTCAGAGTACTGCATGCATATAACTAAATAAACCCTGCTTATTAACAGTTATGTAATAATCTAGAGATACTCAGTATGACAAAAAATAAATATTGCATATTTATGTTGAATGTGTCTTATAGACTCACCTCCAGTGATTACAGTCTACTGACCTCTAGTGTTGATGCAGAGGTTTTTATTTCATCTGCTGCTTCACTGGAATTATTTGTCTGCTCATCCTGTCTGCCAAGTAGTGGGGCTGTTGTGTCTTCACTAAAGAGAAAGTATGTTCTAAAGGGACCACAAAAGGTCACTAGAGACAAGTACGGCATGCCCAGGAAAATTTGTAACTGTATGTTATTTTTAATGTTTTTCTTTCTTTTAATAAAGTTAACTATGAATGAATGTAACATTAAATAGAGCACAGAGCTAAACAAGTTAAAATCAGAGCCATAGTCCATTCAGCATGCATTTGTTTTTCAAATAAAACTGCTCAAACGCACAAGTTTTATTCATACAGTCTTTGTATTTAATGGAGAAAACATAATGGAAATTTAACAACGTCATTGTCAAAAAGAATGAGAAATCTGATCCAACGCTTGCATTTTTAGACATTACTGGCTGATTTCTGAGACTTGTTGCTGAATTACAGCTACAGCAGCAGTGTGGTTTGAAAACTTAGCCTACAGGATATTCAGAACAACTTTTATTCTCAGTTGACAAATATTGCTAGTATTACTCTGCTTATCTCAGATCTAGACATTTGTGTGGCTGTCCCCACCTCCATATGTTCCTTTCTGCAAATTATCACACCTTTTTTAAGCATTCTGCAGAAGTGTGATGATATAAGGGGATTTCATGACACTTTCATTTAATAAGCCTTTTAATTAGCACTTTAAGTTAATAACATTAGCAGTCGCTGAAAGGCCTTAATTTGCTATAAAATCTATAATGCATAATATATCATAGCATATCAAACACTTGGTGAGAAGACTGATACACAGATGTTAGCATCACAAAATATCAAACACGTCAATCACAGGAAATCAGGTTTGCTCCGGCCACTTTTTTTACCAATCACATGAACTTCATAAGTGACTGACTGAAAGATATTACATAACATAAATTTAAAGATTTACATTTATAGTATAACACAAAGGCAAAGAGAAAACTCTTGACTGGGTTAAAATGCAGACCACCTGTCTGGACGCAACACTTTTTCTGAAGCAAACCAAACCACAGTGCACATCCATCATCTAAATGTGTGCTTGGACAACCACAAGAGTTTCAGTTTGTTCTTAAATGCTGTGAAATAAGTATGAGGTCAGCTGCATGCTTCTTTTTATAGTTTTGGCAGCTGCAAAGCAACATAAGTGCTGTTGACTGAACTAGGATGAATATTTGTATACAACATGGAAGAGTCCTCTTCAGCATGCTGAAAGAACAATGAAGAAATTAGTTTTAGATAGATAGATAGATAGATAGCAATTGATAGATAGATAGATAGATAGATAGATAGATAGATAGATAGATAGATAGATAGATAGATAATGTACCTGTGATTGGTTTGGATCTAGATGCTGTTGAATAACTTGTGTCGGCTGTAGGTCAGTGTTATGAAGTTGTTGTGAAAGTTCTGCAGGCCTTCTAGCACAAACCTTCAATAGTCCTGAGAATTCAATAAAATAATAAATGTTTATGCAATCACAACGCTTACAGGATTATGTTGATATTTTTGTAAATGGATCCCCTGTATTTTTATTTGGGAATGCACAATATATCGGTATCATATCGGTTATCAACTCGATCTCATGAGAAAACGTAACTATTTCACAGGGAGGATTTTGTATGAATTTGTATGATGTGATTCATATAGAAACGAATTTAATTAAAAAAATAAAAGATTTTTCAAAAAGTAAGCATAAAGGTAATCTAAATCTAACCATCAGTGGGACATAAGCGAATTGTATGTATAAACATATGAATGGGAATGTACAAATTCATACGAATTAGCCACCAACTTGTGAAAATTTGAAATAGTTGCAAATTGCCTTAAGAGTGTGTTGGGTTATTGGCCGATATTAGAGATTGTTTTTTATATATACTTGGTGATCATAGATTTGATGCTAATAAATTTACATTCTTATTTTGACATTTAGATGCCTTTACCATCATTACACATTCCTTTTAATGTTTATGTTTTAAAACAAAAGTAATTAAATGATCTTCAGAAAATGTCAAAATAAGTATATATTTATATAATATATAGATCTAATATATACGTACGCAGTGCGATATGGCTATTATAATTCAGCACAGCAGGGGCGGATTGGCTATCTGGCAATTCTGGCAAATGCCAGAGGGGCCGGAACATTTTGTTTAATGTGGGCCGGTCAGATTTCTTCTAAATATATATAAATAAAATAGTTTTAACGGGCCAACAGCACATAGGATGGGTTTTTATCGCTTGCACAATTTCTCTATGATTATAATAATAATAATGTTAATAATAAATAAATATTAAGCATTTGGCCCAGTCGGCAACAGCTGGCCGCCTGGTCCCGAGATGGGCCGACCGAACCGTTCAGTCAAAATCAAGCACTCATCAGAGAGATTGCAACACAAGCAAATTTTCAGTAAAAGCTAGATAATGGACTGTAAAAAAAGGAAAGGTGGTGCAGAAAAACTTTGAGAAAGGAAAAAAAAGGGCTTAAGTCCGATGCTGCTAAATGCGTAAAATTAACCAAACTCTTTTCAAAAGGTTTAAATTCGGCTGCTGCAGCGGAGGACAGTTAGTGCCGCCGAGGTAAGAAGAAAACAGAAAATACAGCTAGCACAAGTCATTTTCACACTACTTCTGCCAATTAGCTCATTTTTTTTGACAGTTAGCCTCATTGTAGTTAACAGTTGTTAAGCTTAGCGTAGAACCCGTTATCTTTAAAAATGTCTTGCTTGTGTAATGGTTAAAATTAAGTGTTAACCGAGCCTGTTACTGAATTGCACAGCGATAAGATGGGATTAGTGGTAAAAACTGATGTAGGCTCCTTGCAATATAGTCTAACACATCAAAAACCAATAGCAATAGCCATAGTCAGATTGTAGTGAACTTACATTGATATGGAGATAGTAGGGAGGGGGACATCATCATCTCAATATGTATCGCGATATTATTTTTTTCAATAACAGTGATATGATTTTTAAACACATTTCCTATATTTCGATATACATTGTAATTTTTCCCATACATTGATTTATTTGTGGAGTTTGACTTCATTGAATAAACATGAACACTGCACGTTTCAAAATCATAACATGGCGTGTGTGGGGGGGAATGTATCTCTGAAGGGAATTCACTGTCTTCAGAAAAGTTTCGATGGCAATTTCATTTGATCTGATAAAGTAGCGTCATGAGCGACTGCAGCGACTCTGAGCACTTTTCATACCTTTTTTTTTCTGGCTGAAGCACATTTGTTCAATCTATTAGAATAATCAGCCTACACTACCAGTCAAAAATTTTTGAACAGTAAGATTTTTAATAAAAAAGTTTTTTTTTTTAATGTTTTTTAAAGAAGTCTTTTGTGCTCACCAAGGCTGCATTTATTGATCCAAAGTACAGCAAAAACAGTAAAATGTTGAAATATTTTTATTATTTAAATGGCTATTCTATTTGAATAGATTTAAAATGTAATTTATTCCTGTGATCATACATAGGCAAATTTTCAGCATCACTACTCCAGTCTTCAGTGGTACATGATCCTTCAGAAATCATTCTAAATATGTTGATTTGCTGTTATCAATATTTAAAACAGTTGAGTACTTTTTTTTCAGGATTCTTTGATGAATAGAAAAATCCAAAGATCAGCATTTATCTGAAATAAAAACTTTTGTAACATCCTCACTATTCCATTCAGTTCATTTGTATTATTTTTTTGTGAAAGAAATTATATAAATTAATAAGTTTATTTAGCAAGGATGCTAAAATTGATCAAAAGTGATGATAAAGGCATTTATAATGTTACAAAAGATTTCTATTTCAGATAACTGCTGTTCATATCGATATCGGAATTATACTGTATCGACTGAAATTAAGAAATATATAGTGATATCAATTTTGGCCATATCGTCCAGCCATAGTAGATAGTCATGTATTAAAATAAAACATTGAGCACGCATACAGTACATACATTTACAGTATGCAATTAATCCTTAGGTAGGGTGGACTGCAGAGTCAAGTGTCATGGAGGTAGGAAGACACAATGAGAGAGACACACCCTGATACAGATGCTGCCAGTTTCTTAATAATGTGGCTCTAATTAACTATTAATTAACTCTTAGGATAGGCAGGAAACACACACAACACAAACACACACACAGAGAGAGAAAGAGGAGAGAGAGAGAGAGAGAGAGAGCGATCCACACCACATACAGACTTTACATCACCACACACCACCAAATGCACATGCAAAACACATAATAGAAGAACACGTCAGCTACTTAATTCACAATAATTGAAGCAGAAGAACTTGCCTGTTGAATATTAAAAACAAACGAACAAACAAAAAAAATCTGGATCTGCAAATCAACTGTTCTTGCTCATTCCCAGACTGGATCTCTTCTCTCCACTTTCCCTAATTGCAGATTCATTTATTAGATCTGTCAGCATTAATATTTTTATACTTAGATTTTTTTTGGGGGGGGGTGATCAAACTGTAACACTGTGTGTTCAAACCAGACATGACGCGACGTGATAAAAAGTATATTTTCCATGTAGTTTTTGTCCTAACCACCCACGACACGTGACAATAAGCGACATGGGATTCTATTTTAGAAATGTTTTTTATTTTTTGCGACATCGCGGCAGGAACAACATACAAAATATGACAGTGATAATCTCAAGTAATGATTATGGGCTTTATTCAATGTTAAAAGTGTCTAATGTGAGTTTGAATATTATTCTGCGTGATCTTTATAGCCATAGTGAAAGCAACAACATAGTTTACCTCAGATCTTGAAAATAAATTAAAGCAAACTTGTACGTTAAAACTGTGAACTCACTGCGAACCAACACGTGTATTCCAAAACAAATACGTCAGCCACTCACTCAAAACTGTTCAGTCCATTCACATCATCTATTTTCCGTGTCCACTTTTCTTTTCTACACACTCGCCATGTTTTTGCTGTCACATCGTATCTACACTGGGCGCAACAAAGCATTGCAAATCATTTGAACTTTGTGTCAGTACGTCATAAATAGAACGAGTCAGCAGTTTACTGTCGGGGATTTGTCGCGCCGCGCTGCATCCAGTGTAGACAGCATTACTGATTATAATGGGTTCTATTGTATTTGGTTGCGTCGCGCCGCTCGCGTCCGGTGTAGACACGATGTAAGTTAATGTAGCTTTCTGAAGCTGGGTTTGAATTTTCATGCCAAATTTGAAATTAGCGTGGGCCAAACATTTTTCTCTCACGGGCGGGATGTGACCCGCGGGCCGCCTATTGAGGAACCCTGTCCTATACTGTGTTCATTAACTAGGATGTTGCTGGAATCAGTACAGCCAGAGACCCCTGGTCTTCCAACACCAGTGCTGTGAGGAAGGATGCTACGGTAGGCCTAGCAGAGACAGGGAGGAGTGTGGTAGAACCAACAGACAGACAGTGACAACAAAGAACAACATACTGTAGAGAATGACAGTAACAGCAGACAAATGGCATAAACAGACAGCACACATACTCTACAACACCCTCAGATTCTTTTTCTTCTGTTTTTACTGTATGTGTAAAGTTTTTTATAAACGTGTGCTCTTTAAAAAGTAGTAAGCATTGTTTGCCAGACACATACATTAAATGTTTAAATATCTGTTTATGGTACTGCTTATATTATTTCACCATATGTACACAAATGTAAGTAGTGAATGTGTGTGTCCGTGGGAGGTGGCTGTGTCGGTGTGGTAGTGTGAGCTGGTGTGGCTACAGTGCCTTGGCTGAATTTTTGTCCCAGTCCGCCCCTGAGCACAGCTATGATTCACCCCTAGGCCGTAGTTAATTACAGCATGCTGATATACAGCCATATCTCACAGCTACTCGTGTGATATTGTGTTTATACAACAGTTCGATGGCACAAGTGTGTAAATACATAAGAAACAACAACGTGTCTTTAAAAACTCTCTTTTGTGTGAACTACTTCAAATCTAAACTTGACAGTTTAACAGCTGAGCCCAAGCCTCTGTTACTAATTCCAAAATGTCACTTTAGAACTAGTAATGAAGGAATGCTGAGTTGCTTCATTTTTTACACTAATGAAAACTCACCTATGACAACAATGACTAAAACAACATTTATCAGGCCAGATATGAGGGTAAGAGTCTGCCATGACGTCTGCTTCTGCTCAGTGTACTTCACCGATGTATGATTCTGCTGAATATACTGCACTACTGTATAATTCTGACACTCAGTTGGTGGAGCTGGTTCTGTAAGGAAGGAATAAAGTCCCAATCGGTTAATAATCTCTAAATAATCACTGTACTGAACAGCTTAATTAGCAATAGTGCACTTACCAATGATGTACAGTCTGGTGCCGTTGCTGAAATGTGGATTTCCATCTGAGCTCATACAGAAATAAACTCCTAACTCATCCGTAGTGACATTATTAATGAACAGATGTTTAGAGGTCACTGAATATTTTTGTTTGTAACTTGCATTATAGTAAAAAGGAGTTGGGTTTGAGAATGAGCGTAATATCATAACTAAAGAAAATGGAAGATTCAGTAAAAACCAATAAACCTCATTTGTAAGATCACAGTTTATGGTCACATTTTGCCCCAAATTTATTAGCTGATCTGTTAAAGTCTCTGCTGCTTGACACCATATAAGTAGACCTACAAGAAAAAAAATCAAAGATTCAGATTAATTCTTCACAAAAAATTTTTTTTACAAACATTTTGTTGGCTGCTTTTCCTTTATTATCCAGTCCATTTGAAAACAATAAATTGGTCTACCTATTTTTTATATGTTTCTATGCAACATTAAAACTATCAGGAGAAATCTAGTGTCTAAACTTTTGACTGAAATAAAGTTCAGAAAGCACATTAAAAGCTGTAATACTCACAGAGATGAAACTGCAAAATCCTCATGTTGTAGCTGCAAATAAAGCACTTGATATGAAACCGGGGTCCCTCCCAGACAGCACTGAATGCTAGTACACAGCAAAGAGAGAAAAAATTCAACCACGCGACGGCACAGGAAGTCAGCTCTGATCAATTTTTTTCCCACCTATCATCTACATTTCATGAGTAACTGGGTGGAGAAATTGCATAATATAAATCTAAAGGGTTAGATGGATAGTTTATAGAAATAAACATGGTGAGTGAGGGGGAAAAAACCCTGAATTGAGACAATCAAGACTTAATAAAATGTTGCAATTAATTTCTGAGCATCCAGTCCCTGATAGCACACATACATGCGAGTTTTCGTTTGATGTGCAAGGTGATAAAAAAAAAAACATTATACAGACACTTAATATTTAATGATTGTAGCATACCAGTTGAATGGTATGTGTTTAAGAGGGCGTGTTCAATAATTGGGTGTGTTAAAAATGCATGGATGTCTGACAGCTCTCCTGTGTGTTTAATCTCACTGCACGAACCCACGACATAACAATGATCATTAATTAATTACATTTGGTAGATTATACCTCCATTAATTAGGGTGGCCATATGCACCGTTCATACGGGACACGCCCCGGCCAGGATTTTAATATTGCCTAAAAGATCAAAAGCAGTTTGACCAATAAGATGCAGGTATTGTACATAATATCGGCCAATCGTGGGGATGCGTGTGAGAAGACGAGATCTACAGGGAACGATCAAAGCGATGCAAATATGCGCAAATGTTTGTTCGTTCGTTTGACTTGAAGCATCGCTGTGCACCGATCAAAAAAGACACCAAAGCTCTGCTCTCTATAGCTCTCATGAATGCCACACAACGATCGACCTGCACAGTGCAATGTCCGCGGTTTGAAGCAACCCCAATAAGTGATATTTAGCCCCTAAAATGTTAATTTTACCAGGGGAACCCGCCAAAAATTTTTTATTTTATTTATCCAATTTTTATCGGGGAACCCCCCTCGAAACGCGATTGGGCTAGTTTTGAGTAGCAATTGGATAGTTTTTTGTTGTGAAAACCTGGGGAAGTCGTGGCCTAATGGTTAGAGAGTCGGACTCATAACCCAAAGGTTGCGGGTTCGTACCGGCAGGGATTGTAGGTGGGGGGATTTAATGTACAGCGCTCTCTCCCACCTTCCAATACCACGACTGAGGTGCCCTTGAGCAAGGCACCGAACCCCCAACTGCTCCCCGGACGCCGCAGCAAAAATGGCTGCCCACTGCTCCGGGTGTTTGTTCACGGTGTGTGTGTGCACTTTGGATGGGATAAATGCAGAGATGTGGCATACTTGGCCACATGTCATGTCACTCACTAACTTAACCCTGTTCTCCCGTCAAGTTTCAAAATAACTCGTACGTCACAGTCTTTGCAGGCAGGCTGGCATCCGTCCGCTGCCATCCTCTCAAATTACGACAGAGTCCGAGAAGAAAAACAAGAGGTTTTCATATGATTCTACTGCCTGCAACATGAGAACCAGGTATAGTTATGTGATTTTTTTACATTACATTTACATTATTACTTTACTTTGCTTTTGTTGTTTGTTCATTTGAATTTGAAAGCTGCTTGCTTTAAGCATTTCTAATTTAGAGTGCCCTTCTGTGACTGTCCCATTGGAAGTGTGCTAGTGTGCTATATACTGTAGGAGAGCTTGGACGGTTGCAAAACTCTTTTTCACAATTCTTTCAATTTCTTAGAGACTGTTTGTATTAGAAAGCCAAAATTTTAATAGGCCACATCTGTCCGCTACTCACCCATACTCCTGTAACATGTAAATATCATAATACAATTTATTATTGAATAGACAAAGTAAAATGTTGCAACTGACCCCAAAAGAGTGGACGGTTCCAACATTCAGTAAAAGGTTATTTAAAATATCCGTAAATATTTGAAGTTTAGCCATTTTTCTTAATTATTTGTGCACAGACTTCAATACGTTAAAACTGTCTGTATAAAAAAATGTATTTAATAAAAATCAAGAGACTGAAATTTAATGGTCGTCTACTTCTGTTAACCTCTGTGAAAGTTTACTGAACTGGGGCCAGATGCATAAACATAGCCACTATGTGAAGACAGTGTCTTAAAGAGGGATAGTTCACCCAAAAATGAAAATTACCCCATAATTTATTCACTCTCAAGCCATAGGTGTATAATACTTTCTTCTTTCAGACGAATACAATTATAGTTATATTTAAAAATATGTCCTGGCTCTTCCAGGCTTTGTAATGGCAGTGAATGGGTGATATTCAAAACGTGCACTTGATATGGGGGGGGGGTTAATAAAGGCCTCCTGAAGTGAATCAATGTGTTTTTGTAAGAAAAAAAACATATTTAAAAGGGGACTACTATGCATAAATCACTTTTATAATGTGTTTGAACACAGTTGTGTGGCTGCAGTGTGTGAAAACAACCAGCCTATAATGGTAAAAATCCACCCACTCATTCTTTTATAATCCCAATAAATCATAAACAGTCTGTCCAAACATGTGGTTCCAGATTTCTCCCTACGTACACATCATCATAGGGAAAAAGTCCCACCCATTTGCGATGATCTCTGCCCTTTTAGCATAGACACAGCCCTGAGTGAGAAGCAGCAGTCCGCCATTACTGTTTTCTTGCTGTAGCTGCTGGAGATATACAATGTCAGCACCAAAGAGGCAATACAAGTGTTGTGTTTTGGGATGCACAAACGAACATAGGCATCTCCATAAACTCCCTCCATCTGAGCCGCTGAGGACACAGTGGTTAAATTTCATTTTCAAAGGAAATGTCCCAGAAAAAAATCGGTAAAGTAGCTTCTTCTAGAGTCTCTCCTTCATTGTCTGATTCCGGTTCGAACATATAAGGCTGAACTAGGGCTGGATATATCACAATATATTTCTTAATTTTGGTCGATACAATATAATCCCAATATCAATATGAACAATATAAAAAAAAAGCCTCAGAAAAACTGCCAAGAACACCCACAACATATGTCTGTACCTAAAAACTTCTGAAAAAAATATTTTCCAAGTCTATGAAACCTCCTCCTATAAAACTATATAATATTTTAGAAATAAAAACGTTACAAGTAATGTTCACCTTTTATTTGTATTTAACCTTCATACAAACAAATGTGAAATCCCATCAAATAAACATAAGCTCTCAGACTCACCTTATTAATATTAATATGTTTAACTTTAAACTATAACATAGGATGATTATTCTTATAGATTGAAACAAAAATGCTTGAGCCAGGATAAAGAATATGAGAAGTGCTCAGAGTTGCTGCAGAAATCAGAAAAAAGAGTGAGCAACAACAAAAAACACATGTTGCTGGAGATGGACTTATTGAAAATGCAAATTAATTCTCTGTGAGCAGAGGCGACTTTTGGATGAGAATTGCCGTTATATCACAGAGGTTTCGACACGTGCAACCCGCCTGCGCCTTGGTTATTATGTTTTTCATACCAGCAACGCGTCTTTTTCATCCGTACCATATTGTCCTACCGCTTTTTCATCCCACGATAAAATTGAAATCTATTTCACGTCTACCAACTGTTTCTTAAGACCAGATTTAGTTTCCTCAAACCTCGACCCGACAACTCCATACTAAAATCACCGTGCCCACATTTTTAGTTTGAAAAGCGTGAATTGTTTATTCAATGAAGTACCCACACCAAATAAATCAGTGTATGGAAAACACTGGTAATGTATATTGGAATATCGGAAATGTGTTTAAAAAATCATATCACCGTTATTGAAAAAAATTATATCATGATACATATATACTATATACAATGTATATCTAATTATATTATATATATACCTATTCTATATATATAGCCTTTTGCTATTGAATTATTGTCAGTCTAGGCTGACACCGCGGTTATGAGCACGTACAACCTGAAGCTGATTCTTCAGTCAAAAAACCTAATACTGTCAAAATGACACACAATTTTCCCATGAAAGTAAACTGTTGGAGAAAAACGGATGTGAGTTTGCCTTGATATTAGATGTTGAAGATCTTAAGCAGACGTACTCAAACAACTTGCTGTGTCATTAAAGGGGGTAGTTCAACCAAAAATGGACAATTTGCATTATTTACTACTCCCATGGTTGTCCCAACCGTATTAATTGTTCTTGTGCTGAACACAAAAGAAGTATTTTGAAGAATGTGGGTAAACAAACAGTTGCTGGTCCCCACTGACTTAAATAGTAGGGAAAAAAATATGAAAGTCACTGGGAACCAGCAACTGTTTAGTTTCCCACATTCTTCAAAAATAACTTTTAAGTTCAACAGACGAAAGGTGTTGGGTTTTAAAAATAACTTGCGAGTGAGTAAATGAATAAAGTTTTTCATTTTGGGGTGACTACCCCTTTTAACCGGGGGTCCTATATTAGCTCTTTTACAAATCTGGATTTGTTCTTGGGGGGGCACTAGAACAGGTCTTCATACAGGTTGTTCGGAAAAACATATTTTTCACTATTTTACATTATTACACAACTCTCTCCCCAGTCTGGCCATGACACCGGCTCGAATAGTTCTGCATCAAACTGAAGGACCGCCTTCTGAATTACGAAAATGGTGTTTTTGTGATGGTTAACTCGGCCAGTGTGGTTGTGATGGTTAGTTGGCCTTAGTGTGTGTTGTGATTTTGGCAGCTCTCGGCGCCTGGTCGGGAAATGTCATACTCCTTACCATAGCGCCTGCGAGCTTCAGTGTAAATATTGTTCAAAATCAAATCAATTTGAGCCCGATTTAAACCGGGATGATTGTAACCACTCTAAGTTCGTTCTGCCTTGGGAAAGCTAGCGTGTCTACAACATAGTGATAATCATTGCCTTCTCTAGTGCAGCTGAACCAGGTCTCATCCCATTCGTCGATCTTTGTGATATCACAAATCCCGGAAAATATGCATTGTAGTCCAAATGAGCCATTCTTTAAGCTTTGTAATTTTGCAGATCTTTTTTATGCTCAAACAGCACATTACAGACTAACTAAAGTTGAAAAAAATTAAAAAGCATAATAGGACCCCTTTAAAAAACAACAAAACACAAAGAGAGAAATCACTCGCTACACTCTAAAAACTGCTGGGTTAAAAACAACCCAATTAGGGGTTATTTTGGCAACCCAGTGCTGGGCCAAAAAGGGACTAAAGTCTAGGCAAATGTAACCCAAAGTTGGCTAGGAATAAATCTACCAATCTTGTTCACTTTAAATCCCTTTTACACAAAACAGAAGACTATCAAAAGAGAAATCGTATTAAAAACCCACAAACAAGAGGGGGGGAAAACAAGTCAAAAGAACATGCATGTCCGAGAAGAAAATGCAGAAAAGTATGACCATACAAGATACCGAGTTGATATATTAAGCATTGAACATTTGTTGAATATAACTTTAAGACCACATTTTACTTTTTTGGTAAATTTTGTATATTGCATAAAACTATTATACAAAAACACTATTATACAATAATTGTACAGTTAGTTAATAGTTAAGTTCTTTACAGACTATTCTGGCATGACAGTAAATAAACCACAGCATTAACACTGATATTATAACATTTAACACAAGCATATGTGTGAAAGAATGTGAGCATGTGTATGAATGACAGTGTAAACTCCATTTCTACTAAACAATCCAAACACAGAAAAAATTTAACTTTTTTTTTTTTTTTACCAATTATACACTTCGTTTGTTTCATAGTCATGAACTACCAGATCTACGGCATCGCTGCCAATTTTCATGATTTCTTTAGCATAACTGATGTAGTCATGAAGAAGCCCCATCAGCACAGCATCTTTTACATTATCCAGGGCAGCCTCCTCCAATAAAACCACTGTTGCATCAGTTTGGGGGAAATGTCATTCTCCTCTTTGACCAGCATTCATCCCAGTCACCACCTGTTCTTCATCAGTGGCCTAAAAAGAGAAAAACATTTGAAAAAAAGAAAACATTTAATTAAAATCTATCCATTTTCAGATAGAGGTGCATCCACATCAGTAAGGATAGGTAAATAGTCTGTTTTATCATTTTAATCACTTTGTGTGGTTGTCTCTGTCTTCTACAGCAATCTAGAATGCTACAATTGCAGCACCAGTGTGAGGGAATTTAAAACTGTTTAAATAAATGTATTGCTTTCAGAAAGCTACTTCTTTACTGAAACATTAAAACAGACATGACATTCACATACCTCACAAATTTTCATGTATGTGGAGGGCTGATCTTTAAAGGGTTAGTTCACCAAAAAATGAAAATGGTCATAATTTATTCTCCCTCGTGTTGTTCCAAACCCATACAAACTGTGCTAATTTTTGGAACACAAATAAATACATATTTTTTAAATATTCTTCTAGACTTTATATTTTTTTTATAAAGAGACCAACACTTTCTTCTGAACAGACATGATTGCCACATATGGTATGAACAGATATAATTTAAGATTTATTAATATATAAATATGGTCACGGATTACTTATACAATAAATCTGTATTTTTGAAGCTTGAAAATATTGATTATCTAGACTTTCAATGGATTAACAAAAAATTATGAGAGAAAATTAAAAAATATCATAATTTGTGTTTAGTTCTAAAGATAGACAAAAGTCTTATAAGCTTGGAATGACATGAGGGCAAGTACATTATTTTTTTTGTGTGAACTTTTCCTTTAAGAAAAGAAGACAAAGAATGATGACTCTCCAAATCAGACAACTCCAATGTTGTTTTGAGTTTTAAATAAAATGTCATCATACTGTTGTTGCATCAAAATGTCAACAAGAAAAGAACATCTAAAAAGAATGAAGCTCTCCTTTGTCTCTGGCTTTCAACATCTACATAAAACAAACATTATTTTACTCTTAGTCAAAAATAATTGATACCATGCCTCAATTACTGAAACTTTACTCTGCATTAACCGTCTTTACCTCCTTTCTGAAGAAGCCCTGAGAAAAATGCCTCCTCACACAAGAGGATTCTGTGTCGTTAAATACCGGCGCGGTCGGGCACATGAAGACAAGCTCAACAAAATCTGAAAATAGTACATGCAAAACCTCAAAAGTGTAAATATTGTAAAATTCTCATGTAAATATGACATAAGACACTCACTGACGTTATATTAAAAGTATCTCTTCCGTCAGTTAAAAGACGGCCCGTTTTGTAAAGGGGTCATATGAGGCCCAATTTCAAATTTTTTTCTTCTCTTTGGGTTTTATAAGCTCTGGTGCATTTAAGAAGATCTGTTAAGTTGCAAAGACAGAAACGTCTCAAGCCAAAGAATAACTTATAAAAGTTAGAGTCAACACGCTACCAAAAAGGCTCTCGGCTAACACGCCCCCCCCCTATCTACATCACGATGTGGGAGATTTGATAACACAGTGTTGGGAAGGTTACTTTTGAAATGTAATATGTTACAGATTGCAAGTTACCCTATTTAAAATGGAATAGTAGTGTAACTTCTTCAATTACTTTATTCAAGTAATGTAACTGATTACTTTTGATTACTTTTTGATTACTTTTCTAAATTTCTAATGAATGTTTATTTGCAACTTAATCATTCTCAAACATTTACACAATGCAGAGATTAACTTTACAGTAGTGCTCAACACTGTCAGACTTTCAAAATCCTTCATCCCCCCAAATTTGTTAAATAATTAAGATGATCAAATTTGAACACATCAACCACAAAATCAGACTTTAGTACCGCCTTTTACTTTGAGATTGATCTGAAGCTCAATGCAGATTTAAAATCATAAGAAATAGATAAGATAAGAATGTCTAAAATAGAAAAAATCGTTTGGCATAACTACGGGAAAAACCACTGAGCTACCCGCATGTCTGGGGGGAAAAAAAGTTAATTAAAAAATAATAATGAATAAAAGCATATACATCAACTCAAATACAGTTATCTAATAAGCATGTGTCCTATTCTGTGTACTAAACTCCTGAAACATTGGTGTCTCTTTGTATATGATATGATGATAGTTTACTCAAAATAAGTAAAATGGTCATGAAGTGACTCAGAGCAGTTCTAGAGATTATGTTTGTGTTCATGTACTCATATATTGATATATTAATAATATATTGAGGCGGCAGAGGCTGAAAACACCGCAAGCTTCAGTAGGCCTATGTGCAGTAAATGAAACCGCATGTCTGCGCCATTAATTTCCAGGAGGGGCGGACTGGGGAAAAAATTCAGGCAGAGAAATCTCACACTTACGGAAGTTCTAAGCGGCCATGCAATATATTTTTTTTCCTTCTTGTTTTCTCGTTATAACGACTTAATTTTTAGTGATCTGCATAACAAAAGTTGTTTCTAACGGTTCAAAACTGCGCCCAGGTGGAAATATTACTGAAATAAATGAGGGGGTTGTTGTCGGCTATACTGTATATCCACTTCCTGTACACGTTTGGGATAGATAGGGACTTACTCTGATCGCTACTAATTTGTGCAGTATGTAATTTAGACATTTAATTCTTCATAAATGTAAAGATGCTTGAATCCATATGACTTTTGTGTATTCATTCTGCTAGATGCAGAGTTTCACCAACGGCGGGTATGTGTTCATAAATAACTGCTTTATTAAAACCGGGTGACGTCACTGTATCGTTTGCACATATATAGTTATTTGTGCTCTTTGAGTACATGATTGTTAGTTAAACAAGCGAGGATCTGTTACTCTACAGCTAGGACGGGCTTCAACGACCCGTACGGCTATTTGTAATGTGCATCTTTGTCCTTATTTATAATCTTTATTGTTAATCATTAAATGTATGTTGATAAGAATTGTGATTTATATGTAAAGTGTATAGGCAAATTTAATTCAGTGATGTTCTACAGTGTTGTAATCTTTTGTGTTTTCTACATTTCTTTGTGGAAACCACAAACATACACACACATATACACATAGGCCTACACATGAATGCTCTTTTCAAACAGAAGCTTGTAACGCACATGATATCAGTCACAGCATATAATGACTACTAAAAAACTGGACAAATTATATAATATTTATATAATATAATTTATAATCCAAGCAGCTCTAAAAGATTTTAAAATAGTTCTGCATCCTGAAGGCGCTCAGCCTGTGTTTGCGGTGTTGCTTTGACAATTTAAACATGCTAATTACACAAACAAAATGTTTAGCGTACTGTCTCTGGAAATATCAACAGTGATTGTGTGAGCCTTTATTTTTGTATTGTAGACATTATTACTAGGCGAAGCAAAATTTGCTGAAATATCCACGACATAGGCACAGTAAGAGAGCATGGTATCTGATCCGTTCAGTGAGTTCGTTACTATAACAACAGTCGACCAAACAAATTATTAAAAATAAATAAATAACTCGAGCTGGATTATAACGAGAAAACACTCTCGTTATGTCGAGATCACACAGCACATAAGTCATTCTATAACGAGAACACAACTATTTTAGTATGTAGAGATCACGATGAAAATGAAGGTTACTAACGAGAAAACAACTTTCTTTAGGTCGAATTACGAAAGAGAAAATTAAGTCATTATAACGAGAAAACAACTCTCGTTATGTCGAGATCACGAGAAAATAAGTCGTTATAACGAGAAAACAACTCTAGTTATGTCGATATAACGAGAAAATAAGTAGGTACACCTTATAACGAGGGGGAAAACAACTTTAGTTTTATGTCGAGATCACGAGAACAATTAAGTTCGGTTATAACGAGAAAAACAACTCCGTTATGCGAGACTCACGAGAAAATTACGTCGTTATAGAGGGGGCAAAAACGTTGTTATGCTGAGATAACTTGAGAACAATTAGTCGTTATAACGAGAAAAACACACTGTGCGTATGTCGAGTATAACGAGAAAATTATGGTGATAACGAGAAAAAACAACTAACGTTATGTCGAGATCACGAGGAAACAAAGTCGTATAATGAGGAAAAAGAGAAGAAAAAAAATGATAGTCATGGCGCTTAGAAATTCACAATACGGAAAAAAACAAGGACTCAGGTTTTTTCCTTGACAAAAATTACGCGTTTTTTTGTTTTTTTTTTGCAATGATTACATTGTATTTATCCTTTACTACAAATTCCATGGGTAAACTATGGTTAGTGTAGCAAAAAAAAACATGGTTAATTTGTGGTTACATTGGTTTAAAAATTTGGTTATAGTAAAATAAATTGTTAACTTTCTTAAGGGTTGTGTTGTTGTTGCCCAGCTCCACTAAAACTATTATAAAATCTGATTATTTGTATGCGAAATTATACTGTTACTTATAGGGTACGCGGACAGTATAGGGCGGTCTCCCAGTAGTCAGCGCAATTCGGGAAACCGAATTAATTAAATCTGTATGTGATGTGTGTAACTAATTCAAATGTAATCACCATTCGTATCGTTAACATTGTCAGACGTAACGTAATTCTCAATTTACACATTTTTTGGGTAACTGTAAATGGATTCGGTTACATTTTATTTGGTAATAAATAGTAACTCCGTGCATGAACTAGTTTTCAACACTCGCATCAAGAGACCAAATTTTCACGCAAAGAAAGAAGGTGTAACTTTTATTTTTGCTGTAGTATTGTTGTTGCCGCCGCAGCCATGTCGTGGAGACGCTGTGTGTTTCGTTTGCGAAAGCAAAACTACTTTGTTTGGCCTACCAAAAANCCCTTCACTAAAATGTCACGGTTCCAAAACATGATAACAAATAATATAGATAAATAAACGAGTCAAAACGAAAACACATATACTTACAAGACCAAGTAGGAATGTCCTTCATCGTTTGTTGTTTGCCCGCTGCTCTCCGACAGGTAAACTTAGTACTCTGTTGTGTAAAAAAATTTCAAAACACAACACTGATCTCTAACTCACGTCTGGCGTTGCCAGTAGTCATGTCTCAGTACGGCTACAATTGCAATCTAGCGGTTGGGAATTGCAATTGCATTTTTATTTATAAAATGAAATATCAATATATATCAATAATATCATATAATGTGTAACATTTAACAGCTTGTGGGATGCATAAAATCATATCAAATGCAAGTAAACTTTTGAAACACTTAAATTAGCATTATTTTTGGCATAATAAATAATGCATATTTAATAATGCTGTAAAATAATTAAATAAAATATAAATTAATGCTAATTTCAATTATTCAAAAGTATACTTGCATTTGATAAGAAGCTGCGGTGGGCAAAAAGACATGTAAAAATTTTAAGGCTAGTTTGGCATGCTCACGGTCTGGTTTCTGGGTAAAGGGTATAGCCAAGCCATTAAAATTAGACCACAGATTGCCTTGATTTCGCCAGGTGGGCTAAAAGCAGAATACTCGTAGCCCGTTCAATTTAGAGCTAAATTGTGGCTACATATAGACCATGTCATGAAATGACACTTATATTTTTGTAGATATTATTGACACTGCGAAAATGATGGGGTATCAACCATCTCATGCGTTGTCTGGCCAAAAACTACAGTGAATCAGGTTTGACTATAAGTGGGCTACAGATAGCCGCTCGGACTACAAGCTAAATCGTGGCTACGCACAGGCTATGTATTGAACATGTCAAAGAAATGAAACCAAACACCTTGTAAACGCTGTTGACTTTGCTTACATGATGGTATATCATACATCTCACAAGTTATTTTCACCAAAAAACGACATGAAACCAAATTCAAAGTTATTTGGGCTAGAAGTGGGTTACACATAGCCGAATATCGGGTCTATAGTTAACCGAGACGTTGAAATGACGGCTATTGCTTGCTGGGAGCGGAGTCCAGCCCGGTGTCGTCACATGTGGTTGCCACAAACCCGCCGGCCGTGCCGTTCTCAAGACCACTGGTCTCCGCTCACTCAGCCCGCCTGCCGTTCCTCATAGCCGCCGGCCTCCGCCCGTGTGTGACGCTGTGTTTCATTGTGAAAGCGAAACTACTTTGTTTGACCTTCCAAAAGAGGACACGACTAAAAAATTAAGTTGTATTTACAACACTGTTCCAGAACAGGTCAACCCAAATATTCAGATGTGTGCAGCACATGTTCTGGAGGACTGTTTCCTGATCCGGGTAGAGTAGACTAAAATGCCGGCTGTTCTGACTCACAGACTGGGCCTCATTTACGAAACGAACGCACGACGGCAAAATTGGGCGTACGGTCGTTTCAACACAAAACTTGAAATTTATCAATATGGACGTAAACGGTGTCTACGATCAAATCTCACGTCTGGTCTTAGCTAGTGTACGCAAGTTTTTGAGTTACATGAAGTTGCGCACAGCATAGTAAATACGTTGGAGAATTGTAGATTGACAGCATTTTGTTTATTTTTATATTCCTGACCGTCAAACGTAGCTCATTAGTCGATCGTTAATCAGTAAGTTTAGAATGTCTTTTTTTGGTGTTGTTTTGTACAGAGCTTTAGCTTTATATGCGCGAATAGCAGCATAAACAAGACAGTGAGGATTCAATCGTCGCATCATGCAACTGCTGCGCTTCTGTGAAAGGAGAAAAACAGAAATTAAGTTTATAAAAGGGATAAAATCAATAGGATCACACAAAATATATAATAGTCTATAATATAATTAAAAGATTAACAAAAGGGGGGGGGGGAAACACTGTGCAACAAGTATAGGTTATGCTCGTTTTTGTGACACTCTTAATGCATTAATTTCTTTTCTTTATATCTTTATTTGATTTAATCAATCTAATCGCACAGGCGCCTCACACACACGCACACACAAACAACATTAGTTCCAGCGTTGCCTGACATTCAGCCATTCATCATCAAACTAAAATTAAGTCAACTAAACATAAAAGTAACACTGTTTATTTTAAAAGGTCCTCTGTAAAATCAGCGTGCAGTGCCCAGGCAATAAACATTTTTGCGCATGTGAAGGATTTGACAGGATATTAGAACATGAGTGAAGTATAAAGCCATGTTTAGGCTGCATAATGAATAATAGTTATGCAAACAAATGTTACAAATAAGGCAAAAATGGAAACATTTGGATTCTTGTGGTATGAGATAGGCGCGTGAGCCCAGTGCTGTTTCAGTTTTGCTTGACATTTGTATGCTGTTTATATTGAATGCCACTATAGCCTAATTTGTTTTTATTTTATAGTTTAATATATAATTTTATAACTGGCCTACTTATTTTTCATTCTTGTTCTGTTCGGAATATCGTTAAATTTAAAATATTTGTTGTAGAGTGAGGGAAACTAAATAGGCTGTTTATATTTACCAGTATTTTAATATACATATACATTACATATATTAATGTAGCCTAATTGTTTGCAATCACAAGGTTAACGGGTGTTTTTGGAGTAAAATCAATTTCTCTTTAGCGAGATTACTTACTCTTTTTGGCCGGGTTTCGTTTCTCCGTGTAGTAAACTCTAGGGGCGAGGCTTCTAAACCGGAGTGTTTTTAGGGGCGTGATATTCAAAATGACGATTGTTTTCTTCCGCCACATTTATCAACGTGCAATCATTAGTACGATGAGATTAGCGGCATACGAATGTTTCATAAATCAAATAAGTAAAGTTGATTTGTGCGCACAGATCTGCACTCGTTTCTACGTTAGATTGATAAATGAGGCCCACTGTGAGTACTTTTTTTATACTTAAAGAATTTGCCACTGACGATTAAAAACGTGAGTTTTGAGCAGTGTAGAATAGCACTTGTTGTTTGTAATTTCTTCGATCACAAATGCAGACGTGGTTTTATGTTACACTCCGGCGCGATGCAACGCAACACGTGTTAAAAGACAGTATTAGTCATTATAATCTGTAATTATGTCCTCACTGGATGCAACAAAGGCCTCGTTTATAAGGGGTTTTAATGTTTTTGTCTCGTCGCAAAGGTCAGGACACGGAATCACAATATGGTAAGGTGCGTAACATTTCCGTCACAGCTTGAGGTATTCGGCCAATCACAAAGCAACTGGATAGCTGGCCAATCAGAGCACAACTCACTTTTCAGACTGATGAGCTTTGTAAAAAATCGACGCGTTTCAGAAAGGCGGCGCATAGAGGCGAAAACAATAATGTACAGTATGTGGAAAATAACGTGTTTTTTGAAACGCATAAACAGATTTCATTACACCAAATACACAAAATAATGTTCTTTTTAGCAACATCATATGACCCCTTTAGAAATATTTTGTATTTCCAAAAACCGCGTCCACATTTTAAATATAAGCTCTTTCGGCGACTATTTCCATGTTCCATGAAATCTCAAAATACCCAGCGGTCTCAAACCAGCATTTGGGTTGAAAAAACAAACCAGCGTTTTTACAGTGTATTCATGACTGAAGAGCTTTAATAAGGATAAATGTATAATTTATACAGTGAAGTGTATGTGTTTTATTTTTATATTTGTTCATTCAGTTTCTTGAATGGTATTGTTAAAGACCTGAAAATATTTTTTTTCCCTTTATATATTATGTGTATTTGTAATGTGTATATTTGTTCTTATTTTTTAATAGCAAAGATAAAATAATGACAAAGATTTTTATTTTTGCCCACTTTGGCCTAAATATCTGCCATTCTTTTTTATTCTATATTCTGTTACGTTGTAAGGCTTTGTTTTTAAAACAGGGAAATTAGTTTGGCTTTACTGCTCAGACAACTTGCAAATTAGTAAAACCAACATGACAAAGAATCGTGAAAAAATCGCGATAAAATGTCCAGGATGGAGGAGAGAGGGGCTCCAATGATCCTTGTGGCTGTTTTCACTGTCCGCTGTAAGGTCTTGTGGTCAGCAGCACTGCAGTTCCCATACCAAACAGTGATGATGCTGGTCAGTTCACTCTCAATAATGCCCCTGTGGAATGTGATGAGGATTTGTGGAGAGAGGCTTGCTCTTTTCAGCTGGTGGAGAAAGTGGTGGTGCTGTTGGGCCTTCTTGGAGAGTGATGTGATGTTGATGTTCCAGGTGAGATCCTCTGTAATATGCACTCCCAGGAATTTAGTGCTGCTGACTCTCTACACAGTCGAGCTGCCGATGGTCAGTGAGGAGTGGTCAACAGAGTTTCTCCTGAAGTCCATCACAACCTCCCTGGTCTTACTCACATTGAGGGACAGGTTGTTTGCACTACACCATTCAACCAGTTGTGCCACTTCTTTCCTGTAGAGCAGGGGTGCCCAAACTCGGTCCTGGAGGGCCGGTGTCCTGCAGAGTTTAGCTCCAACCCCAATTAGACACACCTGAACCAGCTAATCAAGCTCTTACTAGGCATACTAGAACCTTCCCAGCAGGTGTGTTAAGGCAAGTTGGAGCTAAACTCTGCAGGGCCCTCCAAGGGCGAGTTTGGGCACCTCTGCTGTAGGGTGTTTCATCATTATTGCTGATGAGACCTACCAGAGTTGTGTCATCAGCAAACTTGATGATGTGATTGGAGCTGAACTTGGCATTGCAGTCGTGAGTCAGCAATGTAAAGAGCAGTGGGTTGAGCACACAGCTCTGCGGGGCACCTGTACTCAGTGTGGTAGTGCTGGAGGTGTTGTGGCCGACACAGACTGACTGAGGTCTTCCAGTTAAAAAAAAAACTGACTATTGAAAGGGGTTCTTTATTAACTAATACATAATTTTGCAATGGTATGGCAAGCTTTTACATCAATGTTGTGGTAAGGGACAGCACGTTGGGACGGTTGTGAAAATGTGTTGCAGCTGTCCCTACACTGACAGCTGTGATAAAACTTGCTTTACTAGCATGACACAATATCTTTGACACATGCTAGCTATTAGAAGCTAAGAAAACACTGATTAAAATTATATGAATACTTCACCCAAACAGCTTAGACGGTACGACAAAAAATCTGATCACAAAAAAAAAACTTTATTACCAAGAAAATGATTTAAATTATTTTATTTTTTTTGCAGAAGGAATGCTCACATGTGGCAGCTTTCTTCTAGGAAGGACGAGGGGCTAACTGAGCATGTGCAGTATGAATATCATCAGTGTAGCTCAGTCCTGAATAATGAATTCATTCCTATAATGAATTCCAAACTACTATGGGGAAGATTATGTTACAACAGTGGTTTGTAATTATGCCCTGAAAAGTACTGTAATATAAAGGCTTTTTTAAATGCAGTAGTGTTTTTGCAGTGTCATTGCACCACGCTGCTGCAGTTTAACAGCTCAGCACAGAATTCGATTAATCTGGAAAGCAAATACATAGCTTGACTGTGCTCTGGCTGCACCATTGCATAGTACAGGAAACAAGAAACCATAGTCAGAATAAGCTATATCCTCCAGTACAGACTTGTACTATTGGGGTGCAAATAGCACCCAGTGCAGTGTATACCAGGTGGAAAAAGTCACTTTTGTAATTTTGGTAATTTTTTGTTGTTGGTGTAAATGGATATAACATACACATGTTTTTTACAGGTGCTGCTGTTTCTGTATCTGTGTGTTTGCAGTATTGTTAAACAAAGGTGAGTGTAGCCATTTCCACTGGATGTGTCCAAATATTTTTATCAGTACCATATCATTAATTATTATTTATTATTATTATTAGGAAGGAGGTGGCATTTGCCTCTTAGAATTGATTTTTAAAGGCTTTTTTCAGCATGTCTGCAGGTCACTGTTGAAGGTGAAGTCGGAGGCTCTGCTGTCTTGCCCTGTTCTTCTATTGACAATCATCTTAAAAAAGAAGATATAACGGTTTATTGGAGACATAACAGCAGCCAAAATGTTTATGACATAATTGAAGGTGAAGGATCGGTGGAGAGGCAGGACTCGGCGTACAAAAACAGAGCTGAAACCTTCCCTATTGAGTATATGAAAGGAAACTTTTCGCTCAAACTCAGTAACCTTCAATTTAATGATTCAGGAAAGTACATCTGCTACATCACAAAGGCACATAAAAATCCAAGCACACAGCTTTTTGTCAAAGGTATGTGAAATATGATAAACTTTTTTTTTTTTTAAACAAGTATTTATTTAAACATTTCCAACTTTAATAAAGTTTGTTAATGACTGATTAACCATATAAATTCTATCATATAAATTTTCTAAGGCCTCTAAACTGAAAAAAAACCCTGCTTTACACAATCTACTGCATGCCTATAATGATAGTTTATTCAAGTAAATGTTATTTTAGTATGATTGTAAAAACATCCACCTTCATGTCATGGTTCCTGTCTTTTTGTTTGTTTTTTCCTCTGGGGGCTTGAGCTTCTGTCCTTCTGCCCCAAAATGCATTTTAATTACAATTAATATGAAAAGATGTACAAAGGTTCACAAATGTTTTATTGCTTTATGTTTAAATGAAGCCTAAGTGCCACCTACAGGCCTATTATGTGAAGTGTAGGCCTGGAGAGTTGTACTTCTGTAAAAGACCTTTTACTTGATCAAATTAATTAACTATCATTATATGCATGGCAGTAGATTGTGTACAGCAGTTTTATATATTATATATATAATTTAGAGGATTAGAACACCTGAAATGGTGACGGTTTAGTTAAAAAGTTGAAAATAAAAAGTCTATTGAAACTTTTTTGTGACGTTTAGCTCTTATCAGATAAGAGAACAGGAACAGCAACAAGAGCAGAGAGGATTGTGTCATTTTTAATTCTGCTCCACTATTCTCACATATGACCTATAAGGAGAGTGTGAAGTGTAGTTTTGTCTTGACAAGAAGTAAGTAGATTTCTTATTTTAAGTAGTTTATTATATAATTATTTTTTTTCGTTTGATGGGGAATTTAAGAGTTAGTTTGATTTTTGATTTTTTTTCTTTGCACATAATGAATATTTTAATATTTTGCAGTGATTTGTTTTGCTTGTATAGATTTTTTTTTTCCGCCTGTCACTTTTCTTAGCAGGAATTGTAAGCTGACCTACAAATAAGCTAATAAAAACTTCAAATCAATATTTCATGTTTTCACATATTTATTTGGTATGTATCCATATAATAGGGAATGTAGAGTCGGCTGGCCGTTATCACAGAATAAACTCTCTGCTTTGTTTTGGGGTCCTGTTCATCCTGTACAAAAATAAAATTTTGCTTTAAACACATAAATCTATTATATAAAAATCTATATTTAAAGTTTAAATTACATTTTAACTAAAAAAAAAAAAAAAACTTAAACCTACATTTCATGACACAACCACAGTAGTATTTTAAATGATGTGGGAGATGCATTCTGGGATACATGTCTGTCTCAAGTTTGCACATACAAGTCACCTCCTTCCAAGTATGGGTCGCTGCAGGTCAGAAGAATCTCAAAAGATTTCTCATTGGTGAAAGGAGAATCTTGCTGGCATCTGTGTTAACCAATCAGAGTTTGTGCATTCATAAACTACATTAGCAATGTCACATATCTGTAAAAATGACAGCAGAGCTGCAGAGGTCCAAAACACTTAATAATAGCATTATAAACCGTTAAAGAAGCTTATAAGCATGGAGTTTCACTTTCACATGCTTTTGAGAGATTTTTGTGGTGTTGAGTTGAATGCATTTGATGTGTTTTCCCATGCGCATAACACAAGGGCAGTGCAATAATTTGGATTAAAATATTACTGCATATTACATACTTATTGTAGGACATCAGATATGAATGTTCAATGAAATCCCTGATTGTAATACAAGTATAACATTTTACGTAAGAGTCACTTGTATTTGTATTGTAATGTATTTTAACAGTATTGTCAGTTTGCTTTTTTTATTGTCTTTTAAACAACTTTTGTTTATTGGAGAACACTGAGCAGAATATGTAATTTGTAATATCATAGTCTAATTGCACAGATATAAAAATGCCTGATTGCTTAATGCCAACAGTTCTAGCATCAATCTACTTTTTAATAACTGTGTTGTTCATTTATTTTTATCAGTGCTTATAGTATCTGCATTTTTTTTCTCCTTCTCAGACAAAACATTGATGTTTTTAGTTTACATGCACTTGCAATGAAATTATGAAAAAACATACTATTGTAAATTATGCAAGGAAAACAGTAGAAATTACCGCTTCTATGACATATTTTTACTATCATTTGCAGTCAATTTGTTTGTATTACATACTAAAGAAAGCAAATTTCAAACAAACAGCTAGTGCAACTCTAACACTGTTATTTCAAAAGACGTGACAAATAATAATTGTAATTTGTTTTTGATTATTATTATAAATGGTGCCCTAAATTAATTGCTGTTACACTAAAGTCAAAGCAAACGTATGGTGGTGATGACGTCTGTAACTTATGGCCATGCTGTGTCTGTTGACAGAATGTTGACAGAAGGTTCCGAAGATACTTTTCACTGATTCTTGAGATAAGGGGCAAAATATGTTCTACACACAAAAGCCATCTTTTACGGAAGTTCTAATGCATTGTTATTTTTTTTCCTTCTTGTTTTCTCGTTATAACGACTTAATTTTCTCGTGATCTCAACATAACTAGAGTTTTTTTCTCGTTATAACGACTTATTTTTCTCTTTATATCAACATAACGAGAGTTGTTTTCTCGTTATAACGACTTAATTTTCTTGTGATCTCGACATAACGAGAGTTGTTTTCTCGTTATAACGACTTAATTTTCTCGTGATCTCGACATAACGGGAGTTGTTTTCTCGTTATAACGACTTAATTTTCTCGTTATCTCGACTTAACGGGAGTTGTTTTCTCGTTATAATGACTTCTTTTCTCGTGATCTCGACATAACGAGTAGTTTTCTAGTTATAACGACTTAATTTTCTCATTATCTCGACATAACAAGAGTTGTTTTCTCGTGATCACGACTTTATTTTTCTCGTGATCTCGACATAACGAGTAGTTTTCTAGTTATAACGACTTAATTTCTCATGATCTCTACATACGATTTTGTTTTCACTCGTTATAACGCTTAATTTTTCTCGTTTATCTCTCGACAAAACGGGAGTGGTTTTTCTCGTTATAACTACTTAATTTTCTCGTTATCTCGACATAACTGGAGTTGTTTTCTCGTTATACCTACTTAATTTTCTCATTATCTCGACATAACGGGAGTTGTTTTCTTGTTATAACGACTTAATTTTCTGATGATCTCGACATGAGTTGTTTTCTTGTTATAACGACTTAATTTTCTGATGATCTCGACATGAGTTGTTTTCTTGTTATAACGACTTAATTTTCTGATGATCTCGACATGAGTTGTTTTCTTGTTATAACGACTTAAGTTTCTCATTATCTCGACATAACAAGAGTTGTTTTCTCATTATAACGACTAATTTTCTCGTTATATCAACATAACGAAAGTTGTTTTCTCATTATAACGACTTAATTTCTCGTTATAACGACATAACGAGAGTTTTCTCGTTATAACGACTTAATTTTCTCATTCTCTGCTAACGAGATGTTTCCTCGCTATAACAACTTAATTATTCCCCTCGTGATCCTCTACATAACGGGAATTGTTTTCTCGTATAACGACTTTAATTTTCTCATTTCTCGACTAACGATAGATGTTTTTCCTCGTTCTAACGCCGTAATTTAATCTCGTGACTCGACCTCACGGTATTTTTCTCGTATAAAACGACTTAATTTTCTTATGATCCTCGCATAAAATTTGTTTTCTCGTTATTACGACTTAATTTTCTCGTTATATCGACATGACAAGAGTTGTTTTCTCGTGATCACGACTTTATTTTTCTCGTGATCTCGACATAACAAAAGTTTTTTTCTCGTTATCACGACTTAATTTTCTCATTATCTCGACATAACAAGAGTTGTTTTCTCGTTATAACAACTTAATTTCTCGTGATCTCGACATAACGGTAGTTGTTTTCCCCCCCCCCACTCGTTATAACGACTAATTTTCTCGTTATCTCGACATAAAACGGGGTTAGTTTTCCTCGTTATAATCGACTTAATTTTCTCGGATCTCGACTAACGGGAGTTGTTTTCACTCGTTATAACAACATTAATTTTCTCATTTCTCGTTATAACGAGAGTTGTTTTCTTGTTATAACAACTTAATTTTCTCATTATCTCGACATAACGGGAGATGTTTTCTCGTTATAACGACTTAATTTTCTCATTATCTCGACATAACGAGATTTGTTTTCTCGTTATAACGACTTAATTGTGTCGTTTTCTCGACATAACGGGAGTTGTTTTCTCGTTTTAACAACAAACGTATTTCCGAGACATCCTCGACATACTTAGTGGTTTTCTCGTTATAATGACTTAATTTTCTCGTGATCTCGACAGAACGGGAGTTGTTTTCTCCTTATAACGACTTAATTTTCTCGTTATCTCGACATAACAAAAGTTTTTTTCTCGTTATAACGACTTAATTTTCTCGTTATCTCGACATAACGGGAGTTGTTTTCTCGTTATAACGACTTAATTTTCTCGTGATATCGACACAACGAGAGTTGTTTTCTCGTTATAACAACTTAATTTTCTCTTTATCTCGACATAACGGGAGTTGTTTTCTTGTTATAACGACTTATTTTTTCGTTATATCGACATAACGAGAGTTGTGTTCTCGTTATAACGACTTAATTTTCTCATTATCTCGACATAACGAGTTGTTTTCTCGTTATAACGACTTAATTTTCTCGTGATCTCGACATAACGAGTTGTTTTCTCGTTATAACGACTTAATTTTCTCGTGATCTTGACATAACGAGTTGTTTTCTCGTTATGATTACTTAATTTTCTTGTGATCTCGACAAATTTTTTTTTTTTTTACAATGATTGTTTGTTCTACTGTTGTTATAGTAACAAACTCAAACTGATGGACAGATAAACCATGCACTCTTACTGTAGCCTATGTCGTGGATATTTCAGCAAATTTTGCTTCGCCTAGTAATAACGTCTACAATACAAAAATAAAGGCTGATCAATCACGGTTGATATTTCCAGAGACAGTACGCTAAACATTTTGTTTGTGTAATTAACATGTTTAAAAGGTCAAAGCAACACCGCAAACACAGGATGCAGAACTATTCTAAAATCTTTTAGAGCTGCTTGGATTATAAATTATATTATATAAATATTCTCTATTTTTTGGTCATTTGAGTATTCTTTCTGCTGGGACTGCTATCATGTGCTTCCAGCTTCTGTTTAAAGATCATTCATTTGGTAGGCCTAGTTGTATAGTTTGGTATGTTTGTGGTTTCCACAAAGAATGTAGAACACACAAAGTATTACAACACGGTAGAACATCACTGAATTAAATTACTATACACTTTCCATATAAATCCATTTCTTATCAATATACATTTATGATTAACATATTCTTAATACTAGGAAAAGAGGCACATTAACAATAGCCGACGTCGTTGACGCCCCGTCCGACTGTGAAAACCGATCCTCAGCTTATTAACTAACCCTCATGTACCTCAAAACACACAAAAGATTAGGTGCAAACAGAATACAGTGACGTCAGCCTTGGTTTTAATAAGCAGTTATTATTTTATGACAGAACGCGTTGGTGAAACTCATGCATTTAGCAAGAACTTAATTCACAAAATAGTCATATTGATTCAAGCTTTTAACATTTATGAATGAATTAAATGTAAGTAGCCTAATGAACAATACTGTACAGATTATAGCGATCACGAGGTCGTTCATATTCTATGCCAAACGCGTTCAGTAAAGTGGACATACAGTATAGCCTACAACACCCCATCAGTTATATTCAGGTCAATAGTGCCACCTGTTGGCGCAGTTTTGTAACTTGGAGAACAACTTTTGTTATGCCGAGATCACGAGAAAATTAAGTCGTTATAACGAGAAAGCAACTCTCGTTATATCGAGATCACGAGAAAATTAAGTCATTATAACGAGAAAATAAGAAGGAAAAAATATATATTGCAAGGCCGCATAGAACTTCCGTAATCTTTTGAAAAAATTGGTCAAAATAAAAATACTTTGAAAAGACTGGGTTAGGGTTAGGGTTAGATATCTAAAGGAAATCTGTATTCTCAGGGCATTCATTGTTTTTATTTTTTTAATCATTTCTTTGGTCCAGGTAATATGTGATATGTAGTATTTTTTTAAATACATGTAATTTTACCTGTCCTCAGCATGAGGTCACAATGTAAAACTGCCAAACAAAGTGTTTAAAAATGCAGCAAATTCAAAAATATATTTATATTGAAAGGTGGCGATCTGTAATATATCATACAAAACAAAAAAGTAAATCTTGAATTATAGTTACCATAAAAAGTTATGGGATAATCTGGTCCTCACCTAAACACTAATTTGTGTCCTCACTTTTGTGTCAACTCCGTCAGGATTTTTTATAATTCTGAATAAATCAGGCAATGTCAGCAGCATATTTAACTCTGAGGAACCCTTTACTATTTCCTGTTTATTGTGGATCTCACAGTAGGATTCAGTCCTGGAAGTTTTATGTTTGTATATTTTTTTTTTTAAACAAACAGTATTGAACTCTCTGTTGTCACAGTTTTAACATTTCAACTCTGACAGAGTTGACTTGTAAGCTTATGGAGTTGACAAATGCTCACAAAACTCTTTATATAGTGATATATATTTTGCATACAGGAAATTATTTTAATGTTGTGTCATGATTTTTTTTACATACTTATTTGACCTGATGTGTGCCTTATTTATTTATTTCACAACTTGTAAATCATGAACTGAACTGCATGATAATATATCTGATTTACTAAAGAACATTGGTTATATATGTTTAATATTAAAAAGGAGGGTAGAAAATGGAAAAAAAAAATTAGGAATTGGATTGTTCACAATAGTGTAAAAACTGTAATGTAGAGAATACATTTGATCACTTCAGCCACCTTACTGAGCACCATTATTACATAATTGAAGAATTTACATTGTTATTGGATTAATCAAATTAATATATCATGCTTTTTAATGCATCTGACAGAGTTGACACAAATGAAGTTATGAAGTGAATAAATGTACATAAAAAAAAAAAACTGTTCCCCTTTGCATGTTTCATTAGCTGGACCTTTCCTAGACATATATTAAAAAAATAGCCTATTTTATCTCAAGAACCTGTGTTTTATATTTAATATTTTTAATATCATTATCACATCTTTTAAAATAAAAGAAGGGATTTCGGCTTAGGGATAACTACAAGGTAAAACCTCTTGGTTATGTTGTCCTTATGCACGTCCTGTTAATCTGTAAACCAGTAGCGTTCAAGCTTGTATGTAGAACAGGCAGCTTTCACCATAGACATAATACCTAGACACTTCATTGGCCGCTTTGAGCCATTGCTGCGATATGTCAACGCGTCTGCCATATTTATCCAGGCAAGACTGCTTTAAAAATAAATGGAGGTAAACGGGGGAGCTGCGTTTTTTTCTGGATAAATAACTTACTCTTTTTATGATAACTTACTCTTTGTAAATGAGTAGTGAAATTAAAGAGAGCTTTAGCTCCATCCCTAATCCTGACAGTCTGAGGCCTTGTCAAAGTGCTCACTGTAAATATTGTGCTCATAGCACAATTTACTTTGTGATATAAATTACAATGTAAGTTAAACTTAATAAGAATTTATTTAAACTTTGATTTCTTATAAAGTCTCAGCTTTCACAGCTAACTAGAGATATCACTATTAATCGTCTGACACTGGTGGCTAATTAAGCATAAATAAAACAAAAATATTTTCACTTTCTGTTATGTCATGACACACAATAAGGAAATAAGAACTGGCCGAGAATATGCATGGAATTCAGGACAGAGGTATCAGGTTCTTAATTCCTTTATAACTCACTTTATTAGTTTTTATTACATATTGCTATGTGGAATACTCGATTTTTAATCACCATCCAGCGGTTTGTAATCCCCTGATAACAACTGGTAAAAACTGATAACACAGGCTTATTCAGGTAACTGAAGTCGGTGCTATACGCTTGCTAGGAACTTTTTTCTTTGTGGAAGCTTTGTGTTTGATGAGCTAATAAAATATTAAAAATCAATATTTTGTGTGCAGTTATTTAATTATATGGCAAGTAGCCATGTAAATAGCTAAATAATGTTCACCCAGACTGTTATCACAAAAAAAAAAGAAAAAAACTTTCAGAGTGATACAAGACCTAATCATCCTGTCTAGGTTTATTCTTTCTAGGTTTATTCTGCGATAACAACCAGCTGATTGTCCATTACCCCTTAAATTAATTATTGTTGTTCATTATTTAGTGTCCTAAAGGGATAAGTAGAATTTTAATATTACAAGAATATTTAAGTAAAGATACAGTAAAACAGTGTTTCACAATACACAACTGGTTAAGTATACAATAATGGGAGTCTGACAGAGTATGACATGACACAGACAAATTCGTATTAATATAAAAAGCAATAGCTAAAGATTTAGGTTTTCTTGCACATTTAACTTATTGAAAAAATAATTTAAAAAATGTAATTGTTTGTTTCAACAATCAAGAAGTTAAATGGACATGGACTGAAATAACTTACATGGTTGGTCAGCTTTTCTTTTAGTTTGTCAGATGTTCTTAGAAAAGTATATGTTTCTGTAAACTGGAAATCCTGTTAGACTGGATCTACACCTATAAAAGCAGGAAGAGTTCAAGTCTCTGGAGTTATAACTTGATACTCATACATCACTCAGAGAAGGCTAGACTTTATGTTATGTTATATACACATGCTCTTGCACACTTAAAAAAAAAAGAAGAAAAAAAAATCCTTTTTCAGATTAATGAAGAGCTTCTAGAATAAAAGAGTGTCTCCAAACCTGACAAGTGAATCATTTGAGCTGTCTGATGCTCACCAGTATGGGTAAGAAAACAAAAAAATATCCGATTTTTCGCATTGATGAATGTGACTTGTTCTTATGTTGATAACATTTTTTTTGTTTATTTATTCTAGATCACAGTCTGACCATTGTGTTATTTGGAAACTCTGCTGCAGTCCAGTTTCAAAGCGACAATTTTCTACTTGGAGAAATACAACCAAATATTGAAAATGTTGCAATATCCAGGACTGTTCCTTTGCAGATGAAGAAATCAGGACATCACTTCTCAGTGACCAACCTAATTGGCTTACATGAAACTGCACTTGATCTGGATGCTCTCACTGATAAACTAGTGAATGAAAATGAAATCATCGCCTTCATCTTTGTTGTGCGACTGGGCCAGTTAACAGATGCTGATAAGATGGGTATTTAGTGGTTTCAGAGAGTATTTGGTGATGGAATACTTCAGTTTGTGATGATTCTTTTCACCTATGAGAGCCATGAAGAGTCTGACTCTATAATAGATGATCTGAAGAAAAACTCTGCTCTGGAGCGTCTGATTGAGAAATGTGGTGGAAGATATCACACCTGCAGCAAGAACATGAACAACCAGTCTGAGATGAGAAACCTGATGAACAGAATTGAGCAACTGTTCATTGAGAATAAACTGCAGTCCTATACTAGTGAGATGTACAACAGTGCGTTGAGACAGAGAGAAGACCTGCAAAAAAGTACACGTCAAAGTGGTAAGAACACAGATTTGGTTTCATTGATCTTATGTTGGTTCTCTGACATGTTTATTTACACCTGATTCTAACACTTTCATTCATTATTCACCAATTGTACTTGTAACAGATATTCAATTGAGCCGAGATTTAGAATCACAATTCAGCTTTTAATGAGATAAAAGATCATCTAAAATCGATGAACAGACTGGACCAGACAAACGTGTTCCACCTATAAAGCTAGATCCAAGAACAGGAAAAGGGCTTTAAATAAACAAAGAAATAATTAACAAACTGAAAACACCTGGAGATAATAAAACCAAAAAGACATGAAACTCAGAAACTTTTACAACAGCATTGTAGACTGTTTGTAGACAAACAACAGTATTGTAGACTGTACCAAGTGGGTTATGTACAAGCCTAAATTACACTAGTATAAAATTGATGTACACTCATATGAGACTGAGAAAACGTCTCAGGTTACGTATGTAACCATGGTTCCCATTCAGTCAGTCACGTTCAACGTTACGTCAGAGACTGACGAATTGGGATCTCGCCCGAGAGCCCAATCACCTTCGAGTGTTAACTAAACAAGCCAATTACAGTTGGCGTGCGTGCTTCGCCACGAGCACCCCGCCCCGCAGCGCGGGTATAAAAACAGAGCACGTGCAAACGCACATCAGTTTTCACTGAGGAGCCGAGACTTCCTCAGGACCGATCTCCGCGAGTGTTTGAGAGAAACAGCTGGCGTTGGTGTGATGGCGTATCAGCGGGGGTTGCCATCCAGGCTGCTGAAACCTCGGCGGGCTGCAGCTTCCATTCTGCGGTCTCGCCGCGACCTCCCCTGGGCGCTTCAGCGCTCTCTCTAAAAGAGTGTTTCCTTTTTTCCCTAAAAGAGCAAATGTCTAAAAGAGCTCCACGAGTGACGGGCGTCTTTTTAAAGATGGCTTCCCGCTCGTGCGTTTCCGGATGTGGTCGTTTCCTGCCTCCATCTGATGGTCATGATCTCGTAGCCCAAGGAAAAAAAGAAAAAAAAAAAAATCTCGTGCTTGGGCTTACAGCATGCTGAAGCAGCGCTCATGGATGAGTCATGTTCTCAGTGTGGGAACATGACCATCGCGATGTTGCGGTCTAGATACCTCCTCATTAAACGGGGGGGGTATCCCCCTTGCCATGCCCCGCTCTAGCTCCTCTGGTTCTCGGAGGGCTACTTCGGTTCATGGTCAGGGAGACCTGAGGGTTACGGTGAGAGCTTCCCCGTCGAGTACGTCTCCGCGGGCCTGTCATTCCTCAAGCATGGCGCACCACCTGGTGTTTCCGGACGAGTGTGCTGGTCCTCGGACAGGGCGGGGTCCAGCATTTTGTGCGGGGCACAGGCAGAGGACAGGATGTCGATCGCTGCATCGGAGGGCGAGCTGAGCTCTGGAGATGAGGATTCGGCTGCGCTGCCACCGTCAGGTAGAGTGGCGTTGCCCGAGTCAGATCCAGAGCTGACCGCAATGCTTTCATGGGCTGCTGAGAGTGTCGGGCTGCACTGGTGGCCTCCGCCTTCTCCCGAACGCTCGAGGGTGGATGATTGGTTTCGGGGGCGCAGGCCGGACGTAAGAAAAAAAAAAAAAAAAAGCGGCCAGCCGCCCTCCGGTTCCATTCTTCCCGTAAGTGCATGAGGAGGTTACTAAGTCTTGGAAGGCACCTTTTCTGCCCGAAACAGACCTGATACCTCCTCCGTCCTCACCACCCTCGACGGGGGGGCGGCCCAAGGGTATGTGGACATCCCTCCGGTTGAGCGCGCGATGCCGCTCGGCCCGCAGAGCGCCGCCGCCTGGAGAGGTAGTCCACGCCTTCCGGCCAGGGCCTGTAGGTTCTCATCCGCTCTGACAGCTAAGGCTTACAGCGCTGCTGGACAGACCGCTTCCGCCCTGCACACCATGGCCCTCCTGCAAGTCCACCAGGACAAGGCGTTGAAGCAGTTGCACGAGGGTGGTGCTGACTCGGGTGTGCTGCAGGAACTGCGCACGGCAACGGACATCGTGCTTAGGGTGACGAAAGTCACGGCGCAGGCCCTGGGTCAGACGATGTCCACGTTGGTGGTCCAGGAGCGCCACCTATGGCTGACCTTGGCGGATATGAGGGAGACCGACAAGCATTGCTTCCTGGACTCCCCGATCTCCCAGGCCGGCCTATTCGGCAACGCGGTGGAGAGCTTTGCCCATCAGTTCTCCGCCGCACAGAAGCAGACTGAGGCGTCTCGACACATCCTGCCCCGGTGGTTGGCTGCTGTAGCCACCCCACCGCTGGTTGCAGCCCCTCTGTCTGCTCGTCACCGAGAGCTCCCTCCTGTGGCCTCTATCTCCGCTCCAGCTTGGCCGCAGCAGCAGCCTTCACAACGGCCGCAGCGTGGAGCTGGCCGCAGGAAAGCGGCGCAGCCCGTCTCCGCCCCTGCCAAGCCCGTGAAGCACCAGGGCGGGCGGCGTCCCTGGGACGGGCGACCCGGGGTTCTTGGATTTCTGAGGGCCGGGTGGAGAAACCTTTGTTCCTGGTTTTTTCTATTCCGCCACTGGAGCCAATGGTGCCCAAAACCTCAACAGAAGAGCGGGTTCCTTTTTCTCCGGGTCCCAAGAGGGCGAGGATGGCTGTGCACGAGACCCAGTCTCCACACAGCCGCCCCCTCTCCCTTCGCTAATGGGCAACAGGTTTCAGTTCAAGGACGCTACGCCTCCTCACGAGCCCCCTGCCCACCAGTGGAGCCAGGTAAGTGGCGCGCCGCGCACTTAGACCCCACCCTGGGACGCACGGGCCTCCCGGGTTGGGTCCCTGTGTTCCACTTCGCTGCCCCACTGCGGGTACGTCGGTGGTCTCCCTAGTCCCGCTAGTTCTATCGCTGGGGGCCTGGTTAGCGCTCCCCATGCCGTCTCGCTGGCTCACGAGAACCATCAAACTCGGCTATGTGATCCAGTTTGCCCAGCATCCTCCCAATTTCAGGGGCATTCGGTTCACCTCTGTGCCGGACCATGATCCCTGTCTTTGCTTGCGAGATCGCGGTCCCTGCTAGCGAAGGACTCGATACATCCGGTCCCTCAACCGAGAGAGGTCGGCTTTACAGCCCTTACTTCATTGTACCCAAGGAAGGCGGTGGGTTACGACCAATCCTGGACTTGCGCTTGCTGAACCGGGCACTTCACAAGCTCCTGTTCAGGATGTTGACACAGAAACGCATCTTTCAAGGCGTCCCGTCCTTTCGATTGGTTTGCAGCGTTCGACCTCAAGGACGCGTACTTTCATTTCTCGATTCTCCCTCGACACAGACCGTTTCTTCGGTTTGCCTTCGAGGGTCGAGCATATCAGTACAAGGTCCTCCCATTCAGGCTATCCTTGTCGCCTTGTGTCTTCACCAAGGTCGTGAAGGCAGCCCTCGTTCCATTGAGGGAAGCGGGCATTTGCTTTCTCAACTACCTCGACGACTGGCTCATTTTGGCCCAGTCTCGAGCGCAGTTGTGCGAACACAGGGATATGGGGCTCAGTCACCTCAGCCGATTGGGGCTTCTGGTCAACTGGGAAAAGAGCAAACTCTATCCGGTGCAGAGGATCTCTTTTCTCGGCATGGAGCTGGCCTCTGTCAACCTCTCAGCACGTCTCTCAGTAGAGCGTGCGCAGTCGATGCTGAACTGCCTGGGGTCCTTCCAGTGCAAGACGGCGGTTCCACTGAGACATTTTCAGAGGCTCCTGGGGTATATGGCATCCGCAGCCGCTGTCACAACGCTCGGGTTGTTTCATATGAGACCGCTTCAGCATTGGCTGCACGACCGGGTCCCGAGATGGGCATGACACGGCACTTACCGGGTTTCTGTCACCCCATTCTGCCGTCAGACCTTCAGCCCCTGGGCAGATCTTGCCTTTCTTCGGACGGAGTATCCCTTGGGCAAGTATCCAGGCATGTTTTTGTGTCAACAGATGCCTCCGCCAGGGGCTGGGGTGCCATGTGCAGTGGGAATGCTGGTCGGGGCCCCGACTACAGTGGCATATCAACTGCCTCGAGTTGCAAGCAGTATGGCTGGCTCTGCGCCGCTTCAAATCGCTGCTACACGACAAGCACGTACTGTTCCGTACGGACAGCACTGCGACCGTTGTGTACATCAACCGACAAGGTGGTCTGCCCTCCCGTCGCATGTCGCAACTCGCCCGCCATTTCCTCCTCTGGAGTCAGAAGCATCTGAAGTCGCTTCGCGCCGTTCACATCCCAGGCGAGCTCAATCTTGCAGCCGACGAGCTCTCACGTCAGCCCGCCCCTTCCGGGAGAATGGTCGACTCCACCCCATACGTCCATCGTGATTTGGAGACGCTTTGGGGACTCTCAGGTAGACCTGTTTGCCTCCCCGGACACATTCCATTGCCAATTGTTTTACTCCCTGACCGAGGGAACACTTGGCACGGACGCACTGGCACACAGCTGTCCTCGGGGCCTTCGCAAGTATGCGTTTCCTCCAGTGAGCCTTCTTGCACAGTTGCTTTGCAAGGTCAGGGAGGACGAGGAGCATGTCCTCTTGGTAGCGCCATATTGGCCCATTCGGACTTGGTTCCCCGAACTGATGCTACTCGTGACAGCCCCTCCTTGGCGAATTCTTCTGAGGAGGGATCTCCTTTCTCAGAGGGGGGGCACCCTCTGGCACCCGCGTCCAGATTGTGGAATCTCCACTTATGGTCCCTGGACGGAACGCGGAGGTTCTAGGTGGGCTACCTACAGCGGTAGTAAACACCATCACTTCAACCAGGGCCCCGTCTACTAGACACACTTACAGGCTGAAGTGGAACCTGCTCGTCGATTGGTGCTCTTCCCGCCAGGAAGACCCACGAAGATGCCCGATCGCAGTCGTGCTTTATTTCCTGCAGGATGGCTTGGAGCGAAGNAAGCCTTTTCCCTTGTATCTGACTGTGATGCACACAATCCTATTTGCCAAGAAAGTTCCATCTGTGTTATTTCTCTCTTGCCAATTGAAATGCGTAATCTACTCATTATTCCAGTTGCTGTCACGGTGACGGATGACAAGTGTGACTTTGCAGTTTTGCATTTTTTTTGTATCTCGAGTCAACTTGCATAATAGTTTAGACTGTTTGCCCATTTGGATTATAAGAACGATTGCTCGTCCAGTGCCATGGCTGCTGACGTTAGCTTTACGTATTTGCTATCATCTCTGTACTCTCTGAGCCGAGTCTGAGCAAAAAATTTAGATATAACAACAAGACGGTTCATACATAATATTATTTTTAAAAATAATCAATCATGAAGCGTTCCATTATAACCTTGCGAGACCCGGGTACGTTTATCACCGTGTATGACCTCTATCAGAAGCCCCTCAGGCACCTAATACGGGCGTACCAGACCGCAGCCTGAAAGCATAAGCCCAGCCCGGACTTCCAGGAAATTTTTGCAGTGACGCGCCGGTGGCCTGTTGATCAAGAAGGCTCCCGCAGAAGCCTCTTACCTGGCCGCATGATCCAGGAAGCATGAAGCCGAACCATGCTACATTCTGGCTGGATCCAACATCTTCAAGGAGGGAAACACTCACTCAAAAGCAATTCGACCCCGTTTTCTGACTCCAGCAGAGGGGAGTGCTCACCGAGAAACCAAAAACAAGAAAAATACCCGAGAAAAGACGAAACACACAGTCCTGGAAAACCCTGCAAATCAACGCAGGGCAGAGGAATTGGAATGCTCTTCGCCCTCCTCAGACCCATCTCCTTCTCTTCCGGTCGAGACTCAGCAGAGCACTGGGGCCCCTGGTCGTACGTTTTAAATTAAATACAGCATCCTCAGCGGCTCACTCTGTCACTAGCCGACGAGCGCGAGGGTGAAAGCCCCCTCTTAACCTCAGCGTCCAGATCCACCTGCGATCCCCACCCCATTCTCCGCCGGCCCTCGAGCGCGCGGTCCGTAACCACGGAGCCGATGGCTGGCCCCTCTTTCCCTCAAAGAGAGCCAAACGCGAGCGGAGCTTTTTTTCATTGGAAAGCGCTCGTAGTGAACGCAGATTTCCCCCTCAAGGACATCACTTTGCTCCTCACCCAAACAAAAAACGCAGAGATCGTGTGTGTCATCAGATGTCAAATAACGACGATATGGATGCACACATCCTCTAAACGCCTTGCTAGTGCTTGCCAGAATGAAGGAATAAAGATCGCTCTTACCAAGGAAATGCACGCTTCAAACAAAACAGTGAAGACGAAGAAGAGGATGTGTTCTCTCCGTGTTGTTGGTGTTTTTTGAATGTATGCTTCAGACACGGGTCACGATGAGGCGTTCCCCATAGCGACCCCTAGAGGACGCAGTTCGAAGTTCCCTTGAAAGGGAACTGAAGTCATATCAGTCGTATCCAAAAAGATTTTGTGTTATTGTTTAATTTTTGGACATGGATTTGCTTTAAATTTTATAAAATTTCAGTTCCATTTTAATATTTCTCTCATCTTCCTTCAAAAGATCAACCCACAATTATTGGAAAGAGTATGGACTACACCTCAACAACAGAGAGAAGAAGGACACATGAGGTAAGTGTTGAGTGTAGTGTAAAAATAGAATATGAAAAGGAAGTTAGAAAGAATTCCATGAATGTAGACATACAGCTTATAGACGTATTTCTTTTTAACCAAGTGGTTCCTTGTCATATAGTTTCACTTGACCTTTTATGGTTTTGGAGCTGTCTAGTTTACTGTAGTTGCTGGTAAATGTAATGAAAAGAGTCTTATTTTTTTCTTGGGTATTTTTGTCAACTTTTTAGATATTCTGCATTACAAAAAAAAGGTCTATATTTATTTCAATATACTGTAAATTATGTTGTAAGCTAATTGCTGGTTTATTTCCCAGGGAGAGTCCCAATCAATAGACCGTGCAAGACTGAATCAAATCAAAAGAAATGGAAAGAAGAAAGAAGTAGAGCATCTATTTAAAAGACTCCATCTTTATAACAGGCATTACTGTAAACTAAGAGCTGCAGATGTTCTTCAATTAACTGCACATTCTTTACAGTTTCATGAGTTTTGTGCTGTGGAGGACCTCATTCAGATTTTCCTACAAAAACTACTGATGATGAACTACAGAGCAAGATACATTAAAACTAAAGAGACGAATAAGCAGCATGACAGACGACAAACAAACAATGACTTATGTAATGGTGATGCCAATATTTTTAGAGACATGTCTTTGTGTAACGGGGCTGACGAGATGTGAGACGTGCGGATCCATCTTTTTATTTAAGAGACGTGGTCATAACAGGCATGAGTCAGACAATGGCAAACAGGTATATAGAGGGCAAGACACAAGAATAATCCTAGGGCTAGAGCAGGTCGACGATCGGCAGACAGAATCAAAAGGTGCAAGACCAAAGTGTGAATCCATGAACGCAGGCGAAGATCAGAAACCGAGAAGGCTATACTCTGACTGCTAAGGCAAATGCTAAATGCTGGCGAGAGGCTAAAAAATTACAAGGGCGCCGTAAAGTACTATCTCTAGTGTAGTTGCTAAATCTGAAACCACTCGCAGGGAAGGGATCAGAGTGAGTTTTAAATAGTGAGGGAGTGATATGAAACATCTGGGTGCAATCAGTGTAAACAGGTGTGTGCTATTCGTGCTGAGTGCAATCAGTAATGCATAATGGGAAATGTAGTCCGGGGTGACATGAAACAGTTTGTGTAGTGTGAGAGTCAATGAAATGGAAAGTTCATGGGCCGGATTCGTGACAGAGCCCCCCCCCAAGGGGCGGCTTCCAGATGCTCAAAACCCTTTACGGTTCCGGAGGGCGGTGGAGTGGAGGCGAACAGGGGGAGGGATGGAGGGCCACCCGGAAGTGGAGAGACCGGGCTTAGTGGCAGAGCCGTCGATCTGAGGACACCACAAGCAGAGCAGATTTAACCAAATATCCCCACTGCGAGCAAAGATCCCAACGGCGGAGCAGAAGACCACCGGAGCTAGACAGTAGACCACCACGGCGGAGCATAGGACCACCAGAACCAGACAGTAGACAACCACGGCGGAGCCGAGGCCAACCTAGCCGAGAACCTAAACACCAACGGGGCGGAGCAGAGGCACACCCGAGCCAGACCGTATACCCCACGCGGAGCAGAGGACCCACCATACGCAGACAAGCCACCCTGCAGAGCGATACCACCAGAGTCCAGACAGTAGGACCACCACTCGTAGCAGAGGACCACTCAAAGCAACTAGTATACCACCAACGGCGGAGAGATCCACCAAGTCCGAACAGTCACTCACCACGCGTATCATAAAAAACCCCCTTGGTGAACCCCAAACCGCAGAACCCATGGCGTGAGACTGGAACAACGAGAGACAAGACAGACAACCCAGACCAGACATTGTGTTTTAGAAGACTGAGCATTCAGGGGCACCTCCCTGACAGACACAAGCAACACAAAATTCACAAACGTCCTCATAGCCAGGACAGGACAGTGATGAGGATTCCCGACGGCCTCCCTAGCTGTTGACACGAAGCAGGAGCTCGCAAACGGCCTCTTCGCTTTGACGCCGCAGGGACTCGCAAGGACGGCCTCTATAGCTGTACAAGACGATCAGGGAGCTCGCAAAACGGCCTCTATCTGGGAAAGACGAGCATTAGTTCGCAAACAGTCTCCTTAGCCGGACAGGATAGGACAGAGTTCATAGTTGCCTCCTTGCCGAACAGGACAAGCAGAGGTTCATATACGGCCTCTTTGGCCGTAAAGGACAGAGGCAAGATGTTTCATAACGTCCTCCTTGGCCGAACCGTACAAGCGAGAGTTCCTAACTGCCTCTTTGGCCGGAACAGGACATGGCGAGAGAGTCATAGACGCCTCCTTGCGGAACAGGACAGGCGGACGTTCATCGAGACTGCTCCTTCCGGAACAGGACAGGAGGGGAAGTTCCATAGACTGCCTCCTTGTCCGGACAGGACATGAAGGAAGTTCATAGACGGCCTCCTTGGCCGGAACAGAGCAGGCAGGGAGTTCATAGGTGGCCTCCTTGGCCGGAGCAGGACAGGCAGAGAGTTCATAGACGTCCTCCTTGGCCGGAGCAGGACGAGCAGAGAGTTCATAGACTGCTTCCTTGGCCGGAACAGGACAGGCTGAGAGTTCATAGGCTGCCTCCTTGGCCGGAACAGGACAGGCCGGAAGTTCATAGACGGCCTCCTTGGCCGGACAGGACAGGCAGGAAGTTCAGAGACAGCCTCCTTGGCCGTGACAGGAAGTCAGGAAGTGCGGTTGCTGGGCGCCACCAACACACGAAGAACCTGCGACAAGTTGCGCCATCTCGGGAGGTTTCTGCAGCCTCGTCCGCACCCGTCGCTGCAGAGACTTCATTGGGACACATGGCCATCTGGTCACGGCATTTGCAACCGCTGACCGTCAGTATTTCGCAGCATAAGCCGCCCCGCTGAGATTTGTAGCTGGTGCCGCGGACTCATCAATCGGCATTGGAGTACCGGCCCAGACCACCCATAACGCAACCCCCATATGGGATCTGCATACAGGTGATGATTCATAAAGGAGGTCTAAGTAGAGTGGTTTGTGGGGATACCAGCTGTCTGCGATGCAGACACCAGCGATTGCTTTTCCCTCACCTGGACAACCCAAGAAAAAAGACTTATAAAACCGACTGACCGACCCCGACAATCTGGGTGCAACAGCAGTACTTGACATGACTCTGGATGATCAGCTGTGATGCACGGAATCTGTATGAATACTGAGACTGGCTAACCTCTAGCAGGTAGGTCAGCTGTGACAGGGACGTGGCCTGGACGAACGGGCTGAGACGTGACGAGGCCCCGACGAACAGCTAATACGTTGACAGGCCCCGACCGAAACTGGGACTTGTCTGGAAAACTCATGAAGTCAGCTGTTACTAGACCTGGCTCCTGAAAGGAATTGTACTTTGACTTGACTCATGCGATCAACTGTGACTTGACTAACCGTATCCACACTGTGCTTGACCGACTCTGACACAGCTGTGACTAGACCTGACCATTATAATGTAATTGTAACTTGACTTGAGCTTCCGACGATCACTGTGGCTCTGGACTAGACCTCAGGAAAACATGCGGTTGCTTGCTGACTTCTGAAGAACATCTGGGCTTGACTAACTCCGGATAAGCTGTTGCTTGACTATACCAGAGACCCTGTGCTTGAAACTCAGGGAAACAGGGCTGTGGCTTGACTAGACTCAGGAAGAACAACTGTGGCTTGACTAGCCTCAGGAAGAACAACTGTGGCTTGACACACCATACCAACAACTGTGGCTTGACTAGACTCAGAAAGAACAACTGTGGCTTGACTAGATGCGGTTGTGTCCGCCATCTTGTGATCAGGCTCCGCAGCTGCCGCCATTTTGTGAGCTTGCTCTGGTTCAGGCATCACCTCAGTCACAGACATGGTGTCGCTTCCCTCCTCTGCGACAACCACCGTGAACGCTGAACCAGTAGTCAGCAAGTCATAGTCAATAAAGTCCTTTAAGCTATAGTTGCATTCACTCCTTGGCATACGAGATTTCGTGGGTTCATTGAGTCCAAAACGAAACAAGTCCTTAAACAAAATCTCATCATATATTGGTACCTGATACGATAGTTCACAGAACCGGTGAACATACTCCTCAATAGAAAGACCTCCTTGCTGAAGATGTAGCAGCTCGGTGACTGGGTCCATACCAGTCCAGAGTCCACAGAAAAAGCCGCTGGATCCTTTTGTGGCCGAGTATTCTGTAACGGGGCTGACGAGACGTGAGACGTGCGGATCCATATGCAAGCTTTATTGAAACGAAGACAGAGATGTGGTCATGAAACAGGCATGGGTCAGATAATGTCAGACAGGTATATGGTGGGCAAAACACAAGAATAGTCCTAGGGCTAGAGCAGGTCGACGATCGGCAGACAGAATCAAAAGGGGCAAGACAAAAGGGGTGAATCCAGGGAACCAGGCGAAGATCAGAAACCGAGAAGGCAAATGACAAGGGCTAAGGCTAATGACTAGGGCTAAAGCAAATGACTAGGGCTAAGGCTAAGAAAATGACAAGGGCTCCGTAAAGTAGCTATCTCTAGGGGAGTGATAAATGCTGAAACAATACTCGGCAGAGGGAAGGGATACGAGTGAGTGTTATATAGTGAGGGAGTGATATGAATCAGCTGGGTGCAATCAGTGAAACAGTTGTGTGCAATCAGTGCTGTGTGCAATCGGTGCAATGGATGATGGGATATGTAGTCCGGGGTGATGTGCAACAGTGTGTAGTGCGAGAGTCAATGAAATGGAAAGTTCATGGACCGGATTCGTGACACTTTGTTTTCTCAAGAAAAAAGCAAGAAAGTTGCTATTCACCCGATGGATGTTCAGATGGCTGTGTTTCATTGTGCAGATAGTTTCCTGAAGCAGCTGATGGTGACTAAACTGTCTCAGTGTCAGTATGCTCTGCCTCTGCTTGTTCCTGATCCATTCACACAAGAGATTGAGTTTCCCCTCTGGACATTCAGACAAATCAACAAAAGCTGGAAGATGAAAGAGCCCAACAATGAAATCAGCAAAATCCAGTCTGTCTGGAAGGCAGAAACACCTATGGTGTCTTTCTTCAGGTTTGGCTCAGTGTCCTCATCCAAATCTCAGCTGATGAACAATCTTATCAATGAAAAACACAACACGTTCTTCCAAAGGCATTGCACAGGCAGCAGCAAAACCAGACTACTGATGGATGGAGTGGTGGAGATCGCTTGGTACTGCCCCTCTGGGAAAGATACAGATAAATTCAATCAATGTATTGCTTTCTGTAACCTTCATGGTGATGCATGTGAGACAGTGAGAAACAGCTGCAGATCCTCACTGAAATGGCCTCAGTCAATGTTGTTATTCTACCAAAACTAGACAGGAACGACAAACATGCAGCACAGATGCAAAACCTGTACAAGGACAGAAAGCCACTTATTTGTCTTTTTACGGAGGATGAATCTAGTGTAACTGAGATGAGGAGCGGGAAATACAAAATTGGATTAAAAGAAAGAAATCAGTCAGAAATATCTGAAGAACTTGAACAAGCTATAAATGAATGTCTCTCATTCTTATCGGCAGAATCACCTTCTATTTTCAGACTTGAAGATGTGTCCAAACACTCAGGTATCAGAGTAGAGGAGAAATATGATGACGGCTGCAGGACAGGAAAAGAAGATGCACAGACGATGATGAAATTACTGAAGGATAAAAATGTGACAGAAATCAAAAAATCATTTCTGTCCTGCCAGGGAAAACTATGGCATCAGTGGTGTATAAAGAACTACATCGATCTCAGGGAAATGAAATAGAAATGGAAATAGAACAGAAAGAAGAGATGAAGAAAATCCGTGAAAAGCAGCATGTGTTGGACATTGGTGAGTTCATGAAGTTCTTTATTACAGAAATGAATTCACAATCACCAAATGAGAAGATATTTTTTCTGAAATGGCTCACAATCCTCCTGGATGAACATACATCAGCTGACCTTTCTGCTCTACATTACAAGTATGATGAAAAGTGGTCAGAAGTCTTAAAACTAAAAGAGAATCATGATAAGTTTCAGTATCTCAAAACTGAACAAACTGAACTTGAGACAATATCTGAGGAACTTCAGGCTGCAACCTTTGGCTTGGAGCACATCCTGAGGGAGATCGGTCAGATCTATGAATCGTGTCAATCAGTCAATAAGAACAAAGAAGGTCTGCCATGCAATTTTTCTTCTCTCCCGAGTCTTGCAGCAGAGATAATGATCTCTGGATTTCCACTGGAGCTGATGGATGGAGATGCTGCTCATGTTCCTGTGGTCTGGGTTACTGCTGTTCTACATGAACTCATTCAGAAATTGGGAGACAAGAGAGTGTTTGTGCTGTCTGTTTTAGGGATTCAGAGCTCTGGGAAATCCACTATGCTGAACGCTATGTTTGGACTCCAGTTTGCTGTCAGTTCTGGCAGGTGCACCAGAGGAGCTTTCATGCAGCTGCTTAAAGTGTCAGAGGAGATGAAAACAGAGATGAAGTTTGACTATATTCTAGTTGTTGATACTGAGGGGCTTCGTGCTCTAGAACTATCTGAAAGGTCAACAAGACATCAGGACAATGAAATGGCCACATTTGTTGTTGGTCTTGGTAATTTGACATTGCTCAATATCTTTGGAGAAAACCCATCAGAGCTGCAGGACATTCTTCAGATCGTTGTTCAGGCCTTCATGAGGATGAAGAAGGTCAGACTGAATCCCAGCTGCATGTTTGTTCATCAGAACGTTTCAGAAGTCACAGCTGGAGAGAAAAACATGGAGGGAAGAAGACGGCTGCTGCAGACACTGGATGAAATGACAAAACTTGCTGCTAAAGATGAAGTCTTTGATGCTGAATGTTTCAATGATGTCATTACTTTTGATATACAGAAAGATGTGAAATATTTTGCACAGCTGTGGGAGGGAAGTCCACCAATGGCACCTCCAAACCCATCATATTGTGAAAACATCCAAGAGCTAAAGAAAACCTTTTTTAGCCATGCCTCAAAATCTTATGGCTTAGAGCTGACACAACTTAAACGCCGTATAAATGATCTCTGGGAAGCTTTACTGAATGAAAGATTTGTGTTCAGCTTCAAAAATGCTCTGGAAATCGCAACATATCGGAAACTGGAGACAGAATACAGCAAGTGGTCTTGGAGTCTTCGTAGAACCATGCTGGATATAGAGAACAAACTCTACAACAACATAGAAAATGAAACAATTAATACAGTTCCAGAAATGTATCTTCAAGAGAACCTAAAAGAGAAAAGTGAAGAAGTAGAAAAATCAATGTCAGAATTCTTTGAGAAAGACAAAGATAAAGATATACTGATACAGTGGAAAGTATCATTTTATATCAAAATCAAAGATCTTTGCGAAAATATTGTGAGAGAAACAACAAAGAAATTAAATGAGATTATTCAGCAGCGAGAAATGAAGAAAAGGATTGATGCTCAGAGGATCATCTTTTTTGTTCCTACGACTTAAATTTCCTGACTGCAGGCTCATTTATGTTTTCTAAAATGTCAGTTATACATGTTAATCATAAAATAATCAGTGAATGTCAGTTTATTTAATGAATGAGTGCAAGATTTGTAAAGGTCAAAAGTGGTTCACGTTATCTAGCATATTCAGCCAAAGTGGGCCAAAAATATTTAGCTGCCAAGAAAAAAAAAGTATTCTTTACATTTTAATCCATGTTGCCTGCAGTAACAAATATGAGTACAGGAGCAACCTTATAAGTGAGAAACTAAAATATGAATGTCAAAGGGCTTACTACCTTTCACCATGAGGGAGTCCTCTTTTGAGCTATAGTCACATCCATCACTGTCAATCAAAACTATTTTAGCAATTTAAAAAATAGTGTTCTTTAATTAAAGACAATTTTCTGAAGGTGTAAACCCACTGAACACAATACAATCAATTGTCAATGTCCCACTTCACCTGAATTGACACCTAAATAAAAAAAAAAGTGTTATAACTCGTTCTCAACGTATGATATATAATCATTGACATAATTAACTCTGTAAGTCATGGAAGCCATTCTGCTGTCATTTGATGAGAAAACGGCAACAGGAAATGACATTATACGATTACAGAGTAACAAAAAGGGTGAGAGAATATTAAAAATACCTTTATATGTGTTTTAAAGAAGAACAGAAGTCTTGTATTGGAATGACATGAGGATGAGTAAATGATGGCTTTATTCATCTGATCAACAAACCTGATTTGTTATCCGAAAGAATGTCGTACGATTATTCTCGCCTTCCTGTCTATCTGTCTGTTTGTTTATCTCTTTCCAGTCTGTGACATTACGGATGGGGTGTGTGTGTGTGTGTGTGTGTGTGTGTGTGTGTGTGTGTGTGTGTGTGTGTGTGTGTGTGTCCAAAGAAAGCCTTCCTTCATCTCACGCTCTCCAAAACCTGGTAACAGATAACACCGTCATCAGTATCCTTGCTCAACTCAGTAAAAGACTCCTTATCTGCCATTCACTACCTGCTTCTCCCATTCACCAGCATCTGTACAATAAACCCGTCTGTTTGATTCCAACCTGTCTGTGTCCTGAGTCTGACTACACGTTACAGCGGTAAAGTTGGTTTTATGTTGGACATTCGTTAGACATTCGATCTTTTCTTCAGCATTAATTTATATGTAATCGCATAATACTAATGGATCATGCTGTATCTCGTTCAGATCACATTTAAAAACATAATATCAAAATTAATAATATTATTATTTGATGATGTAATTGTTTTAAACCTCTGAAGTGAAAAAGTCCTCACAACCATCTCCGCTTGCGCACGTCAGGGAGTGTCTCAAAAGTGCAAAATCCACAATAAACTTGATTAAATATGTGCATTATTCCATAAAAACACTAAAACCGTGATCCTTTTTCATGTGTAATTTATGTTGGCAAATAGATTAAGTATAGGTTAAGATGATTTGTAACTTTTAAATGATTATTATATCTGTTATAAATATATTTAAAAATATTATTTTGTCATCTTATTAGAAATTTTAAAATCTATATAACGTCTGGTATGTGGACCCCAAAGGATTCACACCAGTTGTAATACTCTTCCACATTCCGAACACACATCATACTTTTACTTGGATAATTTTGAAAATATGATTTGGTCTATTTTGTGAATGTTTCTAATATTCAGATCTATATAACTTCCTGGTCATATGATTGATGATGTCACACCAGTTGTAATGACTTGCACGAATTAACCAACAATGTATTGGACCCGGAAATAACATCTCTATATAGATATTATATACTATATATATAAAGTATATTATATATTATTATGTAAAGTATATAATAACGTATATTGTATGAATTGCCCTTACTATGGAATAAAAAATTTGGAGTGTTTATTTACATTTAGTTAAAAGTGGTTGTAAATCATCAGTTCCAGTGGCGCAGATGGATAAGTGCGTGTTGTTGGATTTTTGACGCGATCGACCCGGGTTCGATCCAGTTTTTGCCAAACTTTTTTTTCCTCCCTTTTCAAATCTCGCATTAGCAATGGATTCTATTTACACTAAGTGAAAATAGCCTTATTTTTAGCAATATGCTATTTACACTAAGTGCAAGTATACTACTTGTTGCAGATAGTGGCAATTATCTGCACTTCAGTATTGTAGTACATTATAAAACAGTATGCAATTATAACATATTGAGTGTAAATTATCATTTTAATTATTACATGAGCCAACTTATTGGTACAATAAAGCCCTCCCTACACCTACCCTACCCATACTTTATTTTCAACTTTTTGATTTATTTCCTTTATTTTTATTGAAAATAAATGCCTTTAAGATATGATACGAGATTTGAAAAGGGAGGGAAAAAAAATTCGGCAAAAGGCGACGAGCCTAGTACTTATTTTATATTCCAGAGTAAGGGCAATTCATACAATACATTTAAACTGAGCTACTTTAATACCATCTCCAAACTTTCTAACCCGACTCGCTGGTCTGATTGTCTGCGGCTGGTTCTTCCTGGAAACGTGATTGGCCAGATGTCTCCAGTCAGCGGTGAGTAATCCCAACCCAATGGCGCTGTCTCAAACTATACCTACCTCTTCCAGTTTGTCTGATTTGTCATTGTGTTTTCTGACTTGTTATAATGTTTTCTGAATTGTTGTTGTGCTTTCTGAATTGTTATTTTGTTTTTTAGACTTGCATTTGCGTTTGTAATTTGTTATTTTGTTTTCAGAATTGTGATCTGCTTTGCACTTCTTGTCCACCGTACTATCACCATTTTTACAAAAAAAAATTCGGGTTAGGGGGATAACTGCAAGGTAAAACCTCTTGTTTACGTTGTCCTTATGCACGTCGTCCTGTTAATCTGTAAACCAATAGTGTTTAAGCTTGTATGTAGAACAGACAGGCCCATTTCTCTGACGTGCAGCTTTCCTGTCTCCCTTCTGGCGCATCCTCGAAAAAGAGGCGGAACAAAAAATACATCTGTAGGTACTTGGCTGAATTTTGAATTAGAACAGTACTTGAGCAGCGACTGATGACAGTTCACGAGTCCACAAGAGCACAACAAGTACAGAGAAGAACGCATATCGAGAAACAGCTGTTGATTCATTTACGTTCAGAAACCACAGCGTGAGGCACTTTCAACGGAGAAGGACACGGTAAAAATAAATTATATCTCTTAGTGTTTTTTGACATAATACTTAAAACATTAAATGATACTTTAGAACTGTACTTTTAAGTTATTTAACCGCTGTTACAAGAAGTAAATTTCCTGTCAGGTGAATTACTGCAATGACAATTTTAAGTGAGGTCGCCTTAACTGAGGTAAATTTACATCACTCACAATTACCAGTTGTCACCAAGTTCAACTTTCCTCAGTTAATAAAGTTCCAACATTTGGTGAACTTTATTGTTTGAGGAAAGTTAATGTTGAAATTTACTGTCAAATCTCCACAATTAAGACTTGAACGCATAGGTAATGTGTTGCTCATCATCATGTCTGTTATAGTTAAGTATTAAAAATATATCTCAGAAAAGTTAGTGATTTATTTTAAAAGTCTTTCACGTATTCAGTGATTGAAGAAAAAAAAACATTTTCACTTTCTGTTATGTCAAGACACACAATAAGGAAATAAGAACTGGCCGAGAATATGCATGGAATTCAGGACAGAGGTATCAGGTTCTTAATTGCTTTATAACTCACTTTATTCGTTTTTATTACATATTGCTGGAATCTGGAATACCTGATTTTTTTAATCGCCATCCAGTGGTTTGTTATCCCCTGATAACAACTGATAAAAACTGATAACAAATGCTTATCCAGGTAAGTCGGCGCTATATGCTTGCTAGGAACTTTTTTCTTTGTGGAATCTTTGTGTTTGCTGAGCTAATAAAATATTAAACAAGTAATATTTTGTGTGCAAACTTATGTGGCAAGTAGCCATGTAACAAGCAGTATAATGATCACCCAAACAGTTGTTATCACAAAAAAAAAAACTGATCATCCTGTCAAGGTTTATTTTGTGATAACCAGCTGGTTGCCCATTATCCCTTAACTTTAGTGTCCTAAATATTTTTTTCAAATGTAAGTCAGAATGACAAGCATTTTATTTGCCACAACAAAGAAGTAGAATTTTAATATTACAAGAATATTACTGTAAAGATACAGTTGAACAACATTTTACGATGCACACCTGGTTAAGCACACATAAATGGGGTTCTAACAGAGTATTACATGACACACTTGGTATTAATGTCAAAAGCAATACCAAAAGTCCCTTTGGGTCTATGTGTCTTTAGGCTGTGGAAATAACTATGCACCTATACCATTTTTTTCAAAATTCTGAGTATCAGCCGATGCTGATAATGTTCTGATCCCAGTGCGTTTTTTGTTGTTGTTTTTTTATCACTGTAGAATATGCCCTTTATAACAGTAACAACTGTGAGTATGCGCAGTATTGAATTTGGATTGGTCCTGTCTTACTGATACCCAGTCCAGCAAAAATGGTAGTATCAGAACCTATACTGAATATTGGATCGGTGCACCCCTAGAAATAATGAGTTAGTCAAAAGTAAATTAATAGGTAATTACTATATCCACTAAAGAGATGGATGGCCTCAGTAAAGAAGCTGTCATTGTCACACTGTCACTGTGCACAGTAATGTAGTAATTTTCTAATTTTTAAAGCTCTGAAAGTTGATTTAAATTTAGGTTTTATAGCACATTATACTGATTAAATAAATATCAACCCAATATAATTAATTGTTTGTTTTAACAAACAGGAATTTAACATGGTTGGTCAGGTTTTCTTGTAGTTGGTCAGGTGTTCTTAAAGAGAATATGTTTATGTAAACTGTAAATCCTGTTAGACTGGATGTACACCTTTATAAGCAGGAAGAGTTCAAGTCTCTGGAGTTATGACTTGATACTCATACATCACTAAGATGGTGAAAACAAGCTAAATATACAGTGAGTTGTCTAGAAAACTAGACTTTATGTTATGTACATGTTCTTGCACACTTTTAAAAAATCTAAATTAATCTTTTTTTCAGAATAATGAACAGCTTCTAGAATAAAAGTGTGTCTCCAAACCTGATGAGTGAGTCACCTGAGCTGTCTGGTGCTCAGAACTATGGGTAAGAAAACAAAGAAAAATATCTGATTTTTCACATCGCTTAATGAGTCTTGTTCTTATGTTGCAGTGGATTGATTAATCTGAGAACGGTTCTTCTGTATTTATTCTAGATCACAGTCTGACCATTGTGTTTTTTGGAAACTCTGCTGCAGTCCAGTTTCAACATGACAATTTTCTTCTTGGAGAAATACAACCAAATATTGAAAATGTTGCAATATCCAGGACTGTTCTTTTGCAGATGAAGAAATCAGGATGTCGCGTCTCAGTGATCAACCTGATTGGCTTACATGAAACTGCACTTGATCTGGATGCTCTCACTGATAAACTAGTGAATGAAAATGACATAATTGCCTTCATCTTTGTTGTGCGACTGGGCCAGTTAACAGATGCTGATAAGATGGGTATTGAGTGGCTTCAGAGTGTATTTGGTGACAGAGTTCTTCAGTTTGTGATGATTCTCTTCACCTATGAGAGCCAGGAAGAGTCTGACTCTATAATAGATGATCTGAAGAAAAACTCTGCTCTAGAGCGGCTGATTGAGAAATGTGGTGGAAGATATCACACCTGCAGCAAGAACATGAGCAACCAGTCAGAGATGACAGACCTGGTGAACAGGATTGAGCATCTGTTTACTGATAATAAACAGCAGTGCTACAATAGTGAGATGTACAACACAGCGTTGAGACAGAGAGAAGATGTGCAAAACAGGACATTTAAAAGTGGTAAGAACACATACAGTATTTGGTTTAATTGATGTTATGTTGGTTCTCTGACATGTTTATTTGCCCTGACTCTAACACTTCCACCAGTTGTATTTGTAACAGATATTAAGTTAAGCCAAAATTCAGAATCCAAATTCAGCTTTTAATAAGAAAACCCTCTACAATGCAAGTAAATCACTTGCATATGCGACTAAGTTTTCATGCTAGGCAACTAAATAATGTATATCATTAGCCATTGGCTAATAATTGGTTAGATTATACCCGTCTTCAACAAAAAAGGGATTTTATGTTATTGTTTGTTTCTGTCGGTTTAATTTTTATTTTTTGAAATATAATATTTAATAATATTTCTCTCTCCTTTTCTGTTCTGTCACAAGACCAACCCACAATTATTGGAAAGACTATGGACTGTACCTTGATGACAGAGACAAGGCAGACACATAGGGTAAGTGATGAGTGTAGAGTAAAAATAGAACATAAAAAGGAAGTTAGAAAGAATTCCATGAATGTAGACTTTCAGCTTATAGAAATATTTTTTCCTTATCATATAGTTTCACTTGACATTTTTATTTAGTCACTGGTAAATGTTCTTCAAAGAGTCTTCTTGGTTATTTTTGTCACATTAGCTCAACCACCCTTTTAAAGGGCTCTTTTGTAAATTATGTCTTTGTAAAAAAAAAAAAGCAAATATCTTTTGCAAATTATGTTTTAAGCTAACTGCTTTTAATTATGTTGGATATTTCACAGAGAAACTTAGAGAAGTGTTCATTCGATGGGGCACGATTAGATCATAACAGAAACGGAAGGAGGAAAGAAGTAGAGCATCTATTTCACAGACTTCATCTTGATAACATACACCCCTCTAAACTAAGAGCTGCAGATGTTCTTCAACTAACAACACATTCATTACAGTCCCATGAGTCTTGTGCTGATGAGAACCTCATACAGACTTTCCTACAAAAAATACTGATGATGAACTACAGAGCAAGGTACATTAAAACAATACATGTGCAGCATGACAGACATCAAAGAAACAATGACTTTTTAGAATATGAGAGTGATGGTGATATTTTCCAAGATGCATCTTCAATTCCTGAAGAAGCAAAAAGGAGAGATGCTATTCACCCGATGGATGTTCAGATGGCTGTGTTTCATTGTGCTGATAGTTTCCTAAAACAGCTGATGGTGACTAAACTGTCTCAGTGTCAGTACGCTCTGCCTCTGCTTGTTCCTGATCCATTCACACAAGAGATTGAGTTTCCTCTCTGGACATTCAGACAAATTAACAAGAGCTGGAAGATGAAAGAGCCCAACAATGAAATCATCAGTATAATCCAGCCTGTCTGGAAGGCAGAAACACCTATGGTGTTTTTCTTTAGGTTTGGCTCGGTGTCCTCATCCAAATCTCAGCTGATGAACAATCTAATAAACGACAAACACAACACGTTCTTCCACAGGAACTGCCCAGGCAGCAGCAAAACCAGACTACTGATGGATGGAGTGGTGGAGATCGCCTGGTATTGCCCCTCTAGGAAAGACAGAGATAAATTTACTCAGTGTATTGCTTTCTGTAACCTTCATGGTGATGCAGAAAACAGTGCGAAACAGCTGCAGATCCTCACTGAAATGGCCTCAGTCAATGTTGTTGTTCTACCACAACTTGATCAGAATGACAAGAACGCAAAAAAAATTCAAAACCTGTACAGGGGCAGAAAGCCACTTATATGTCTTCTTACTGAGGATGAATCTATAGTAACTGAAATAAGAAAAGGAAAATACAAAATTGGATTAAAAGAGAGAAATCAGTCAGATGTATCTGAAGAACTCGAACAGGTTATAAATGGATGTCTCTTGTTCTCATCGCCAGAATCAACTTTTGTTTTCAGTCTAGAAGATGTGTCCAAACACACAGGTATCAGAGTAGATGAGAAACATGATCATGACTGCAGAAGAGGAAAAGAATCAGCCCAGAAGATAATGAGTTTAGCGAAAGATAAAGATCTGACAGAAATCAAAGAATCATTTCTGCCCTGTCAGGGGAAACTGTGGCATCAGTGGTGTGAAAAGAACAAAGAATTACATAGATCTCAAGGAAATGAAACAGACATGGAAAAACAGAAACAAAACATGAAGAAAATCCGTGAAGAGCAGCATGTGTTGGACATTGGTGACTTCATGAAGTTGTTTATTACAGAAATGGATTCACAATCTCCAAATGAGAAGATATTTTTTCTTAAATGGCTCGCAATCCTCCTGGATGAATACACCTCAGCTGACCTTTCTGCTCTACATTACAAGTACAATGAAAAATGGTCAAAAGTCAGAGCTGTGCAACAGACGATCAATGAACATGCAGAACTTGAAAGGATATCAAGAAAACTTCAAGCAGCAACCTTTGGCTTGGAGCACATCCTGAGGGAGATGGGTCAGATCTATGAATCGTGTAAATCAGTGAATAAGAACAAAGAAGGTCTGCCATGTAATTTTTCTTCTCTCCCGAGTCTTGCAGCAGAGATGATGATCTCTGGATTTCCACTGGAGCTGATGGATGGAGATGCTGCTCATGTTCCTGTGGTCTGGGTTACTGCTGTTCTACATGAACTCATCAAGAAACTGGGAGACAAGAGAGTCTTTGTGTTGTCAGTTTTAGGGATCCAGAGCTCTGGGAAATCCACTATGCTGAACGCCATGTTTGGACTCCAGTTTGCTGTCAGTGCTGGCAGATGCACCAGAGGAGCTTTCATGCAGCTGGTCAGAGTCTCAGAGGAGATGAAGATAAAAGAACAGCTAAAGTTTGACTTCATTCTGGTTGTTGATACTGAGGGGCTGCGTGCTCTAGAACTGTCTGGAAGGTTAACAAGACATCAGGACAATGAAATGGCCACATTTGTTGTTGGTCTTGGTAATTTAACATTAATCAACATTCTTGGAGAAAGCCCATCAGAGCTGCAGGAAATTCTTCAGATAGTTGTTCAGGCCTTCATGAGGATGAAGAAGGTCAGACTGAATCCCAGCTGCATGTTTGTTCATCAGAACGTTTCAGAAGTCACAGCTGGAGAGAAAAACATGGAGGGAAGGAGACGACTGCAGGAGACACTGGATGAAATGACAAAACTTGCTGCTAAAGATGAAGTTTTTGATGCAGAATGTTTCAATGACATCATTACTTTTGATGTTCGGAAAGATGTGAAATATTTTGCACAGCTGTGGGAGGGAAGTCCACCAATGGCACCACCAAACCCATCATACTGTGAAAACATCCAAGAGCTAAAGAAAACTTTTTTTAGCCATGCCTCAAATTCAGATGGCTTAGAGCTGACACACCTAAAAGGCCGTATTAATGATCTCTGGGAGGCTTTACTGAATGAACGATTTGTGTTCAGCTTCAGAAATTCTCTGGAGATTGCGGTCTACAGGAAACTGGAGACAGAATACAGCAAGTGGTCCTGGAGTCTCCGCAGAACCATGCTGGATATAGAGAACAAACTCTACATCAGCATAGAAAATGAAAGAATTCATGAGGTTTCAGAAAGTGATCTTCAAGAAAAACTAGGAGTGAAAAGTGAAGAAGTAGAAGAATCAATGTCAGAATTTTTTGAGAAAGACAAAGATAAAGATATACTTATACAGTGGAAAGCATCATTTTGTATAAAAATCAGTGGTCTTCAGGAAAACATTGTGAGAGAAACAACTAGGAAATTAAATGAGATTTTACAGCAGCGAGATATGAAGAAAAGGATTGATGCTCAGAAGACACGTTATGAAAATACTCTCTTGGAAAAGAGCAAAGAACTTGCAGTAAAACTCAAAGACAAAGCAAATGATGAAGCAATCCTGAAAAAAGAGTTTGATTCCTTTTGGAAAGAGTGTGTTAATAAGATTACTGCAGAAACTCCTCCAATCAAAAACATTGATGTATTAAATGACATGAAACAACTTCTTTGTCATTATGAAAGTGTCAGTCTAAATGACTTGAAAAAGAGCAAGGATATTTTTTCTTTGCCACGGTATTCAGATTATGTACAGATAAAGAAACCCAAAGGAATTTCAGAACATGCTAAAAATGCCTTCAGATCAGCTAAACAGACATTTAGTTACATTGAGGCTGAAACCCAAATTAAAGCCTTAGTCAATGACATTGCTCAACATGCAGACAAAACGATCATGTCGTATAACATTGCAAAGATGGGCTACAACAAAACCTACATTCAGGAACTCGCAGATTATATCAAAGACAGAGTAGTAAATTATGAGCAAGGTTTGAGGAACTATGTGTTTAAGAAGCAATTTTACATGGATTTGGTCATTTCTATCTGTAAGAGAGAAAACAAGGTAATTACTGACCAACACAGAAGATTCAGGGAAGCCAATGATCCTGTTTTCTATTTTGAACAGAAGAGCGAAGAGTACTATAGTATTTTTCAGAAATACTGTCAAGGTGCAACATCAGCTGCCATTTTTGGTGAGATAATCTGTCAGAAACTGAAAGAGCCCATTCAGAAGAGTGTCTACAAAGATACTGCCAGAGATATGACTAATGAAATTCAAACAAAGTGTGACTCACTAAATGGAAACAGATCTAAACTAGAGAAACACATCCTCAAGAGTCTGGCAGAACAGGAAGATTTTTACAAGTACATTACATACTTTAATTATCCCAGAGACCACTTAAAGAGTTTTGTCAGAGATGAAGTCAGTCAGTTCATCACTGATAAGTTTGAAGTGAGTGTTCGCCCCAAGATGAAGGAGAACATTGAACTCCTGCAGCAGAAGATCATGGAAGCAGCTCAAAGAGCGACTACACTCGTCAACACAACCAGTGGAGATGTTCAGAAGTGGTTGGATAATTTCACACTGCAGCTCTCAGATGTGCTGATATTCTCTGTAAAGGACCTCAGTGGGGTGAGTCATGAAGGTGTGGATGATTTCAACCTCCTAGAAGATGTGATAAGCAAATTACTTGGTTTAGTATCATCTGAAATACAACATAAATTCAGCACAGAGACATTTCCAGTAAATCTGGAAGAGAAGGACAGACCAGATGAGATTCTGATTGATCATCTCTGTCAGTGCTGCTGGGTTCAGTGTCCGTTCTGTGCAGCCACCTGCACCAACACTGTAGAAAACCATACTGGTGATCACAGTGTTCCTTTCCATCGAGTGGATGGACTCACTGGAAGCTGTTATGATGAAACAGAGTGTCTCAGTGCAGATTTTTGCACAACTTTAGTGAGAACTAGTCAAATGTTCTATACAGGCCAGTGGTTTCTGTGCAGAAAGTACAGAAATGCAGGAAATGTTTATGCAGAGTGGAACATCACTCCCAACTTCTCAGAGCTGCCGTACTGGAAGTGGTTTGTGTACAGATTTCAGGAAGATCTGGAAAAACACTTTGAGAAAAAATTCCACATGTGGGATGAGATTTCATATGAATGGAGCCAATACTCAAAAGAGCAAGCTATTGAGAGTTTGGATGAATACATCTAATGACAAATTAAAATGACTCACGTCTAGGTCTTTGATTCATAGACCAAACTTTGAAACGAGTTTGTGAAGTTGAGGGTTTTTTGAGTTGTGAATCTTCAGGATTCTTTTTCTATCTATAAATTACATATATGAATTTTATATGTAAGTTACGTATATTGAAATGTTTGCTCTCTACCCCATTACTTCAAAGCTTTCCAAACCTAATTTATTATCATTCTTCAAAACTGTGTGAAAACCGATGTGATGTGTGCTGAAACTCTTTCATGACACTTTAAGACTAATCATTAATCTGCAGTTCTGTTAGCTACTAATGACCAGGGGTGTGGACTCGAGTCACTTGACTCGAGACTTGACTCGGACTCCAGTCCCAAATTTGATGACTCGACTCGACATATTCGACTCGACTCGACATAATTAAAGAAGACTTGAGACTCAACTTAGACTTTGACAGCAATGACTCAAGACTTGACTTGGACTTGAGCCCTGTACTCGGAAAGACTTTATGATCAGATCAAAGTCGTTATAGACGCGTCCCTGCAGCGTGCTTGCGCTTGACTGGCAATAAGCCAGAGACTGCGTTCAGGGAGCGCTGGATAGGCTAGTATAAATTATTGGAGTAATAGCATAACTTACGCCAAAAGAACAGAGATTAAAAAATAATAATAACAAAACCCCTTTTTTTTAAATTTACATGATTCGTCTAGTAGCGATCTCCGCTCGTGAAATGCGCTGCCCTGTCCGTTTGATCGCCGCCCAGCAGACACACGGAGCGGGCATGAGAACGAGAGGCGCGGCCGCGATCACTGGAGCTCGCTTCATCATCACCGTGACCGCTTAAATATTCCTCATTTCTTATGTTTGTACGACACCGAGGTGCACCATGAGTGACGGATCCGCATCCCGCCACGACCCTCGCACTCTGCCAACTCCATGTGCTTTCATTTTCATTTTTATTTGTAATAAACACCTCTCTGAGACCTGTTTTTGTCAGCCTCTCCACTGTTTTTGTCGATCAAGTACATATTTTATGCTGTGCATTTTTTAATTGGCGACAACAGACGTCTCCCTCGATATTATTTAAACCTCCAGAACCCTTAAATGCATGAATGTTTCGCCAATTATTATTACATATTCGGGTCTTTAGCGACCCGGACCTATATATACAGCATGGATGGATCTCTAACTGCTGCAATAGAAAAAAACTCTCTTGATATTTTAAGAACAATTACAGAAGAATAAAATAAAGCATATTTCATTACCTTTTGAAACTTAAAAGGGTTCAATTTGAGCAGATGATTTTACCATCGCTGTCATTGTCAGAGCGTACTTCCACAGTACATTCAGCATCTGCCTCACATTCACCATCTCAACCATATTCTCAAAACTATCATTTTAAATGACTTCATATTCAATATTTTGATCACTGGCAGCTTATTCACCACATCCAGCATCAAATGACAGTGACATTTATATTTCATTGCGTGTAGTAATTGCTCTGCAGTAAAGCCATTCAAACCAATTCAGTTTCTGCTGATGATATTCGTTTGTTGTATGCCTGCTGTAATTATCAGTGAAACGTCACGTCATCATTGTGTTTCAAACAGTGCCACCTTGAGGAAAAAATATGCATTGCACATATTGAGTAATCAGATATGTAAATATAGTTGCGCAGGAAAACAATACTCACACATTTTACAAATAGTAAAATATAAAAGATTAATTGAAAAAAAAACTGATTATTTTTTGTAAAAAGTGTATAATTAATCAGTTTTTGTTTTCAATTAATCTTTTATATTTTACTCTTTTTTTTCTTGTTATATTGTTTATAATTAATAGATTGAGGAATACTAAGAAATTTGATGTCTATCTTAAAAAAATGAAGGAGGGAGAGGGTAGATAATGATGTCCCGGGTCGCTAAAGACCTGAGGTATGCATTTAAGGGTTAAGTTTAAAATTAATCCATAATTGAGATTTAAATCTGAGTTTAAAGTTATGGTGCAACAGGATTAAAGTTAATCTATTTTAAATATAAAATAAATCCAGGATCAAAATGATGGTTTAAATGTAAGCCTGCTTATTTTTAAGCAAGGTTTAAAGTTTGGTGCAACGGGATTATTAGATAAACCTTGATTTAATCAAGAAAAATACACATTAGGCCTAATGTCTGAAGTGAGCAAGCGGCAATAGGCCTAATGATAATTTAAAATATAATTTGAAGAAGTGTTTCTTTAAAAAAATTAGTGTTATATATATATAACTATAAAATATAGGCTACTCAATTTTTCTCCCTCTTGCAGGCACTCATGTCACTTCCATTTCTTTCAGGATAAATGAATGAATTCACATCTTGTAAATCAGTCTGTAGGCCTATATCGCACATAGCCCCTAAATTTAGCGATCAAATGCATAATATAAACTTAACATTTAACATAACATTTTTTTCTATTAAATGATTTTGTCTTTGTTGCTCTTAGTTATAAAGGATGGTAGCACAGCATTTTTGAATGATTGTCTTCATGAGTTTGTCTGCATCCATATTGCATGTTTCCTCTCACTTGCAAAGTATGCTTGCAGTTATTTCTTTTAGTTCTTTCAAAGCAGTTCTTTCTGCGTTTCCGCTCACATATTTTTAAATCTGTTTCATTGAGGTTCCAAATAATGGCTCATTGGCTTAGATATAACACCTAGAAGCATATATTCTTATGCACACATGCAAAGTATGTTGCAGCTGTTATTTCTATGAAGTTGTGTTGTCTTTGCTATTCTGTTACTAATAAAATAGTTTTTTTCACTGCTTGTCCTATTTTGGCACAATCCCTAAATTAAACTCGGGTAGTTTTACTGAGGGCACCCATCTCACATGAAATTGAACTATGTCAAACATATTCTACCTGCCTTCCTGATATAAATTACAATAAATTTGATATGGTAATTAATACTGAGACACTAATTTGGGCAAAAATCACTAATGACTTGTCTAAGAATTTAATCTTAAAGCTGAGGACTTGCAACTCAACTTGGACTTGTCTGTTTTGACTCGGGACTTGACTCGAGACTTGAATGCAAAGACTCGAGACTTACTTGTGACTTGCAAAACAATGACTTGGTCCCACCTCTGCTAATGACTATTAATTCTCAATTGTTTTTTTTAATAACTGGTTAAAAACATTATTTTATGAATGAATGGTATATATATGTGCATGACTCTATTTCATATTATTTTATGTAAAAAATGAATAAATGGTGAGTATAAATTTAAGTGATTGGCCTATATAAAAGTAAATAGGCCTTAAAAAGCAAGGAGTCTGCTTGACTATCATATTGTCCTGCAGAGCTATTGTACTGAATATGGCCCCTTTTCTGGGTTATAGTCGGGTAAATTAATAAAGCTTCTATAAAATAAAGATACAATGGTGATAAAACATTAAAAATAATGAAGCTTCATCCAAAGTTATGTGATGTCATCACATTGATTTCTGTCAATAAATGGGGTTTCTTTTGATTTTCTCAGTAAATTATCTTAATAAATCTTGATCTTAAATGCATTTCATTTCTATTCATAGATCTGTTCATGTGGTCTCAAGCCACAAAGTGTCTAACAAACACACCATTAACATTAGGAGCCGATGTGAATATAATCTGTGATCTTAGTATAGATGAGATTAACTGGTACAAACTGAAGATACCGGATCCTTCAGTGTTGATCTTACGCACTTATGATAGCATATATACTAATTAAAATTAATTATTTATTGATAAATTAAAGGCAGAGTAAGTGATTTTTCAAAAACACTTTAAAAACTGATTCGGGCCGAATCGCAAAACAAACTTGTAGCCAATCAGCAATAAGGGGCGTGTCTACTCGTGAAGTGGAGGAGAGCGTGTTCAGTGCATGGGAAAGGAAAGACAGGGGACAATAAAACATAAAGGAAAGACATAAGCCGAGCGACAGAAAGATAGAGATGGCGGATAAAAACAAAAGAGGAAAACGTCTGCAGAACGATAAGGCAAGAAGTAGGACCCGTGTAAATATCGGATCAGCTTTCCAGCGCTGGAGAGAACTCAAGGAGCGGAGGCCTGCGATCGGACGCCGATGTTGCTTTGTTTCTTCTCAATCGGTCTTTGTCAGGTGACGTCACACATAACAAACACACGTGACTGACAAAGACCGATAGGTGAGTAACACTGTGTCTACAACAGCTAAAGTCTGCCTACACTGGACGCGCTCAAACCGGGGGGGGGGGGGGGGGGGGGACCGTTGAAAACCATTTGAAATTTGTGTAGCGAATCAGCTCATGGGAATATGAATAATTAATCATAACTAGTAATAATTAATTACAAATATTTAGATCCACTGTAGATATTTAGCTGACCACTCAGGGTCAACCTTCTTGTCAATTCTAAGAACGTTAATTACCTGGTTAAAGGAAATAACTTTCTTACTGAACAATTCTACAAAAGCTTGTAGCATAAATCTGCATGATTAAGTGACTACGGTTATGAGTAAACAATGAACTCGTCAAGTGTGATACAAGTAAGGTTTGATTAACTACATAAACACTTAAACTAGTCTAACATACTACATAAACACATAAAGCCGGTCTAACATACACATACACAAACACACACACACACAGTTGGTATGAAAGGGTTAAAGTTTAGCACTAAAGAAAGAGACATAAGGAATGAAATTTATGGAACATTTGCATATTCAGCAGATCTAAACCTAAGGGATACGTCAGATTCTTAGTTCAAAAACACCTTTGTAAAAAGGTGCAAATAATACCTAATGTATCAATTAATAAAACAAACTTTGATACTTGCACGTCTTGTCTGTCTGAAAAAGAGTCCTGATGCAATCTTAAGGCCCAAGATCATGCTGAAGTTGGTTGATGAGAAAGAGCTAGTGTGAGTCAGAATCACTTGATGAATGAAAAGGACTAGGCCGGAGCCTGGCACGAGCTTTGGTATCCTGGAGCGTTTCTCACATCTTCATCTTAGCATCTCCCTGAACCACCGACTGGGGCGGGTCACATGGAGTGTGGCCTTTTAAAGCCTGCAGAGATTCACGCCTCTCAAGATGGGTTCGTCCAATGAGGAAGGCTGAAATCACAAGCGGGAGGTTGGAAATACTGGGGAATTTTATGACCCTTTGTGTGAGAGCATGGTAATTTGCAAATGTAATTCGCTTGAGTGTTGATGCACAAATTAGTAAAGATTATTAGAACATCAATATGTTGCATAGGTATCAGCATATAATATACACACTTGTTTCGATCATAAGAAGGCGAATTCATAGATACTAGACATGAAATAGGTGAGGTTATATTAACTAGTGGTCTATGATAACATGAATAAAACAGCATACACTACAACAGACAATATACAAGACAGTAATGGTATACACAATGACCAAAGGATATGGGTATTCAATCAAAGAAAGGTTTTCCTATGAATTAATTAGAGAACAGTCCATTTCTCTGGGCATTACGTGTCTTTCTTATGAGGAAAATGAGGAGGTTTCTCTGCCCGCATTCCTTTAGGCAATAAAACCAGTGATATCATGATTAGTTGTCATGGTGATCAAGGTGGGGGATGGTGTTCAAGCGAAGCCCTGGCATCCAGTCTCTTGAATGAGGGGACTGTGACGATTTGTTAATCTAATGAATAATTGATTTGTTAAATCAAATAAAAATTAGTGTGTCAGATTGGTCGAGACGCTACATATTTCCCCCCTTTCGAGCGTTGTTGTCCGTAGAATAGACAACAACGAGCGATGTAAAAGGTGCAGAACAATCGAACACACACACCTGCCACTCACGGCTGGGAAACAGTGGTGGCTCTCTGGCTGTTGATGCCTCCAGGAGTGGTTGTGGTGCCGTGGTGATGTAGGCTGTAGCAAGGTGCGGGTCCTCGAGCTTATGCAGCAGGTGTCGAGGTTTTGTCGCCTGTCATCCTGAAGTGAGTTAGTCCATGTTTTTTTTGTTGATGTTGTTAGCCAGTAGGCTATCTGTGGTACCCGCGATGTGGAACAGCCGGGTTAGACTCTCACTGGTGAGAGTGCAGGTGGTTCCAGGGATTGCAGGTAATTGTTATGGAGATTTTGTAGTTTGCAGAGAGTTTCAGACTGACCTAGTGTTGATGGCAGGAGAGCAGCAGGTGGTTTTTAGCTCTCTGTTCTGCCCGAACGTCTCTAGAAATCTGATGTTTGCGGTGTCGATTGGCTCTTGTGGCGGCACCGACTTGAGCTTGCCTGAGTTGTGTTGGTAGAGCTTTCGCTGTTGGGCATGTGGGCCCGTTGCTCAATCCAACGTTGTCTGGCTGCTTCTGGGGGTGTCGACCGGTTTCAAGGGATGCTCCTCCCTTGGAGGGGCCTGATGCTGTGATGCAGCAGGCAAGGAGTCAGAGGTTTGTCCTTCTCAATACTCCTTAGTTGAGTTTTGTTCAAGGAGCTCTTTTGCGAGTGTCAGCAGCTCCTGTAACCCAGAAGTAGGCGTGTCCAGCTGTCCTTGTGTAGCCTCCGTTGTGTGGAGGAGGATGTTGTGGTGGACGGCTGTTGGACATACCGTGGTGTTTGCAGGATGAGGACGCCTTTTCCCAGTGGTTGGTCTGGAACCTGGGTCTGTTGCCATGGTGATGGCTCTGTCCTCTTCTGGCTAGGGGCTTTCTGTAGAAGGGTTTTGCATTGTGGCAATGCTGGGTGCCTTCTGGTGCCCGCTTTGGATTATGAGTTGTGAAGTTCAGAATCAGTGGAGTCTTACAAACACCTTTAGTCGAGGCCTTGTGCTTGTTAAAGGCCTTATGTGTCAGGTTACGCAGCTGTTGATTAGGCATTGTGCGGCAGGCCCTAATGCCTAGATGACTTCTTGCAGCTGGTGTCCTCCGCCATCCCAGGGTAATTGTGAGCTTTGGAGTAAGTTTGTCAAAGTCTGTGGTTGTAAGCATGGGGAGTTTCATGCCAGCCTTGTTTGGTGTCTGGGGCAGCGATCAGTCCGTTTTCAGACTCTGGGTCTGAGAGTATTTAGTTTGCCAGATGTGTTGTCTCTGGCCAGCTCGTTGGGGTCTGTGGGGTCACACGGTGTGTGTGTCTGCAGTGATCCTCTGGAAAGGTCCTTGCCCCACCCCCTTGTGGCTGCTGATTGGTGACGTGTGAACAGTGGCTCTCGCCCCCCCCCTCGCAGGTTCAGACTCTTGGCTGAGGGGGTGGGCCTGCTGGCCAGGGGAAGTTCTGTTTCGTGTTTTCCCTATCTGTTCGCCTTGTGGCCTGCAAGCATATTTCAGTTCATTTGTGACACTGAATTCACCTCGTTGCGTTGCTTCGGTTCGCCTTAAAAATTTTTTTTTTTTTGTGCAGCTGCAGAGGTTTTCAGGGAGCAGACTTGTGAAGTGTCAAGCAGAAGGCATTGGCTCCCTTTCCCCCCTTTCGTAGCTGTGCACAGGCGTGGAGGGCTTGCACTGCTGGCGACCGATATTCAGCCGGCTGTCTTTTGCTTAAGTCTATGCGCAGTCGGTAGGACTGTTTAAATTCTTTCTGAACCAAGTCAAGCTCCTTTCTAATTGCTGAGTCAGGGTTTGGACCTCAGCTCTGTCTGTATGCAGGTGGCCTTGTAAGGCCTAAGATGTGGGGTCTCTCTCATTTAGTTCCACATATGATGTTTTAAGAGTGACTTTGTGTGAAACAGTTCTCTTTAAGTCCTGTGTGATGGCTTTTTCCAGCGGCGGTTGGTGTTGAGCAGCTGTTAGAGCCTCTGTGAAGACTGGTGATTTCTTTCTGTCGCACCATTCGGTGAGGTTCTTTGCATCCGTTCTGTGCTTTCTCTCGTTGAGCAGGTGTCAGTTCTCTGTAGAATTCTGTGACTTGCAGTTTCAGCTCGTATACCTCCTGTCTGAGGCCCTTGAGGGTGTGGGCCGAGGAGAGGATGATGCTGGTCAAGTGTTCGCTTATGTCGCAGTCTCGCTGCTCCTTTCTTTGCCATGGCAGGTCGTTGGCTGCTTGGAGCTGAAAGATGTCCATTACAGTGCTCTGCTAAGCGTCCAGGTGGTCCTGGTGAGCTGCCAAGGCTGGATGTCTGTGGAATGTCTGCGAAATACTGGCACACTTGTGGGAACACCAAAGAGAGAGAGACACAAGGCAAATGCAGGTACGTACAGAGGTGTTAAACTATCTCTAAGGGGAACGGCTGTGTAGGCCGTGTAAGGTATGACTAGCTGGTGGGAGGCAGCTAGTGAGGTAAGGTGCTATGTTTTTTTGTTCGTGAACACAAAGAAAGAGTTTGAGTAACTTTGTTGAGGGGCCGTAAGCAGGGGTCAGCTGATGACCGGGCTATACTACTGATGGTTCACGGGTTTGGTCACTATGACGAAACTGAAATAAAATAAGATGAACTCAAAAAAAAAAAAAAAAAAAAAAAGCAACATTTTACCTATTTTAGTTTTGTTTCTAAGAGATATGGCTAAGCAGGTGTCACTTGTGTGTGATGCGGCAATAGACTTCATAAACCTAGGGTTAGGCTGTTAGCTAAACTAGCAGGGACCCACCAAATACCTCGTCAAAAGAAAAAGAAACAGTGGGAATTGTTTCTAGTTTTATGTTAGCCTACATTGTGTTGCAATGGTAGCTGCCCTTCAACGTATTAGGCCTGGCACTGAGGCGTGAGGAGAAGTAGAGAGGAAACAGGGATTATGCTACTAATAACCTGTATAACTCGCTAAGGAAACAACAGTTGCTCGAACTACTGTAATCCTATCCAAAAACGACGATGGTGATGGTGAAATAACTAAAATAAGGTAAAAGTAAAAACACACCAACAAAAAATTAAATAATAAAATAAAAAAGGGGTCTAAGAGCTGTGGAAATTAAAAGGGAAGTAAATAAACAAAATAAAAATAAAATAAAAGGGAATAAAATAAAAAATAAATAAAATTTGATTTAATTAAATCTCAAAATTAATAAAAATCAATTTAGCTGAATTAGTACATTCGTGCTAAACAAATGTAAATAAATGCAAAAAAAAAGAGGTAGAAAAAGGCAAAACAAAAATAACAGAGAGAGAGGGAGAGAGAGAGGTAGAGAGAGGTGTGGTTAGAAAGTTACGCTTTACAGCCTATCTAAGTGTTAGTCAGATGCTAACAGCTAGCAGTTGAAGTAAAGGGCTTAGCTTAAGAGTTAGCGTTAGTTACACGCAATTCTTTGTTGACACACAGGTCTGTGAAGTGAATGCTGTTGTCAGATTAACCGGAAGAGTCTGCTCACACTTCCGGGGTCACGTGTTGCTAGGAGACCAATGCAAGCTCACAACAGGTGCAGGTGGAGCAGACTTGCACTGCTGTGAGCATGCATGGGAAACTCATGCATGTCCCATACAAATTCATTCATTACTCAAAACAGCACATTCACTTCACAGGCAATGGTGGATTCGTAGTTAGCTAAGCTAAAATAACACCATTAATTTTACGTAAATATTTCAAATGAGCGAGTCATAATGAAATACAATGATACGTAACACATAATAAGGCCTTAAATTAATGAAATGAGGAGTATCGCTCAGATCACCTACACAGTGCTGAAAAAGGGGATTTCTTCGCCCAAGATCAGACCGATTCATTCTGGTACCATTTATATGAGCTGCTAATCTGAGATTGCGTCGTCAGAAAATAGACGTATGCTCCACTAACAACAGAGATTAGGATTTCTTCGCTAAAATCAGGTTAGTTTATCGTACGATTTAAAAACATTATAGCACTGAAACTTTCTAATACCTGTAGGAAGGCACATTCAAGCTATAGTTTTATCTGATTATATTCAGAACCTGGTGCGCGCATGTATAAGAGTTACGTAAATGTTTCACATGAGTGGGTCGATATGAATACAATGATACATAACACATAATAAGGCCTTAAATCAGTGAAATGAGGAGCATCGCTCAGATCACCTACACAGTACTGAAGAAGGGGATTTCTTCGCCCAAAATCAGACCGATTATTCTGGTACCATTTATATGAGCTGCTAAACCTGAGATTTAGTCGTCAGAAAATAGACTTGTGCTCTACTAACAAAGAAATTAGGATTTCTTCGCTAAAATAAGGTTAGTTTCTTATCGTACGATTTAAACACATTATAGCACTGAAAACTTCTTACTGCTCGCAGGAAGGTACATTCAAACTATAATTTTATCTGGTTTTGATCAGGAACTGGTATGCGCATGGAGAAGAAGTTACTAACTTATGAAACAGACACATAAGGTTGATTATTGGGTCTGCTTGCAAGCAATGTTTAAAACGACTCCACCGTTCTAAATTACTGCTCGTACTGCATAAAGTAGGAAACTATTGTTTTCTGGTTAGCTTGTCAAAGTTTCTGGGGGTCGCAACATGCGCTGCTGCAGGGATGCTTCCCTGCGGTTGCTTGAGGTATTATGGTTCTGTCAGCTGAGTTGTTAAGCAGAAAGTGCTGACTCCCCCCTTCGTAGCTTTGTGCACCTAAGGGAGTTTTGCACTGCTGAGTGAGGATGCAGGAGTAGGGTGTTTCTCCCACTGTGTTTCCTTTTGCAGCCTATAAGAGTACCTGAGTTCTCTTTGGACCATGTCAAGTTTGTCTTGAGTGTTGTTCAGCTGCTGGATCAGAGTCTCAATTCTGGCAACTTTGTCTAAGAGCTCAGAATTTGCTGCTTTAATGGTAATTTTGTGTGGGATGTTTCCTTTCCATGTCCTTTCTGGCTACCTTTTCCAGGTGCTCCTGCTGTTCAGCAGCTGTCAGAGCCTTTTAAATCTATTGATTTCCTCCTGTAACTCCATTTGCTGGGGTCCTTGTGGGCTACCGCCATGATCTGTTGCTTGAGATCATTTAACTCCTGTTTCAATCCCATGAGGTTGTGAGCCAGGAAGATGATGACCTTGGTGAGCTTTTGTAGCCACAACTCTCGCCCGAGTCCTGAGTCTGAGGTACACTTCTCTCTCTGTGTCCAGTTGTTCGGATAGTAGGTGTCTCGGCCTGGGTAAAGGGGGTGTTCATCACGACGCCTGGCCAGC
>JADLZN010010806.1:0-23716 GCA_018155175.1 Sinocyclocheilus anophthalmus | reverse complement strand
CACAACTGTTTTCAATGTTGGTAATGATAAGAAAAGTTTCTGGAGCAGAAAATCAGGACATTAGAATGATTTATGAATGATCATGTGTTCCTGTCCTTTGAAGACAGGAGTTATGGACAGTGATAAGTCTTACTGAAGTCGCTGGGAAGGCTGTGATTAAGGTTTCTGTAGAACTCTGTGCGGTGAGCTTTCTTCAGACCAGTGCATAGGCCAAAATCAGACAACTTCACGTGGCCCTGAAAGAGCAAAATTATGTTGTGAATGAGAAGCATTCATTAGATCAAGGCTGTGTGACCTACTAGGCTGTTAGATTGAGCTTTAAAGGGGGGGTATAATACCATTTCACGCATGTTGATTATTTACACTGTTAAACAGTTGGCCAAAGTTTCAAAAAACCATCTGGATGTAGAACGGAGTATTTCTGTGCCAAATACACTCTTTCCGGGTTCATACAAATTTCGGAAAGTTTTTTTTCGAACATGGCTCTTCATGACGTTGTGAAGAATGGAGCTCCTTGTATGAGCACTTCTCCAGGAAGAACGCACCCACGCACACATCAACCAGAGCGAGAACAAGAGCATGCCCATAAATGCGCTTCATTCAGCAGCGCCGCATGGGACTTGCTCGGGAAGAATGTCTCCAAAAAAGTGTGCTTTTGGTTGTAAGGGAAAAATAACCTTTGTTCAGCTTCCCAAAGAACAAAGCATAATGTAAACAGTGGAGGCAGTTTGTTTTTCCGGGGGAAAACAAAGGAGTTTGCAAGTGTGTTTGTTGATGAAAGTTTTATAAACAAGGCACCCAGTCGAAGCTGGATTGGCACATAGTTGATACTAAAGAATGGAGCGGTCCCAGCGAGTAAAGATCCACCTCCTGACTCGAATTGCGACGTAAGTAAACCGGCATCAACACGTTATCAATCTTAGCTTGCCCACAGGTTGCACTCAGGCGCCGCGGCAGGTGTTCATGAGCCGGACACGGGGAGTGGCGCAACCGCAGAGAGCGACCGCCATGAATCTTACTATAAATATGAGAAAATAAAGACTCTTTTGGAGACAGAAGGCTGCAATACTACAATTATAGGTATTCAAGATTAACATGAGATTGGGTGAAAATGTGTGTTATATGCCCCCTTTAATGTTTCATGGTCATGTCAGAGTTGCCTATAGGGATATCGCAAGACAATACTAAAAAAAAATGTAATAATATCAGTCTTTCTACAGTATCAGTAGTACTAAGTGAAATGTAACTGGTATTATTAATGGTATTCATAATTTAATATTGTGACAAACACCTAAATACAACCTGAATTCCAGAAATGTTAGGACTTTTTGAAAATCTGAATAAAATGAAAACAAAGACTTTCAAATCACATGAGCCAATATTTAATTCACAATAGAACATAGAGAACATAACAAATATTTAAACTGAGAAATGTTACACTTTTATCCACTAAATTAGCTCATTTAAAAGTTGATGCCTGCTACAGGTCTCAAAAAAGTTGCCACAGGGGCAACAAAGGGCTGAAAAAGCAAGAAATTTTGAAAAGATTCAGCTGGGAGAACATCTAGCAACTAATCAAGTTAATTGACATCAGGTCTGTAACATGCTTAGCTAGAAAAGGGAGCTTAAAAGATGGGCAGCGTCTCTCAGAAGTAAAGATGGGCAGAGGCTCTCCAATCTGTGAAAGAGTGCGTAAAAAGATTGTGGAATACTTTAAAAACATTGTTCCTCAATGTTAAATTGCAATGGCTTTGCAAATCTCATCATCTACAGTGCATAACATCATCAAAAGAGTCAGAGAAACTTGAGAAATCTGTGCTTAAGGGACAAGGCCGAAGACCTTTGTTGGATGCCCGTGGTCTTCGGGCCCGCAGACGACTCCGCATCACTCATCGGCATGATTCTACATATTGTCTAAATTCCGAAACCACCTGTCGGCTATAAACACAATCGCAGTGCCATCTGCAGATGCAAACTAAAGCATAGCTATCATGCAAAAAGGGAACCAAATATGTGAACAATGGGTCCAAGAAGCGCCGTGGTCCTGTAGACAAGGCTCATTAAAAGGGAACGGTTTCAAAGTGAAAAAAAGTTGATGGTACAGAACGAGCTCCAAAATTTGAGCATAAGGTGGAAATCATGGACGCTGTGTCCTCCGGGCTAAAGAGGAGGGAGACCTTCCAGCGTGTTATCAGCGTTCAGTTCAAAAGCCAGCATCTCTGATGGTATGGGGTGCATAAGTGCATACGGTATGGGTAGCTTGCATGTTTTGGAAGGCACTATGAATGCTGAAAGCTATATTAAGGTTTTAGAGCAACATATGCTCCCCTCCAGACGATGTCTGTTTCAGGGAAGGCCTTGTGTATTTCAGTAGGACAATGCAAAACCACATACTGCAGCTATTTCAACAGCATGGCTTCGTAGTAGAAGAGTCCGGGTGCTGGACTGGCCTGCCTGCAGTCCAGATCTTTCACCTATAGAGAACATCTGGCGCATCATTAAACGAAAAATACGTCAAAGATGACCACGAACTCCTCAGCAGCTGGAAACCTACTTCAGGCAAGAATGGGACCAAATTCCAACACAGAAACTCATAACCTCGATGCCCAGACGTCTTCAAACTGTTTTGAAAAGAAGTGGAGATGCTACACCATGGTAAACATGCCCCCGTCCCAACTATTTTGAGACATGTAGCAGGCATCAAATTTGAAATGAGCTCATTTTGTGCATTAAAAATTCAAATTTGCTCAGTTTAAACATATGTTATCCATGTTCTATTGTGAATACAATATTGGCTTATGTGATTTGAAATTCTTTTAGTTTTAATTTTATTCAAATTTAAAAAAACGTCCCAACATTTCCGGAATTCGGGTTGTAGTTGTAAAAAATATCCTACTTCAAAAACACTTTATTTTGCTAAAGATAATTGATTTTGATGATTCTATTCAAGTACTGTTTAATGTTTTTACCCTTGAGTCCAGCAGGAGATTGTCTGGTTTGATGTCTCTGTGGATGAAGCTCATCTGGTGAATGGAGTCAATAGCCAGCACAGTCTCAGCAATATAAAACTGTGTGGCCTCCTCAGTTAAAGTGTCTTTCTTCATCAGTAGAGTCATCATATCACCTGGGCAATCACACACATGCATATATCAGTCATCCTTTGGATTGGCTTTAGTACCATCTTTTTGATTGTAAAGGTTTCTTTGAAATGATCTGACATCCTGCACTCACCTCCAGGCAGAAACTCCATGATGAGGTAGAGGTTCATCTTATCCTGAAAGCTGTAGAACATCTTCACCACCCACAGACTGTCTGCCTCTACAAGGATGTCCCTTTCTGCTCGAATATGGCCAACCTTGAACAGAAAACAGAGACCTGTTAACAAGACAAAGAACCTTAAATGTCACGTGTGGTCATACGCGACTCCATCAGTGAAGACTCACCTGTTCTTTCTCAAGCATATCAGCTGACGCAGATTTTCATAGACGAAAAACGTGTCCCCCCCCCCCCCCCCCCGGGTCTTCTTCTGAACTAACCGTATAGAGAATACAGAGGAGATTAAAAGGCTAATACAAAAACAAACACTACCGTTCTGATTTTTTGTTTGGTTATGAAGTTTTTATGGCACAAGCTGCATTTATTTCCATAAAAACGTAATATTTCAAAATACCGTTCCAATTAAAACAAGTGTGTCCATTTAAGACTGAAAAAAAATATATAAATGGTTCGCTACATACATACACAAACTGCTCACAGCTAAAATGTACATGCACAAAACAACACCTTTAAATCATGAGGTCTTTAACAGAAAGAAACATACCTTCCGAAAGATCCTCGGCACTCACTTGGATGACCAAAAGTCCTCTATCCAAGCCGTGTTCGCTTGAGCCCGAAGAAAACTCGGCTCGTTCCTAGCTGTCAGGACCCCACCGGAGACACTTCTGCGGCCCAGCACCCGCCCAGCACAATCGAACGTTGTACGATCTTCTTTGTTGGTTGTTATCCGATTTCTTTTTCACGTAGATCCACGATAGACTTAATTCTGGATATCCCCCTGCGTGTTTTATATTTCACCGCCCAACACCCGTAGCCTCAGTCACGCCTGTTTGGAGTATGTAATGTCACGGGCAAGTATACCTTAGCATCAAACGTATCACACGACCCTCGACAACCATCGCACAACGCCACCCACCTTAGGCCCTTGCACCTTACACCCTGAACTATCTCATTATCACACCTGAACAGAAAAAGGATAACTTTTAGACTTTCGGCAGGCAGTGCCTCCGAGTACATTTTGACTATAGTGCGTTTCGGTCGCTGTCAGTAATGACCCATCATTCCGCGGACGGACAGACCGTGAACTAGTATACACGGCGTCCCTCTCACACAGTGACGACTGTTCTTAAAGGATAGCTCTGTACATTCCACCCCGCGTTGACCCCCATAGTATAGACAATACGTCGCTACTGTGTTCTGTCTCTCCTGTCACTGTATATCGACCGCTGTGTCGGGAGGGCACGCTTAGGACAAAAATCATGTAGATCCGCACGTCTTCGGTCACTTGAAGTAATGTGCCGCACCTTCTGCTCGGTGTATGATACTACTAGGTTGATATATGCACCCTGATTCGGTCTCTTATTATGATTATGGTTTGTTTGTGCACCTGTGGTGGTGTAAGATATTATTTTTCACAATGATAGTACATATAACAATGTCTGAAAACACTAATGAAAAAGTTTTCGAGGCTTCCGTGTCTTGATTTATATTATTTTGTCTTCCATACAGCCACATTTTTTTATGACCCACTCAGAACACGCCGCTTATTTGGTTCTCCCAATCATACCAAAGTCACAAACATCCTGTATGTGACAGTATCGGTTTTAATCATATGATAACCGTGAGAAAAACCATTTCGGATAACTTGATGAGATGGTATGTAGATGAGTATATTGAATATATATGTATCTGTGGCACCCACCCGAAATTCTATATTAGAATAACATACTGGAATTGTTGCACAATTAATTGCTTTGAACGATTACGTAATTGTGGTATCTATAATTGTAATTGCGATTAGAAATGCGATTAATTGTGCAGCCCCTTGTATGTGAAGAACTTACATGCATTGGCCAAATGCTTATGATTCATTTAGGACCGCCAAGACTGTTCACTAGCGAAAGTTTCAAAACTACATATTTCTCACTTATTTTAACCAGCACATGGGCTACAACAAATGATCAATGAAAAAAATGGTAAAGTCTATACACCTAAAAATAACATTAAGCAAAGAAAAAGTATTTTGCCTTTTTGGGTCTCACCTCATTTCCCTTTCCTCATGCTGTGATATCAGGTTGCTATAAAAATTCTCCAGCGTCACTTTGGCCATGGTGACCCTTTCCTTAGTGTGGTTGCTCATCGAGGAGCAGGACGTCTGACTTGTCATCGCCATGGTTAACTGGACAGGAAAACCATGTTGCATCAGAATGGACAAAATCAGACATGTTTATAACTCCAAAAAGGATACAAAATAGTCCAGGTTGTTTTGACATTTCACAAGTCAGAGCTTTGAATCTGATATGGTTAGATACAATGCCTACCTGTGTTTAATCTATGAGAGAGGTTTTTTAATTTTTCAGATGCCACGAACCCCCAAATACCCCCATTCTTTCCATTACCAGCTTCCCAGGGGCTTCTTGTGCAGGCATTCAGTGAAAGGCAACATTTACACTGCAAGCCACAGTCCTTTAACACTCAATCTTCCACTTCCCAGAAACTCCACGCCTGTACGGTCTGACTGGCCCTCTGTTGCGCCGTGGCCAAAACAAGCATTAAATACCGGCTGAAGACGAACATTTGCGTTACACCGCTTGGAAATTCAAACAAACGCTATATTTGTAATCTGACTCAACTTCCACGGCTGATGTGACTGAGACTGAGGTCTGGAAGAGAAGCGGTTTGCAGACAGCAAGGGGAATTTTACTCTGAATAAATCGTCTGACTAATAAAAAGAAATGAAACCGAGTTGACAACGAAAATCATAATGCCATCTGATGAACAACACTTAATACTAATAAAGTCCATCATGGAGAAACACGACAGACAGAAAAACGGGAAAAAAACAAACAACGTAAACACGCACACTAAAGTTTGCCAGTGCAAACCCACGCTTTTAGTGGGTTTGTTTATTTAACATTTTTGCAGTTTTACAAGCAATATCAAGGCTAATAAATTCTTACAATTCTAATAATTACAGGCCTAAAGAGAACGTATGGAAAGTAAAAACACAAGAACTATTCTCAGTTAGTAAGACTGTCAGTCTGCTAGCAGCAGCCGCTAACTGTCTGTTCAGACTCATCTGCTCTCATAGCAAAGTGTGAAACGGCTGAGATCCAGCTTAATTTCCAATAAGAGCTCAAGCGACTTTGGCAAAGTATAACCAACTACCGAAAACAAACTGTTACTTACTTGTAAACTATGTGTTTGTTTGAAATAATACTTGTTTGCTTACCTTCCACTCGACCTCAAACTGACTTGAGCTAGTGGACGACGACGGACATTATTTCTTTCTTCCGGGTTTGTGCTTGAGTGGAAAAGGGAACAAAACAAAAGTCCCCTTTCTGTCGTCTAAAATGTAATTTCTAAGATTAGATACATTTGATCAACCTTTCTTTGCTTAATTGACCTACTGAAAACAATTATCCTTCATTTCATCCATACATTTTTATACAAAAACCAAATTTGGGTATGCCTGCACACTGATATATATTTTTTAATGTTTTATTGAAATGTAAAACAAGTATTCATTTTGTGAGTAAAACAACAACAACAAAAGAAAGTTCTGTTTATATGGTCAAAGAATAACACCAGGGCTAGTTGTCACACTAAATATTTCTTTTGTAAAAATGTATTATTATTAAGATAAGTTCTTGACAAAAACATAGGGGGAAAAATGTACAGAAACAATTAGATTAGATTAGATTAGATTCAACTTTATTGTCATTGCACATGTAAGGTACAAGGCAACGAAATGCAGTTAGTATCTAACCAGAAGTGCAATAAGCAGTAAATACAGGATATACAGTGTCTCCAATATGTTACAAATATACAATAACTATACAGATAAGTTATAATAAGTATAAATTAGAGCTGAATTAATACTAAATATACGTACTAATATAGTTATACTTACGTATAATTAATTTATACTTATAATATTAATTATAAGTATAATTATAGGCTTTATTAGCTACATTTAAACAGTAAAATAAATATGAACCATAAAACACTCTATTAAACAGTGGCATACAACCCCCACCCCCAAAATAAATAACAATAAAAATAAATAATTATAATTATGATGACTAGAAATGTATAAATGTATAACATAATAAAACACATGTAACAGCTTGCCACAATCTGACTCTTGTCGTGTCAGCATATAGTTTTACTGAGTTCACTTATTTGTCCAACAGATACATTACTACAAGATATGGTGATATATTGGAATTTTAGTTTCGAGCTCAGAATTCACATATTCTGGTTTAAGGGGGTTCAATTTAACACATCACCATCCGAGGGCGCTGTTGTACAAAGAAGTCTGGACACTAGATCAGCATCCAAACCACAACATGCTAGTGACCTGTGGTACTGGGTGACCAGATCGTCATGACAAATTCAACACACACCCGGACAGGTGAGGTACAGCAGCAGAACTTTACACTCTCAGAAAAAAGGCACAAAGGCTTGGGTGGTACCCTTTCAAAAGGTACATTTAAAGAGTACAATATTAGTACCCTGAAGGTAAATATTAATACCTAAAGTGTACATATCAATACCTAAATATGTACATATCAGTGTACATTTCAGTAAATTATATGTATACATATCAGTACCCAAATGTTAGTACCTTTTAAGAGGGTAGCTACCACCCCAGTGACAGCTTTTGTAAAAGTGTACCAGTATGACAAATTACATTTACATTTAAATATTAGATGTGTGCTTTTAGCAAATTTAACATGTCAAGAAAGTTGTGCAAATGAAGATGATCCTTAAATAATGAGGATTTAAAACTTCTAGGCTTCAAATCGGTTTCAAGGGGGAACCTGGATCAATTACCATACTCCCTTTTTATCTGTCCATGTTAGATGACAGCCTACATAAGAACTGCATGGGAGAATTCAAATATCACCTTTCTCCGCATGAAGAACTTTGAGTTTAAAAGGCATAATAGCTTGAAAACAATTAAATACAAATAGTCAGTCATAGTCAGTCAGTCATATTTATTTATAGAGCAAAGTCAGTTGCTGTACAAAATGTAAGCATATAACAAAAATACAAAAGTAAACATAGAACACAGCAACAGATAGTACACTAAAGTTATGCCACTGCGCTTACTTATGACCATAAGCAACAGTAAATAAATACGTTTTAAGAAGAGACTTAAAATCAGCGTATTGGTGCAGTTCATATATAGGGTGGCAACTTGTTCCATAGCTGTGGAGCAGCCACTGAAAAGGCACGATTTCCTTTCGATTTCAAGGGTGATGACTGAAAAGTTACAGAGAGCATTTTTCAGTCTCTTCTACAACCCTACTGTTTGTCTGCTAAATGCTAAGTAAATGAGCTCCCTTGAAATTCCTGGCCAGAAGCGTGATATTCCTTTGCTGTTCTGCCTTACAAAGCCAAAACAGTAAAAATGCAACAGAAGAGGTGTGTCTCAATTCACATATTTATGCACTATTCTATACTATGAATAGTGTGAGTATGCTCACAATGAAAATTTTGTGTTGGATCACTGATATTGTTCAACTGAATTTCTCAGAATTTGACATGTCTTAGGCGAGTTACCAGAAAATAACAATAGATTATGTTTCCTCCAATATAATAAGTATAGACCATTAGACTTGATAACATCTAGTGTTTTGAGTCCCGTGTAAAGTTTTGTTTTACCTACAAGGCATTACAACAATGCTGTGAGTGAGGCCCACATGTGTTATATATGTTAGTTCCTGTCAAGATGCTAGTCTTTGTGTGAGAACATCCTGTTTGATGACAATAAACACACAACATTTTTAATATCAATCTTTTTATTATAGCTAAAAGTAAACACTTGAGACCAAATGGCCACATGTCTGCAAACACTGGCATAATCCCTTGAGTGTGTGTATGTGTGTGTGTGTGTGTGTGTGAATACTGTCTTTCACACTTTGCCATTGTTTTCTTTATTACTCCTTTAAAACGTATACTTTTGCTGTCCTTAAATGAATTTACAGTACATGTATCAGAATTACATCTTGTGCTATGTGGTGTATAGGTTTGGTGAAGGCTGGCCTTTAATACAGTAGCTGTATTTGGCAATTCTGCGTCATGCATGTCTTTGAAACCACAATATACATGACAACATGACGTCCAATCAAGCATTACTGAACATTAATACATATACTGTTTTCATTAGCCTATTGACATGACAATCACTGTGAAAATGCATATTTTCACTAATGCATTATTGTATGCTATTAAGTTTAAAATGAAACATTTTGAAACAAAAACAAATATTGAACAACAGTAAATAAAGAATAAAGTCAACAATACTTTTATAAGTATCATTTAAATTCCTGCCAAACCCATGCTTACATTTGGCCAGCCAAATATTTATCATCTGACATGGTTCAAGATTTTATTGCAAATAGCCTATTATATAATAAAGATTGATCAGAGACAGATTTCTTCTTCTTTTAGTTTTTACTTTTTCAACAAATAGTGAGGTGTTTACAAAAAATGTAAAATAAATACATAAATAAACAGGGGGCTGCCTTGATATAAGCCAAGACAATGTTTATGTCTCTTTCCTATTGAATGGGCATTTACAGAAAGAAAAAGAAAAAACTTTTTTGGTTTCAATTTAGATTTTTTCATTTTAGCCAATGTAGAAGATAACTAATAGCTTAAAAGCAGAATTTATTAAAGATTAAAATAATTTTCACACACTTTCCTTAGACAAACATGACTTAATTAATCAGGAAATTATACATTAAAAACACATGAAATTAATTGTCTTGGTTTTTAAAACCTGCAGCAGAGAAAACCTTTACTTGGACTCAATAAGAGGCTTGACAAGATTAGGCCTCGAATGACTTGAAATTGTGACAAAAGATTGTCTAATATTAATATTAAAAATTCAGCATGTTTGCTTAACATAGTGAACAATGTCTAATGGTGTTTTTCCATGCCAAGCAGAGCAAGAGCTTGCAGTTAACCTTAAAAAATCACTGATCTTCTAATCCCATTACTTACCACAACACACACACACACACTTACCAACAATCCCCTGCCTTCTCCCACATACTTTATAACCCCTTACCCAACTTTATACCCCACCCATATTAAACAATCCCCCAAATTGTTAAACATTTCCAACATGAACATCAGTACTCTAATGCCTGAATGTCTTTTTTCGACCATATTATAATTTGTATTCATGCATAAGCATACGCATACATAACAAACCTCTGCCGATTCACTATTTTTAACGTATAAGAGAGTGTTAAGATGGTGGCATCGTGCCAGGGCGTCCCTAAACATAGACACATGTCCACTCCTCCACAGTTAATCTCCTCCCCTCCTCCGTGTCAGGACACAGGTGAGCTCTGAATGTGTTCTCACACAAGCTTGGACAACTTCACTGAGGCAACACAGAAACAAACGAATGAATGAGGACTCTCTGACCTCAGGATACCACGTAGCTACACTTAGAGACTTTTGACATTTCTCAAGGTTTCTCTTTATCCCACAGTGGTGAGTACTTTCTCAACGTCCACTTCCTGCTGGAATACAATGTGTTTGAATAAGGGTGTGTAGGGAGGTTCATTCTGTTTCAATACAGATAAAGTCTTGCATCAGACAGGAGTCATGTGGCCAAGACTTGCCTCACAGGATTAACTTCCCTTGTTTTACAGTTTCTGTAAGGTGTTTTATTCACGTCATGCTTTATTTCAGACCGGTTGTTCATTTTGGCAGTGAGTTGATGGTTTGTCATGAGTAACTTTTGCGTTAACTTCTTTTCCATAGACATATTTTACTTTATGGATGATGGAACACTGTTAAAGTACACTTCAATTGAACTGTATATCTCTTGTCTTTAAACAAGCACATAATAGATTGTAAAGAGTATGATGGTGGTCTTAAATATAATGTTTTGAATGGAGCATTAATTAATTTGTGGCTCTAAAGCTAAATACATTTCTGATATTTTATATTCGCTGACTTATTTTGCTAGTAGCTTGACTACTAAAGACTGAAGTTCTGTGCTTGCCAAGCTTTTGGCAAGACTTAACGTACTCAGGGAATTCGGCGTCAAAACCAAAATAAAGCACAGAATGAATACAGACATTTTCCCTAATAAGGCTACTGCTGCCCGTATCCTGAAAGACAGATTAAGACTTAAGAATTTCCTGACCTACAAGAACTGGCACATTTTTCACAATGTTTCCTTGCCATGCTGAGAGTGCAAGCTTAAGAAAAGTTGCATCAGCCATGCTATTTGTACTTAAAGATGCCTATAGGATATACAATACAATTCTCGGTTTATTATAATCATAACAAACGTCGCACACTGTGGGTGTGTCCAGCAACACTAGAGCTTAATGCTTAATAACCCTTGGTGAAGAGATGAGCACTAAATTGATTCAGTTGCACTTTAGGTACTCTTGTTAAAATATTTTTAAAGTTAAATATAATTTTAATGAAATAAAAGACCACTTAAGTAAATTACATTTTTCATGACTGTTTCCACTTTTTTAAAAAGTGCACTTTGTCAAATTAAAAGTTTTACTTTACATTTTAAATAATGTAATGTACGTAATCACATATTAAGTACTTGATTGTAATTTTTTATTGTTAAATAGTTGACCTATAGGCCTGTAATACTTGGAGAAAGCTGTTACCATAGGGCCATGCTAACCAGTAAAACCTTGTCCTCCTGGTTAAGCATCCCGACCAACTAAACACAGCAACAATGGCTTAAACAAAATTAAGAATTTGGAGGCAGAGTTATCCATTCACCTGACCAATGGCAATCGTGTACAGGAAACCTGTGTGAAAACAGTCAGCTGAATTCACAATAGCATGATACTCTTCTTATTTGGGAAGATCTGAATATATTTAGTTTTTAGGTTACAACTTGCATGTAATTGCACCACTCATATATTAAAATTATAGTGTATTTTTACTTTGTTTACAGTAATCAAGCTTTAAATACACAGAAATGCAGAGTACTGCCCACAACTAACTTACCAGCCTGAATTTGATGATGAAGGGTGAAAGACGCACACAGACACTCAGCTGTTTTCTATCAAGGCTCATCTTTCCATTAGGTGTTTTTAGCATGCAGTAATGCTCTGAAGAATGTTTTTACCATTACTTTTCCCCTGCCTTCTCCTCGACCTTGAAATTATTTACATGAAGGTTATGGGCCTGTTGCACATAATTAAGAAAAATGCAACAAGTGATTGTCACTGATCTCATTGCTTAAGCGGATCTGAGCATGGATCTGCAATTTATGTTCCAGATTTTGGACATTTTTGCACTTTTTTCAGCAAAGCACTTATGTTTCACATTGATTTCAGTTGTCAGTAATATGATCATTTATCCTAGAACCTTTTTCTGTTTCAGATTGTGTTGACAGAGCTTGACCTTGCAGACAGTGTTCTTTAGAGGATTGTTAAGCGTTGTACAGTTTAAAATGGAACTACAGAAAACATCAAACGGTCACCATGATCTCAGCCCTGACAGAATTCCTGAGAATGGGTACGTTTCACGTTTCAACATCAACACAAGAGGAACTATCTCAGAAAAAAAAGTTACTACTTTAAAAGTTCAAAAATTTTACATGACATCATATCTTTTAATTTGTAACCTTTTCTGCCTAAAGCAAAGCTTTGTTTGACAGCTAGTAGGGATCTTAATCTCAGGTGTTAATAGACTATCATTAAATCAGACCTCAGGTCAATTATATCTTGCATGTTGGTTTAGCCAGTAATGTTATCTCATACATGTAGTTTATATATAATATATTATAACAAATCAATAGTTTATTTAATATTTAAATTACCTTTTTATTTTTATATTTTCTATTTTAATTTTAGTGTAATTTCTAATAATTTATGTTGTAATTTTTATTAGTTTTCGTTTTTAATAAAGTATAATTTAAATATTTAGTTAACATTTTTATTTCCGTTAGTATCAGTTAGTAATCAGTATGTTATCAGTTAGTAGTTTTAGTACTATTTATTATACATGTTTTCATCTAATATTTTATTTGATTAATTAACACTTTTTTTATTTTTATAAAAAGCAGGACAGTAATCAGGTAATTTGAGCTTGCAGCCGCTGTTTTAAAGGCATTTATTAATACAGTATACCTCACCTGCTAAAAGGTCAAAAAGTGATTCAGTAGCTGCGTCATTTCCTGCATTTAAAAAAAAAAAAAACATTTCCAATGCAAGATGAAATAGAGCTCAAAACAGAGCAATTCAAATGTATCATTGTTACTTTGCAAACAAAACAAAATCATTTTGCTTATATTACACAGATTCGATGCCCTTGAAAACATAACAGAGGGTGATAACTTCCTCCCCAATAAGAGCAATGGAAAGATAGAGACTCAGTTTACAGATGTGAGTATCCAGATTTCAGAACTGACTTCACAAAATCTTATTGTATAAGGCTGAGTGAAACTGATTAGAATGATGTAAAAGACTCACAAACATAGACACTCTATATTACAGTTAAGTATAATGTGTAACAGTAGGAATAACTTCTAACTACTCGGTCCTAATAATTGTTTGTGGAGTTAATACACAGAAAAAGTGAAACAACCATTTAAGCTAAAAGAACCTATTCAGATAAATAGATATACAATTCATGACTAACACAACATTCAACTTTCATTGCAGTTTGTAGGAAAGACTTCTTTCGGAATGTCTATTTTCAACCTCAGTAACGCCATTTTGGGCAGTGGAATTCTGGGACTGGCTTACGCCATGGCCAACACCGGAATCATCCTTTTTGTGTAAGTCAAACTACACTTCCAATCAAGCATTTGCATTTAGGTTGATTTATGGTATAAATACATAAGAAAAATAAAGGTTATTAAAGTTGTGATAGTAAAAAATGAGTTCTAAAAAGTACTGTGTGTAAATCGTGAGTTGAAGAGCCTTCTAGTCTTTCTGGTATGTGCTCATAGTTAAAAATGTAAACAGAACATTTCAGGTTCTAGAGAAGTGGAATAAGTCTCTCTTTGGCATTTGGCTGCCTTTTATTCATTAGCTTCAGTTAGTATGGCGGGAATGCGTGTGTGTTCCATATGCGTGCGTGTCTGACCGAGCATTAAGGCTTCTTTGTGTCCACCTGCATTTAGCTGTAGGCATATAGCCATACTCCAGCATGCCTCTGTCACGTACATGTGCCAGTCACAACCAGCCTTACAGATGCTAAGTCAATACAAAATATTTGCATGTTTTTTCTTGGATGATGTATCATGAACTTAGAGGCAGCTGTGAGGAGGAGTCGGGCAAACCCAGTGCTAAAAATGAATTCTTTCAATTTCACTGCCTCCATGTACCATGTTCCTTACAAATCCAGTGCTAGGCTGAATTATCAAGTTCTGACACACTATAAAACAACAAAATAGAGCTATGCTCCTTGATGGAACAAATGCAATTGCTTATCCTTGTGAATGACAGGGTTTTATTTGTGTACTAGGGAGCTTAAATGTCACTGTGTTTGTCTATGATGTGACACACGGACATGCACAGCTTACAGATCAGACCTGAGAGGGTTATAAATAGCCTACTGTAATCTGTAATCAAACCAAAGCCTGTCTGTCTTTCTGTATCTCTGTCTGTCTGTCTAGCTCAGCCAGGCTTTTCAAGCAGCTTGTTATGCAAAGAGAGAGAGAGAGAAGAAAAAAAGAAAAATGTTTTCTAGTATAGTTTTGATCTCAACAGCTAAAACAACAACAACAAAAACCTTACTGCCAATCAAAACATTCAGCGATATGCAAATAGGGGAAAATGTTAGCTAATAGTACACGTCATTGACTGTTTGGCATGCCTTTACAACAGTTTTGTGGTGTATGTGTGTGTGTGTGTGTGTGTGTGTGTGACGTGTGTTGTTAGTTGCTCCTTAAAGAATACACTACCCAGACTTGTCTAATGCGTCATTAATGAGATTAGGGGTTAGATTTGTGTCACCTCTGTCATCTCCTTGTCGACTGGTGATAATATCCCTGATCAAACTGCAGTTTGTGCCACCTAATCGTGATTACATTAGCACTACTGAAAGTCAAATGACCGGCTGATGAGTCTGACAATCTATGAGAAATAATGTTGTGCGAAAAAGATTTCACTGAATATCCATCTACGCAGGTTATTAAATTGAAAGTCACCAAAAATCATTGTCATCCTTTACTCACCCTCATGTTGTTTCAAACTTATTTTTAAAATGTCTCATTTTTTTTCTATATACAGTGAATGTCAGTGGATTCCAATTATGTTTTGGAACTCTTTGACTTTCATTTTTACTCCACCAAAGACAGAAAGACATACATGTTTAGAACAAAATGAGGTGGTTAAATTAAGATGAAAATACTTTTGGGTGAACTATTCTCGCAGTCCACATGGGAAGTTGCTTTCTGCTGCTGTTGCTTAGTTTCATTATTTGTGTAACCTGTTTGCAGACTCCTGTTGACAAGCATGGCCATCCTCTCTGCCTACTCCATACACCTGCTTCTGAAGAGTGCAGGAGTGGTTGGTGAGAAATATTTTCTTTTTTTATCTCCAAGACAATCCTGATAACATCACACTCTATGTTAAAATTGCATCATGACTTTTTTCTGAACTTTCCATTCTGTTTGTTTGTGTGTGTAGGGATCCGTGCATATGAACAGCTCGGGAACCGTGCATTTGGTCGACCTGGGAAAATATTAGCAGCAAGCATTATAACACTGAACAACATTGGAGGTAAAATTAAATATATTATAAATGTCATTAGTTACTCACAACGTCAAAAAGACATGACAACTGATAAAGCAAAGTCAGGGATAACCACTTAAAACAATATGAGCACTGAATACAGATGTACTACAACACTCAATGTTTTTTTTCTTTGATCCAACAGCAATGTCCAGTTACCTGTTCATTGTGAAAATAGAGTTACCTCATATTATTCAGGGTCTTATGGAACTGCCAGATAACTCAACGTGAGTACCAGAACATAGTACTGATGCGCTGAATATAGTGGGGTTCAAAATTGTAAAAGTTTTAAGATTCTGAAAAAGATGAAACCAATAAACATGATGTAAAATGAATGAGAACTATTGCACTATAGATTATGTACTATTTTAAGGTCACTAATCAAATAAGCAAATTTGTGACATTGATCATGTGAAAATCTCTTGAACATCACTTTATTTCATTTTTATTTAATTTATAACTCGGTGCATGCAGCTAAAACAAAATCTGAAGTGTACTTTCTGACTGCTTTTCATAATCATATCACTCCTTCTGACATATGTTGTGCAAAACATTTACATTTATTCTCTTTGTCAGTTACTGGTTTGTTGATGGGAGGTATCTCATCATTATCATTAGTGTCTTGGTCATTCTTCCCTTGGCATTGATGAAACGACTTGGTAGGTTCCTGCCTCCTTTCATCTCATTCTTTCATTTTGTTTTCTGTCTCTGTCTCTGTCATTTGTCATTCCATTATATTTCATAATAATCACAATCAAACATTTAGCCTACACATCTGCACTAAAGATCTGTGTTGAGTGTACCAAACGGCACTTTTAAATTCAAAGTCGTTTAACATTTACCGTTGCTCGTCAAAATTTAATGGGCGAAGGAATCAACACTATTGGCTTTTCGCTGTACATGCATTTATTATGTATTTATGCATTTATTTTAGGGTATCTGGGCTACACCAGTGGTTTCTCTCTCAGCTGCATGGTCTTCTTCCTCATATCTGTAAGTCCACTTTCGATCCACCTACATACAGTATAAAAACACCAGTCTACATAAATAATGACTGACATGTAGTTATGACAAATAAAAGCATCTCTCTCCATTGTGTCTTATTAGGTCATCTACAAGAAGTTTGTCACAGAGTGTCCTGAGGAACACAGCTATAACAAAACTGTGCCCACTGAAAGCATATACAACTCCACTGATGGCATGTGTGAAGCCAAACTTATAACTATCAACCCACAGGTTAGAGATGTAAACTGCAAATCAGACAATTATTATCATGTGTCCTTTTTGCTTCACATTAAACACAGTTAATTTCATGTGTTTTATTCCTCACAGACTGCTTTTACCATTCCCATTATTGCGTTTGCTTTTGTGTGTCACCCTGAAGTGTTGCCCATTTACACAGAACTCAAAAAGTAAGACTGGAATTGCACTTTTGTTCATTCACATTGGCTTTAAAAATCGTTTTTTTTAATGTACTGATATGTTTGCTTTTTTGTCTCCTTGTTATTTCAGTCCAAGCAAGAAACGCATGCAAAAGGTTGCTAATATCTCCATTTTGACCATGTTTGTCATGTACCTGGTGACTGCCATCTTTGGCTACCTTACCTTCTATGGTAAGAGAAACTTTACAAACAAATAATCAAATAATAAATTATTTATAATTATAAATTAATAAATTGTAAATAATAATACCAGAATTTCAAGGTTTGTGATATTTGAAAAAGTTTTAACAATCACTGTGTGTCTACATCTGTGCAGGAAATGTGAAGTCAGAGCTTCTGGAGATGTACAGTAAAAAAGACACCCTGATGCTGTGTGTTCGGCTGGCTGTGCTGATAGCAGTGACACTGACCGTTCCCGTGGTCCTTTTCCCGGTACTTCAATTTTTTCTGGTTTTCCTGGCTCATTAGTTACCGCGCACCTGTGCACCCTTCTAATCCTGGTGGTGTTTTATCGTGATGGTGGCCGTGTTGGACAGTGCTTCCATGTTGTTATGATTTATTTTTTTTTGATTTCGGAGTGTCCGTATTGCTATCGCTCATTTCCCCTGAAAGCTTCCACTTGTGTGTTGTCGTTATATTCCTTCTCCAACTGTTGCTGGACTGTCCTCCTCTTCTTAGATCCAACCTGTCCGTATCTTGTGCCACTCACATTTGGACCTCCCTGTCAGGCTCTCATTGTACACCCCCTCAGATCGCCACATGTAGAGGAGTTTAATGGTCACTCATTAAAACTGAATTCCCTTATTACAATCATAACCATTGTATACTGCGATCGCTTAGGATCATGATTGTGCTTCGTGACGTTTTGTGCCACATTGGCTCAACCAGCCACCTACCATTTCATTCTCGTTATCTAGGGGATATGTAGGTCGTACATGGCATCCACGCGACAGAACAGGAGTCCGTTTGAAACCCTTCGTCGACAAAAGGCTCCAGGTGGAATCGACAGCATGTAATGCTACATTCGTGATCTATGGTTCTTTTTTTTCAGCACTTTGTGTGATGTTTTCCAGGCTGATTGCATTGGACACGGGTTTCATCTTCATGATTAGGCATACGTTCATCATATGAGTGGGTCACCGGAAAGAAGACGCTGGGTGGCCATGAGAGAGCACAACTGGATTCCAAACACTTTAAAGACACATCTAATGAAAGAACAACAAAACTCTTGAACCTGTCAACCTCTGAACCAGGTTCAGTTTCATGTAGTTGATAGATATCCAAACAAGTGAACTCCTCATCGGTATGTCAAAATGAAAAAAAAGGCTGTTACCTAAATCAAGAAGAATTGACAAAGAAGAGTTGGACATATTATCTTAATAATAATTAACTGCTATGAGCTCTAAGAACATATTTGAAATCTATTTATGGAATTTTTAATAAAAGACCATTTTTCTTGCAAAAGTATTGCTGTTATGACTGGCAGATGGAGCTTCCTAAACTACACAAAACTGGTGGAAAAACTGTGAAACTGAGATGACAATTCACTATATCTATATTGCCAAAGTTGTAAACATGCAGTTTGAAGTCTACCTCCTTCTACACAGGGCAATTTTACAGTTACAGAGTCTGTTTTCTACAGCTCATAGTGCACATTTTGGGGTCCAAAAATCTTTTATTACTGAAAATTGTAGTTTAATACACAATTTTCATTCTAAAAACAATATTATCAACATAACAACAAGTGGAATGTTACAATCTGATGGTCCTAAACAACTTAATTTAATCATAATCTTCAAATATATTTATTTTTTGTTTTGATTTTTATCCTAAAACTAGTCCTTTAACATTTTATTTCCAGAGTTAATTTTGATTCCCACATATTCAATTTGGTCTCAAACCTCTGGACCCCACTGCATGTGAATTTCAGTTAATTTCATAATTTCATTTCAGACGCTTTGACTTACAGTGCATTCAGGTTATATATTTTTTACCAGTATGTGTGTTCCCTAGGAATTGAACCCACAACCTTTTGCACTGCTAACACAATGCTCTACCACTGAGCCACAGCAACATGAAGAGAAAATGAACAAATTTCTTTTTGATGGAATAATAGGCAGTTCTATTATTCAACATTCCTAAAAGCAGTTTATAACATTATTTAATTAGGACGAGTGTACAGTTTTGTGATGAATTCCAGCATCGTTTAAGCACAATGCTTCAATGTCAGAGGAAGAACCTGAAGTTAATGTATTTATTGGTATTTTTTTGTCTTGTTACAACATCAAAGAAATGATGTCTTACAGTACACAATTAGTGTTTAGTGCAGTTCTCGTCACCGTCATATGACAACATTTATTTACTGTTTTAGAGAGGAGAAGGAATATAAATGTCTGAATACTAATTATCTAGTAGTATTCCAGAAACACACAGAAATGTTGTATGTCATTTTGTTTGTTGTATAATTGGAAATACTTTTTGAACATCTTGAAAATGAGCATAGGCTACTTTTAACAAACTTTTAACAAAATGTTGTTGGAATAATTTATTTGTGGTTTACATGGTGACGTGTTTCAGTGACAAAACATTCCACTCCAGAAATGGGCCGGACAATGAATGATGTTGATATTTATTTATGTATTTTTTTGTGAAAGGTCACTACAGCACAAAACGGCATTGATGGGCCTGCAGAATTTATTATCAACCATAAGCTCACTGAAATGTTTCTGTGGTCATACTATGCCCCTCTGTGTTACTCCTCCTCATCAGTATCTGTGAGTTTACATGGACCAGGAGTAAAATTGTTTCCTGCTGGACATTACAACTAGGGCCTACTTTATCATAAATGTCGACATGTATGGTTATTTTGTATAGTCTTGTATGTACATATTGTTTGTGAAATGAAAGAAACCTTCCATTAATTGTACATCAGTGTACATATTCTCTGTACACATTATACATTCTTTTTCTGCACATATTGAACTTGAATGGTGAGAGAAAATGAATCGTAATACTTAACGGATCAATAGTTAGTGGGAAGCTTATTAATAGATTTACATTTAATTTAATTCACATTTCCCCATGATTGTTTTTTTATAAAGTGCCTGACATAAAATAAATGGAAACTACTGTAGCATTCCGCAGTGGTTAATGCTTAGAAATATATGTATTTATTGTTGAACACATTGATCCTGAATAATAAAGTTGAAAGATAGTAAAAACGACTTTTATTATATAAAACAAACAAAAATAAATAAATCCAACCAAAATCCATATATGGTATGTATTTGCAACATCACGAACACAGACTAGTGTCATTTCATTCCCAAATGAGTCTGAATCGTTTGACTAAATGATTAATGGACTCGCTCACAGACGGTTATTTGTCGCCACCTATTGGCGTATCAATATTACCGAATATTTACGGAAAAGTCAGACTGCCCTGGCAACTTTTTTTTTCTTCAAAAAGCACCTTGCAACAAATTTAGCTTTTTTGTTGTTGTTTTTTAATTAATTTGGCAACTTTTAGCAACTTTTGACAAGTGACTCAAACAATAAAAAGGCATTAACACTTTCCCTCTAAATTACACAAAAGAAAAAAAATATTGATGAGCTAGCCAGCCAAGCAGCACATCAGCCTGTAGAGATTTGAGAGAAGTGCCTAACAGTACAGAGATGACATGTGAATCAAGTTGCTAGCTGCAATAGTTAAAAAATATTGTTCATTGATGATACACAGGTTTGTTCTGTACACTGTAAGAAAAACAGAAAAGGCACTGAATATTTTTTCTGTCAGGGCATTATGTGTTAAGTTTACAGATATTTCCTTTAAACACAAAATACAATGCGTAATTTAAAACGCCGGTAAAAACCTGTGAAAAATTACTTCATATTACTGTACACAGGAAATTGTGCCCTATGGACGTTCCTACCAATACACTGTTAAAAAATAGGGCCTATAATTCGGAATGTGAATTTTATAGTTAGAAGGAAAATAGTACATAAAAGCAATTGTCAAAAATGTGCAACTGTTTAATAATCATCTATTATTTAATATGAAAAATATATGTCATAAACAAGTGTTTATATTACTTTTACAACTAATATAATTACATTATATTATTGTAAGAACAAATCAAAAATAAACGTATTGCATATATATTCTGTATTCTATGAATGATGCGGTTTCTTTGCGTCATGTTACATATTTAGGGGATAGGGCTTGAATAATTCCTATCATGCCTCGTGCTGACGCTTCATTTTTAGTTCCGTGATGCTTCCCTCAGTGAGGTCAGCCCAGCAATGCGAGCTCATGATGAAGACTCTGTGATGAGTGCTAATGAGTAATGCAGGAAGAGCTCGTTAAAGGCTTAGACCACAATCAGCAGCTGAGTAAGACTTGTGCTCACACACCGGGATGAGCTGCAGGCTCTGGTGGAGTTCTCAGGCATCTGCTTTCATATTAGCATAATTAGGTATCGTTTTTCGATTCTGGCTGCTTTTAAAGACATACTTTTAGGCAGAAGCCACTGATCTGGTGCCGCCACAAGACTAGAGAAAGGGCGGTTTAGTAAGCCAAAAAATTACATATTAATTTTAAATGTTTAAAAGGATTATATTATTAAATCATTTACATTTTCCTTACATTTACATTTAGTCATTTTGCAGACGCTCTTATCCAAAGCGACTAACAAATGAGGAGAACAATAGAAGCAATCACAGCAACAAGAGAGCAACAGTATACAAGTGATGTGACAAGTCTCAGTCAGTCTAAAACAGTGCACATAGCAAGGATTAAAAAAAAAAATTAATTAGACCAAAACGAATAGAATAGAATAGGTAAGTGCTAGTATTAATTGGTCAGGTGCTACAGTGTTGTCAGGTGAGACAAATTACAGTTTGTTAACACATAACACCGTGCACAGACAGATATTAGGCTGCCATGGCAGAAGATACAATGTTAGAATATGTTAATGCTGAAAAAAAAGATTGATGGACAACTTCTTGTTAACACTTAAAGACCCAGCCCAATAGGGAATAAAACCTATGGAAGGATACCATGAATGAGGTATTAGGAAGAATAGAGTGGATCATGTAAATCAGATATTAGCTCTCTGGAGTAACTGAAAGCTCAATGTGATGCAATGCAGAAAACATGGACAGAATAACGGAATCCAGTCATAAAAATTTAATTTACTGTATAATGCGGAATGTCACGGAATTAGGCGAATTTTGAATGCATAACTCAAAAGTAAAAAGACTGCTATTTAAATATGAAATCTGCATGTTCTGCGTGTCTCAGGGAATGAGCGGACATTTTTTCAGCTACTACACATACTCAAAGTATGCCTGCCTGATGTTTGTGATGTTTTCATGTCTTCGTCTCAATATTGAACACACCAAAAATTCATCTCCAGAGCTGATGGAGAGTAACTGCACCAGCATTTCATCAGTTAATTTGACTTAATATTGTCAGATCACAGAACTCAATGGTCTTCACTACAACCTAGAAAATAAAAGTTTGGTTTAATTTGAAGAAATTATAACAGAAATATATAGCATTGCACTTCTATATATAATAATAAACACATTAAAACTTCATTTTTAAGGAGTATCACACATTTTATTCCATGTTTAATTTTACATTTTCATTTCATTACATTGTAAAATGTTAATTACATTGCATTATTTACATGCTTTATGTCTTCATTTGAGTACCACCATGATAATAAATTTGTATTAAATTCTAAATCCAGAAAAATTAAGAGACAATATAGAAATTATGAAAAAATAAGTTCATAGGGTTCAATTATTGTAAAAATAAACTATTTCATTGTAAAATTTTAATGATTATAAAATTTTAATAAATTGCTGAAAAAGATTAATAAAATAAAATTAAACCATTAAAACAGAATTTGAGAAAAACATAAAATGGAACCTGGGAAAAAATAAAACACAGGGCCCTAATTACTAGGGGTGGACAATATAGCCTTAAAACTATATCACGATATTTCAAGAATATTTGCGATAACGATATTTATGACAATATAGAAAAAAATATGGAACAATGTTTTATTGGTGATTGCAGCTGGCAAGCAGCAGCATTTATTAGTGCAAACAAAATGAAGAGCATTTTCCATCCTTTGCGGTGCGTTAAGGCCAAAGTACTTTGGCCATCCGCGTCAGCGTCACCGTCCGCATTACGGCGTTTTCGTCATCAGGAGGGCTCACAGAGAGCCGCGC
>JADLZN010010805.1:0-24307 GCA_018155175.1 Sinocyclocheilus anophthalmus | reverse complement strand
CAACCGATGATGGATTTAGAAAAATATGACTTATATAAACTAGTATAATATAAACTGATTAATTGCCAATTATTTTTAAAATCAATAATATGAACAAACTTTCCACAGTGTAAAAATGTGCTCAATTTTATAATTTGTATATTTTATAACTATTCAAATAAAATAAATAAAAAAGCTTAATCACTACTGATACTTTTATGCCTGCTGTCACGGACAAGGCTTAAGCCTAGTCCCAGACTAAAATGCTCTTTGTGTTATTTAATCTCAACCCCCCCCCCCCCCCACCCACTCCCCCCCCATGCAATTTGCACTGATGTATCTTAAAATATGTATTTGTATCAAGATGCACAGCAGTAATGTATTTTAAGGCACATTAAAAAAGTAAATAAAATAACAAAATAATGTCCTAATTTAACTAAGACCTTGGCTAATCCTGTCTTAATTTAAGGGCCCTGGTCGGTGACACCAGGCGTAAAGGGATAGTTCACCCAAAAATGAAAATTTGATGTTTATTGCTTACCCCCAGGGATCAAGATGTAGGTGACTTTGTTTATTCAGTAGAACACATATGATGATTTTAACTCCAACCATTGCAGTCTATCAGTCATATAATGCATGGCAATGTTAACAAAATCTATGAGAGTAAAAAAAACCTGCACAGACAAATCCAAATTAAACCCAGCGGCTCGTGACGACACATTGATGTCCTAAGACACGAAATGATCAGTTTGTGTGAGAAACCGAACAGTATTTATATAATTTTTTACCTCTTAATACACCTCTATGTCCAACTGTCTTTGGGCACGCGCATGGCATCCGGTTCGTGAGGTGTGTACGCGCTCTGGCGTTTCCCAGTCATTTTGTGTCTTAGGACATCAATGTGTCGTTACGAGCCGCAGGGTTTAATTTGAATTAAATTGCAATGTTTTGTGCATGTTTTTTTTACTCTCATAGAATTTGTTACCATTGCCATACATTATACGACTGATAATCTGCAACGGTTGGAGTTAAAAATCATAATTTGTGTTCTACTGACGAAACAAAGTCAACTACATCTTGGATGCCCTGGGGGGTAAGCAATCAAATCAAAATTTTTTTTGGGTGAACTATCCTTTTAATACTATTTTGTCATTTACAAAAACAAAGTGATGGAGGTCAGATACATAGGACCTAAACCAGGGTTCCTCAAATTTTGCCCTGGAGGTCCAATGCGCTGCAGAGTTTAGCTACAACCCTGATCAACTAACCTTACCTGTGATTTCTATGATCCTGAAGACATTGATTAGCATGCGCAGGTGTGTTTGATTAGGGTTAGAGCTAAACTCTGCAGGAAAGTGGATCTGTGGGCCAGATTTGCGGATCCCTGCCTTAAACCAGTGTCTAAAAGTCCAATGTAATTCTAAAGCTATCCTAAGAGAATGTCAAAACCAAAAAGTGGATCCCATTGCAAGAAACAAAAATAATCCACGTCCAGGCACTCACATAGTAGGCAAAATATAAAAAGCCTTTATTGTGCGACAGGGCTACATGTTAAAAAACACCAACGCGTATCAGCCCAAACAGGCCTTTTGACATTTTGTTCCCTCTCTGGAGCACCCAAGGTCTCACTCGTGAGTACCTGATGCGCCCCTGGTCAAGACTTTTTTATTTAAGTATATCTAAGGAGAACTGTTGTGGTTTATGTTTCAAAAGATCTAATAGACATTAGAAGACAAAGGTAGCTGCTAGTGTGTCACGATACGGAATGTTCTAACTTCGATTCGATACCTTGAAAAATACCGATATTCGATACCACGGAAAAAAACTGCCACAACGTTATATCAAAGATGAATAAATACTGTAACAAACGTATTGCTCATTGTTCATTAATGTTGGTTAATACATTAACATTTGTATGATGAACCGATTTTAATTTCGGATTCACATATAATCATTGATCAACGCACATACATAGAGTGCTATAGTAAACACGGAAGCACAAACATGCATGCATCACATGCGAAAACCTCACTGGAATGACAGGACAAATTGCAAAATTTGTTAAATAATAACTTTATTCAGTAGATAAAAAAAATTACCTAAGCACAAGAGTACCTACTAGGGGTGACCCGAATAGTCGACGATTCGATGCTTAGAAAGGAGGATCCTGATTCGACTACCAGTCTAACAGTCGAATATTCGAAGAGGCTTATGATTCAAATAGAATACCGGTTTTCTCCCAATAAGTCTATACAGCCTAATGATAATGCTGTAAATAAGAATCTGAAAAGAAAGAAGCTTTAAAGGGGTCATATGATGCTGCTATAAAGAACATTATTTTGTGTATTTGTGTAATGAAAGGTGGTTTATTGGGTTAAGGTTCAAAAACACATTTTCCAAATACTGTACATTATTGTTTCTCCTCTAAGCCCGCCTTTCTGAAACGCGTCGATTATTACAAAGCTCATCGATCTGAAAAGCAAAGTGTGCTCTGATTGGCCAGCTATCAAGCGTGTGATTGGCTGAATATCTCAAGCGTGTGATGGAAATGTTACTTCCCTTACCATATTGTGATGCCTGCGGGGACTCTGCTTCGTCCATGGTGAAAGCCGATCCGGCGATCGACAGCACGAAGTTGAAGTATTTCCTCAGCGACCAGCACGGATCAGCTCCAGGCATGACAAAGCGATATCGTCCTCTTTTGGAAGGCCAAACAAAGTAGTTTCGATTTCACAACGAAACACACAGCATCTTCAGGACATGGCGGCAGCAACAACAATACTACAGCGAGATAAAAGTTACTCCTTCTTTCTTTGCTTTTTTTTTTCCGTGCAGATGTGGGAAGATTTGCATAACGCCGCCCAAATAGTGACGTAGACATGTGGGGGCGTTTTAGAACAAGCCATTTTAGGTAGGCGGGGGTGACTCTTAATTTTATAAAGAATATCTCTTTGAATTTGAGACTTTAGTCTTTGCAACTTTACAGATCTTTTTTATGCACCAAGAGCTTGTAACACTCCAAAGAGAAAGGAAAAATTGAAATCGCATCATATGACCCCTTTAAATAAATATTTAATCGGCCAATATATCCACCACCCTATAGATTTAAGTTTCACTTTCCATAATCCGTGACCGACAGAGCATCTTGGCGCAAGGATTTAAAACTTTAACAATACTTAAATTGACACAGGCAGAGTGAAAGACTGGTTTTTTTAGGTCAGGTAGGGTAAAAGTGATTTCAAAACATTTCAGCCGGTTAATATATATCGTGTATATATTACTTATCTCGTATAAGATGCATTTGGTTGAATTACGCTGCAGTAAAGCACTTCATTGTACGGTGGTTATCTCTTCAGCGTGCAGCACAAGCAGGACAAACAACAATGCATAGCCTTGTGACTGGGACTGTCATATACACAATATTATAATGAGAACACTATTATAATAAAATGCTGTGAATTTTTTTAGTTTAGTTATGCACGTTGCATAAAAGACGCGTCAAAAAGAAAAGAAGTTTATTCAGGCGCTTCACAGGGGACACGTTCATGCATTCGGGGGAATTTTGTGCGAGCTAACATATATCATATTATTATAACTGTACAGTGTTACATGTAAACTGATACATGTGTATACATTAAAAATATTTGAAAACAATCATACCATACACAAACAATCAGTATAAAATGTATCAGTATATTTCACTTAAATATAAGTGTAATATCTTTAGTACATTAAAATGAGGGTTACAACTGTTTACAGAAAAAAATTTAGATTTACTTTGAAACAAGTTTCACAAATCATTTTTAAAAATGGTAACACATTTAATTAAACGTGACATTTTGATGCAGAAAGACTGATTAGTATTTTCTTGTAAAGCACTCCAAAAGTCACTTTTACAGTATACCTGGCAAGCGGTACTCCTTGAATGCAACTAGTAATTGTGAAAAACAGAAATTACATATTGATTTTTGACTTGTATTGTACTGATAGACACATAAAGGCATCTCATAAGAAAATAACAGAAAGCCCATGTTTATGCTGGTACTATTGTGGATTAATGCTAATTTTATTTTACAAAGATGACTACAGTGTTACATTCTAGCCAAATAATCCTCTTTAGAATATGATGATCTCTCAAAAAAAAAAAGTTTTGTATATACTGTATATGTATATACACTTAAATTATGCATGGTAGTTCACGTTTCCCCAAATTACAGTAGTTGTAGTTGCACAATAGATTATAATTAAGTCTGTAGTTTCAATGCAAAAGAGAATATAATAAACTATGATTCTATGCTAACATCCTACTTTAACTGTGTTGTCTCTATACTTTGGTATTGATCATTTCAAGCACATGAACTGCAGTGCTGGAGTGTATTTCATGTGAGGGTGTCAATTTTTCATCTGTATTCAGCTTTAGTCTCGAGTAACATAAATACTGCCTTCAGGAGTGTTCTGAGAAATCATGCTATGCACACACTTTTTACTTTCCCCATTTGTTTGGCTCTCTCTTCTACGCACACACACACAACACACACACAGACACACAACACACACACACACATCACAGACAAACAGGACACAACACACACCACACACACACACACACACACACACACACACACAGACAGGGACACACACACACACACCACACACACTCCCACAGGACACACACAAAAACACACACACACACACTCACAAAAACACACACACACACACACAACATACACACACACACACACTCTATCTCTCACACACAAACACACACACACTCACAAACAAACAACACACACACACACACACCACAACAAACACAACACCAAACCACCACACACACACACACACACACAGACACACACACACACACACACACAGCAGACACACACACACACACACTCCACACACCCACACACACACCACACACACACACACAGACACACACACACACCACCACAGAAAGACACACACACACACACACACACTCAGAGACACACACACAAGGTTTGTTTGTGTGGAAAAGTGGGGACATCCATAGGCGTAATGGTTTTTATACTGTGCAGACCGTATATTCTATTGCCCTACACCAACTCTACCCCTAAACCTACCCCTCACAGGAGACTTGTGCTATTTCAGATTTTCAATACACTCATTCTGTGTGATTTATAAGCGTTTTGAAAGTGGGGACATGGGGTAATGTCCTGAAAAGTCACTTCTCCTTGTAGTACCTGTCATACCTTTGTCATTATACAAAGTATGTCCTCATTTGTCACAAAAATGCGCGCGCGCACACACACAGACACACAGACACACACACACACACTCTCTCTCTCTATCTCACACACACACATACACACACACAGATGCATGATCAGTCAACATTTGGATGAATTGTGTAGAGTAGAAGAAAACCATCTGTTTTTGACAGCTGCAGTTTTATGGTGACGATGACATTGACTATTGACTATTTAACACAAGCAACCTTAAAATTCCACCCAAACCATCGGATCTTTATGCCTCGATGAGAGAAATGAGCTCAATCTTTTATTGAAAAGGGAAAACCGCATCATCTGTGAGCTGCTTTGTTACTGATACAGTGCACTCTCACTGACAGTATTACTGTGCCATAGACAGCTGCAATAACAGGTTTTACCTCTCGGTTGATCTAATGTGTGTGATACATCTCTGCAAATGAGGCTGACAGAGTGATTGTATTTATGTCTCTGTATTCAAACAACCTTAGTGTAGAAAGGCAGTATTCACATGAATCAAGTAAATATCCGCAAGCGAATTGCATATATACAAACTCAATTATTTTCACTCATATATCACAAGCAAATGTCACATGCGAAAAATGCCCTCTGGTGGTAGCTTTTCAGGCAGCCATTGGTCTGTTCTGACTGCTAGTACAGCAAGTCAATTGGAATATCTTCCATAGCAACAGTCCTACATGGCAACAACTATCTTGAATACAAGATTTCATTATGGTCTGCCGCCCTGTCAAGAGAGACGTCAGTAGGAGTCTTTCATCCTGAGAGGGAAAATACACAGCTTCAGCAGCAACAGACAGATAAAAAGCAGCTCTCTGTAAGCATCACGAGTATTAACTCTTTCAGAGACTTTTTCATTTCATAACAAATACAGAACACAACCATAATAAAATAAAACAGCATCAGAAATTAGAATCAACAAGTAGCCAATGGAAAAGTATGAATGAAATAGTGAATAAATAAACTAGTAAATCGGTCAGTGATATAATGTGTCCAAGGAAAAAAAGGAAAAAAAAGTTCTTAGAAATGTACTGTTTTTGTATTCAAATTGGTTTCATAAGGTTCTGAAATTTTTTTTAAAAACAAATGTAGCATCAGGTAAAAAAAAAATAAATCCTGAACCCTGAAAAATGTGAGAAGTACACATTCATTAAAAAAAAATATTTTTTAAAATATAAAGTATAAAAAATATGATGTAACAAAGTTATAAATGTTATATTAAATATAAAACATTTTATGTAATAACAATTTAAAATATATTAAGTTAAATGTATAAAATATATATTATATTACAGTTAAAATTAAATATAAGTAGTATTATACTCTATTATTTATATAAATTAGTATTATTATATTATAGTATTATTTATAATTATTATATTAGGTGATACTACATTATTATTTATTGAGGCGGGCACCACATGATTGATATACACAGGGTACGGAAAGTATTCAGACCCCCTTAAATTTTCACTCTTAACAATATTGCAGCCATTTGCTAAAATCATTTAAGTTAAATTTTTTTTTCCTCATGAATGTAACCACAGCACCCCATATTGACAGAAAACACAGAATTGTTGACTTTTGCAGATTTATAAAAAGAAAAACTGAAATATCACATGGTCCTAAGTATTTCAGACCCTTTGCTGTGACACTCATATTTAACTCTGGTGCTGTCCATTTCTTCTGATCATCCTTGGGATGGTTCTACACCTTCATTTGAGTCCATTTGTGTTTGATTATACTGATTGGACTTAGGAAAAGCCACACACCTGTCTATATAAGACCTTACGCTCAAAGTGCATGCAGAGCGAATGAGAATAATGAGGTCAAAGGAACTGCCTGAAGAGCTTAGAGACAGAATTGTGGCAAGGCACAGTTCTGGCCAAGGTTACAAAAAAAATTTCGCTGCACTTAAGGTTCCTAAGAGCAAAGTGGCCTCCATAATCCTTAAATGGAAAACATTTGGGACGACCAGAACCCTTCCAAGAGCTGGCCGTCGGCCAAACTGGGCTATCGGGGGAGTAGAGCCTTGGTGAGAGAGGTAAAGAAAACCCAAAGATCACTGTGGCTGAGCTCCAGAGATGCAGTCGGGCGATGGGAGAAAGTTGTAGAAAGTCAACATCACTGCAGCCCTCCACCAGTCGGAACTTTATGGCAGAGTGGCCCGACGGAAAGCCTCTCCTCAGTGCAAGACACATGAAAGCCCGCATGGATTTGTGAGATGGTGAGAAATAAGATTCTATGGTCTGATGAGAACTTTTTGGCCTTAATTCTAAGCGGTATGTGTGGAGAAAACCAGGCACTGCTCATCACCTGTCCAATACAGTCCCAACAGTGAAGCATAGTGGTGGCAGCATCATGCTGTGGGGGTGTTTTTCAGATGCAGGGACAGGACGACTGGTTGCAATCGAGGGGAAAGATGAATGCGGCCAAGTACAGGATATCCTGGACGAAAACCTTCTCCAAAATGCTCAGGACCTCAGACTGGGCCGAAATTTACCTTCCAACAAGACAATGACCCAAAGCACACAACTAAAATAACAAATGAGTGGCTTCACAACAACTCTGTGACAACAACTTCTTGAATGGCCCAGCCAGAGCCCTGACTTAAACCCAATTGCGCATCTCTGGAGAGACCTAAAAATGGCTGTCACCAACGTTTACCATCCAACCTGACAGAACTGGAAGAGGATCTGCAAGGAGGAATGGCAGAGGGATCCCCAAATCCAGGTGTGAAAAAACTTGTTGCATCTTTCCCAAAAAAAAACTCATGGCTGTATTAGATCAAAATGTGCTTCTACTAAATACTGAGCAAAGAAAGGGTCTGAATACTTAAGACCATGTGATATTTAAGTTTTTCTTTTTTAATAAATCTGCAAAAAAATGTCAACAATTCTGTGTTTTTCTGTCAATATGGGGTGCTGTGTGTACATTAAGGAGGGGACAAAAAAAATTAACTTAAATGATTTTAGCCAATGGCTGCAATATAACAAAGAGTGAATAAATTTAAGGGGGTCTGAATACTTTCAGTACCCACTGTATATATATATGGTTTGTGTGGGTGTGGGGTGGTGTGTGTGTGTGTGTGGGTGTGTGTGGTGTGTGTGTGTGTGTGTGTGTGTGTGTGTGGGTGTGTGTGTGTGGTGTTTGTGTGTGTGGTTTTTGCACATGTTGATTTGACCAGAGCAGTTTGTTTTGTGTAAGGGTTTTCAATATAATACGCAGTGCATCAAGTTTTGATGAACATATTAATTTTTTGTTATATCTTTTTGTATAATTAATAAAAGAGAATTAATTAAATAAGGATCCTTTTCATGAATTGGTTCTTTAATTAAGCCCTTTTCTTCATTATGGACAGTGTTCCATCCTGACCACACACCATTTTTTTTTTACTTTTTGCCGACATGAAAGTCAAGAATGTCCTATTAGAAGACTGATTTAAAAATTGTTTAAACAGTTTTAGTGATGTATAAAGTTACATAGTTTTGTCTAGTTGAGTAATTTAAGGTGCTGGTGGTTTGTCAAACGTGTGGCTCCAGGGAGGCCGGGTGAGGTCAGGGACCTACAAAGAAATTCTTTACTGAGAAACAGGAACTCTAGTATGTGAGCAGTCTTGTATTACTCCAATAAAATCACTTCTCTGCAGCACACTCTTATCCTTTCATCTCTCTGACCCTGTTTTCGCCGCACCCTTGAAGGTTTTGCAGGAAATAAGTGATGGAATCTGAGTTGTGTGTGCACTCATCCACGCTCCGGTCCACTCATACCACTCATCAGAGCCATTACTCAAAATGTGCTGATGTTATTGCTGTGGGAGTGTGTGGCACTTTAGTGTCATTGTGAGAAATTCTCTAACTGCTCTTTCCTCATGCAGCGCCGTTCCATCTCCACAGTATGCACTCTCCGATTTGACTGACTGCATGCTACAGAGTCCACTCTAGTCTTTCATTTCCATCCTGTGGGAAAAGTTTCTTCTATTGGATCTATACGAACAACAGATTCAGATCTGCAGGCATTAGGCAGATCTGAAGGGAGGGATGGAGCTGAATATAATAGGCTGAGAGTTGACTAGAATATTTAGAATATCAACAGAATTAAAGTTTGAGGTTCAAACTACGGTCAAGTGTAGCTTTTTTTTCTTTACTAGTCTCACTGCTGACTGTTTTCCTGTCAAATGCAACCCATTAAGTGTATACAAATGGTTTAATACATAAAAGTAAAATATTAATAAAAAGTACGTGTTTGCAGAAATTAATACTTCTAATCAGCAAGAATGCATTAAATGTGACAGAAAAGACATTGTTACAAAAGTGTTCTATTTCAAATAAATGCTACGTGTTCTTTTGAACTTTTTATTCATCAAAGAATCCTGGAACATTTCATGGTTTCTACAAAAATATTAAGCAACAACTGTTTTCAACACTGATAATAAAGAAATGTTTCTTGAGCAGCAAATCAGCATATTCGAGTGATTTCTGAAGGATCATGTGACAATAAAGACTGGAGTAATGATGCGGAAAATACACAGCCAGATATAAATTATATTTTAAAATATATTAATATAGAAAATAGTTATTTTAAATTGAATAATATTTCACAATATTACTGATTTTTAACTGTGTTTGTGATCAAATAAATGCAGCCTTGGTGAGTGCAAGAGATCTTTTACCTTTTGAATGAAAAAAGTAAGTAAATAATGACAGATTTTCATTCATTCAATTTTATTTTTTGTGAACGATTCTGTAGTGCAAGGATTCATAATGAAAGCAGATTTAACTAAAGCTATTGAATCTTAACCTGTAACCAGTTCCTAATAGCGTTTAACTTTATGATACATGCCTATAAAGATGCTGCATGTTAGAAAAAACATTTTATGAGCTTGAATGGAAGATAAAAATCTGAACGTGTCAAATGTATTTTCACCACCCTACAATCGAGACCACGCAACATTTCTACTGAAGCCCATCCACTTTGAGGTTTGTAACACTGCATTTTCAGTCAGATTTTCTGTAATGCTCATCTCCAGTGGCAAACTGAATCACTGAAATCACTGTCTATTCTGTGGCTGCTCAATCATCTGTTTGAATTTGTGTGATTCAGGGAAAACGGGAGAAATGAGAGGAAATGAGGAAACACTATAGGCCCTACATCTTTAAATGCAGCTTTTTAAAAGAAAGATTTCCCTGATTTTTAATTCTGAGACTGTTCACGGCTGTCAAGATAGACAGGGAAAAAACGTTGAAGATTGACATGGCGGCAGGCCTTCCATACTGTCTCTGAATGACATTAAATGGAAAAGAGATGCTGGGAAAATCACTGTCTGGCTACTGAAGTCTGAGTGGCATGAGAAATCACTGAGCGAGGGGGAAAGCAGCAGTAAGGCGTCCCCTACGGTGCGGGACGCTGACAGCTCACTCTGCTGGACACAGAGAAAGAGATACACAATAGATCAACAGCATCAGGGAGAAGCAAGTTCTGTTTCTAACATCATCTTGATTATGCTCTGGCTCTTTTGATGCTGCAGTAAAAACAACTCAGTTTGCTAAGGACTTGAATAGCAGTCAAAACAATTCGGATAAAACCGACTTTGGTAAATAGACCTCAAATCTTCTAAACCTGGAAACAATGAAATGATGGCCCTTTCTGACTGCAGGAATAAGAGCAAATCTATTGATCACACTCTATTCTGATGCTTGATCGGTAACAGTATCAGTGCAGTAAGAGAGAAGTTCTGATAAACATATGTGACCCTGGGCCACAAAACCAGACTTAAGTGTCAATTTTCCAAAATTGAGATTTATACATCATATGAAAGAATAATAAGCTTCCATTGATGTATGGTTTGTTAGGCAATATTTGGCTGAGGTACAACTATTTGAAAATCTGGAAACTAAGGGTGCAAAGTATTGAGAAAATCGTCTTTAAAGTTGTTTAAATTAAGTTCTTAGCAATGCATATTACTAATCAAAAATTAAGTTTTGATATATATACGGTAGGAAATTACAAAATATCTTCATGAAACATGAAAAATGATTTTTGGCATAAAAGAAAAATCTATAAGGTGACCCGTACAATGTATTTTTGTTTATTGCTACAAATATACCCCAGCGATTAAGACTGGTTTTGTGCTCCAGGGTCACAAAATGGCATTTCCAGTAAAAACGAAATAATATGAACATTTCTAAACAATCTTTTAAAGGAATAGTTCACCCAAAAATGCAGATGTAGATGACACGACTCCAGTCCATCAGTTAACGTCTTGTTGTTTTTTTTTTTTCAAGAGGAAAAGCTGCATGTTGTAAGACAAACAAATCTCATGAAAGACGTTTTTAACTACAAAATGGCTTTCTGGATAAAACTGAGTCGTAATCATACCGCTTCCTCCAGTGAAAAAAAGTAAATGTAGGTTGTCTCTCACATCAAAAGTCAAGCCACATATTAGTTTCGATGCGGTTAAACGCGGCTTGACTGTGCAGATTTTTTCCTGGATTCAGAACAGAACACTCTTTCCCATGGAGGAGGTTAGTTATTATGGTTATGGAATCATTTTGCCAAAACATATTAATGCTGGATTTGTTTCAGCTTTTGTCTTCTCCAGAGGTTAACTGATGGACTGGAGTGCTGTGAATTACTTGTGGATTATTGTGATATCAGCTGTTTGGATTCTCATTATGACGGCACCCATTCACTGCAGTGCATCCGTTGATGAGACACTGATGCAATGCTACATTTCTACAAATCTGTTCAGATGAGGAAACAAACTAATCTACATCTTGAATGGCCCGAGGGTGAGCAAATTTTTGCTCTATTATCCATTTTGCAACATTGGTCTGCGTCTCCAAAGCTACATATTTCTTTATGGACAGCTTATTTCTTTAAATTTGTTTTTAGAAGTCTTGAAAGTTATAACATGGGGATTCGAAGGTAAAAGTAAAACAAACAAAAAACGCTCCGATCAGGTCCTTTCAGTCATACTTCGAAAGTGAACTTGCTGTTTATTTATTTTTATAATAAGCCATACTTTCACCTAAACTGAATAATTAAACAAGTTTAAATGGGTAAATCTTCTATACATATTTTTGATTCTTCATTTTCCTTTCTGACATACTCCAATTCTTTTTAAAACACACTAGACATGCTTATTCGCGGCATTTTTTGTGTGAAATCATATTTATTTTGTCTATCAAAAGTGTGCTGTCATAAGAGCACTGACATTTTAAGATCAATCAGTGCAAGTTTATTTCAGTTGAAAAAGCTCAGACTTACAATTTAGTCTGTGACTAGGCTTAAGCCTTGTCTGTGAAACCGGGGGTTAATGAGCTGATGAATTTAATCAGGTGTCCGGATCCTTGCTAAGTAGAGGTGTATATACCGTCAGAATAGCAAACATTACAATGATAATCAGAAATTTGTTCCTTAATTCTCTGAATGCCATTGGTTTTGGTTGTGATATTGAGTGTGCAGGTGGATAATTACAATGAATTATGACATAATCAGTATAAAGAAAACTTACTGAACTCCTGTCAAAATAATGCATTTTGAAAAATCACTTAGATTAGGTAGACAGTACTGCTCATATTTTCACAAACAGGATTTTTCATAAATGCACCCATTTTGCAATGTCTGGAACTAAAAACACAATTGTTTTTTAGCTCACTCCAATAATGTTCCATATAAAATGAGCATTATCATACTGAAACCTATGCCTAACAGCACAGTCGCCAGAATAAAAATGTCCCGATTAATTTACTCAACATGTCATCCAAGATGTTCATGTCTTTCCATCTTTTTTCAAGGGGGGGTTCGCAAAGAAATGAAGGTTTTTGATGAAAACATTCCAGGTTTTTTCTCCATATAATGGACTTCAATGGGACCAACGGGCTGAAGGTCCAAATCGCAGTTTCAGTGCACTACAGGATCCCAGCCGAGGAATAAGAGTCTTAGTGAAAAAAAAAGGGATTGTTTTTGGGTCATTTTAAAAACATAAAACATTTAACTTATTTAACCCGAAAGATCGCTTGCACTAGCCGGACTTCAAGCATTACGTAATCACGTTGGAAAGTCACGCCCACGGTCAGCTCTTCATCGGCCGTGCCCGGTTACACTATTCCATTAATCTTTGACTTGAAGACCTGGATTCCTAAAATACTTGATTAGTGCCAGATACAATGTTTCCACAGTGAACACAGAGACCATGTGAGCTGCAAAACACTTTACTGTGATGAAGCAAAAACACTAAACAGCAAAGCAACGTACACTTGTCCATAGCAGCTTTTGTTTGGTAAAATAATACATTAGGAGGACTTTAAAACTAAGTGGAAATGTGCAAACAGGTTTCTTACATACACACTTTAAAAAGCTGGACGTAAACCAAAAATGAAATAAAACTATAGCAACGTTTAAGAGCACAGTGGATTTTTACAGTTTAAGGCACTCAACATCAGCTCCCCGAAATCAGTCCTTGTATTCAGTGTATTTCTTGGCACATCCGTGAACTTTGCTGACTGCTTGAAGTCTCAGCATTGTGTTTGGATCCGGTCCCGTTTTGCTGCAGTGCCATCTGTACCGTAAACAAGCAAAAAGCGAGTCGTGAAGTGCTTAAAGATGACCATGCCTGAATCTCCCGCCAATAGCTTGTGGATGCAGTCAAAAGAAGTCGCCGGAAAGGTTGCCATTGTGCCATTATGGGAGTTGTAGTTTTTTCCTTCACTCGCGGCTCTGTAAAACTACATGTACCATCTGCCCGCACACAAAAACATGGCAGCCTCCTCTTCAGGATATTACAGTATGCTCTTCAAACTAAGGAAATATGCTAATACGTCACAACGTTTATATCATAGTGATACTTTTAATGTCGTGATAAGGACAATATGGACATCTGGATCCAAAAGTCAACTTCAGCCCAAAGTGCATTTTTAAAAGGTAGGCATCAAATGCTTTCTAGGTTGGAGGTTCATAGTTTGGAGACAATCGAATTAATCAAATTATTTAATGTGGTGTACAGTGTGCAGATTTGAGACTCACTTGAATGCTGACTTTGACTTTACATGCGCTCTGAACAGTGTTATTAAATACTAATAACTAAGTAATTTACGAAACATCCTTAATGAATAATATATATTGCAATCTAAATGATCACAGCTCATTAATTAAAGTGCATTTGGAGACCACCATTGCTAGTTGTCACATTTTTACTCCATTTAAATATTTCGTAGTAGTAAGTTTTTGTTCTTTTTAGTCTTGGATGCAAAAAATAAATAAATAAAAAAGTTTATTGTGTAAGAAAAATCTGACAATATTGGAATTTTACTTTGGGTAAGAAAATTCACACAATTATTCTATTTTAGAGGGTTTTAAACTTTCAAATGTTTGGGTGTAATGTTATAGAGACGCCTCTTATGCTCATCAAAGCTGATGTAAAATGTAAAAACATAAATATTGTAAAACATTATTATGATTTAAAATAGCTGTTTCCTATTTAAATATATTTTAAAATGTAATTCATTATGTGATGCAAAGCTGAATTTTCTGCAGTCATTACTCCAGTCTTCAGTGATCTTCAGAAATCAGTATAATATGCTGATTGATTATCAGTGTTGGAAACCGTTTTAATGCTTAATATTTTTTTGGGAAACTGTGATACTTTTTCAGGATTATTTGATGAGGTGAAAATTTAACAAAAAAGAACATCATGTATGCAAAATAGAAATCCTTTTCTACACAATTATAAGTCTTAAATCAACGTTTTATCAATGAACACCTCCTTGATGAATAAAAGCATTAATTTCTTTCAAAAAAGTAAAAATAAATAAATTACTGACCCCAAACTTTTGAACGGTAGTGTATATTGTTAGAAAAGATTTATATTTGAATAAATGCTGTTCTTTTTAATTTTAATCATCAAAGAATCCTGATAAAGTATCACAGGTTCCAAAAAAAATATGAAGCACTTAAAACTGTTTCCCAACATAATAATAATCAGACTATTATACTATGTTGAAGATCATTGACGCTGCAGAGGGGGAATGATGCTGGAAATAATACAGCTGCGCATCACGAAATACATTACAGTTTAAAGTAACCATCAAATAAAAAACAGTATTGTAAATGGCAATAATATTTCACATATACTGTATTTCTGATCAAATAAATGCAGCCTTGGTGGCCATAAGAGACTTCTTTGAAAACATACTGGTTCCAAACTTTTAACGGATATATATATATGTATAGATATATATATATTATTATATCTAGATACTGTTATATATTATATATTAATATCTTTGTAACTTAAAATGTCTTTAATGTCTCGTGATCATGTAAGTGTCGTGGCTGAATAAAAGCTATTAATTTTGTTAAAAAAAATTTGCTAACTCCACATTGTGGTGGAGTTTACACAGTAGTGTGGGACTTTGAAGCAAACATACAAAACCAATTTGTAGAGAAAGAACGTTTGTGTTATTGGACTTTTGACACGTTTTTGACAGCTTCCCTGTGTGACAGCTAGCCCTAGTCTTATCAGTATTAATAATTCCATTCATAATTGATTGGAATTGAGCTGCTGATGTCTTTTAATACCCGGTTTATGAAAGTTACTGTAAAGTGCCATCAGTTCGGGCGCCACCAACTCTTCATCTCTTGTGCTTTGTTTCCTAGTCTTCCTCAGATGGTTGGTGTTGTGGGTCTGGAAGTCCACGCTCAGATTCAGTCCACTTCAAAGCTCTTCTCTGGGCCTCGTGTTAGATTCTTGGCTCCACCAAACTCTCTTGTCTCACATTTCGATGCTTCATTACCAGGAACACTGCCAGTATGTAAATGAATTGAATTAACGTCGAATTAACTTTCTTAGATCTACATTATATCTGTCATATCATTGCATTTATAGATGCTATTAAATTTCCTAAGGTGCTGAACAGAAGATGTGTGGAAGCGGCTGTATTGACGGGCCTCGCTCTCAACAGGAAGTCGCTGTTTGACAGGAAGCACTATTTTTATGCAGACATGCCTGTGAGTTCCCTTAGCTGCACACATACTCTACCGTTCAAAAGTTTGGGATCAGAAAGATTTTTAATGTTTTTTAAAGAAGTCTCTTATGTCATCAAGTTGGCATTTATTGATCAAAAATATTATTATGATGTAAAATAATGTTTTTTTTTCTATTTTAATATACATTAAAATCACGTTTATTCCTGTGATGCGCAGCTGTATTTCCAGCATCATTCCTCAGTCTTCAGTGTCACATGATATTCAGAAATCAGTATAATATGCTGATTTATTATCAGTGTTGAAACTGTTGTGCTGCTTCATTTTTTTGAAACTGTGATACATTTTTTTTCAGGATTTTTTTTGATGAATAGAAAGTTAAAAAGAAGAGCATTTATGTAAAATAGAAATCTTTTCTAACAAGATACACTACCGTTCAAAAGTTCTAAAATAAGTGATAGCAAGATTTATATGTGGGAACATATTATTTTTTGAATAAATGCTGTTTTTTAACTTGTTAGTCATCAAAGAGAATCCGAAAAAAGTATCACAGTTTCCAAAAAACATATTGTGCAGCACAACTGTTGATAATTCTAATAATAAATCAGCATATTAGAATGATTTCTGAAGGATCATAAGACACTGAAGACTGGAATAATGATGATGGAAATCCAGCTGCACACAGACAAAGGATATTTTTAAGGATATTAAAATAGAAACAATTATTTTATATTGTAATAACATTTTGCTAGATTACTATTTTTTCTGTATTTTTGATCATGGGAATGCAGCCTGGAGGGAGCAAGCAGAAGAGACTTCTTTAAAAATTGCAAACGCTAATGATTCCCAAAACTTTTGAACGGTAGTGTATATAGGTGCTTAATGAATTTGTCAGCGTTTCTTAGTTTTATCTTCGTGTATAGAAGTGCTGATGATGCAAATGCAATGGACGAGAACATCTTTCATACGCTTCCAGCTCTATGTGGATGTTATTTTTGATCAGCTGCTTTATGGATCCATCGTTTGTCAAAGAGACATGCACATATATCCAGTGCATCTCTCTCTTTTCCTGAGCTTTAATGAAGCAGTGAACCATGCTGAACAGATAGGAAACAGAATAGCTGCCACTAATGTGGATGAATAACAGTGTCGGCTCTTAAAAGCATAAAACATTCAAGGACTGGTCCGAGCGATGTTTCAGCTTTGGTATTCAACCCACCTCCTGCGAATATTATCCTGAGAGCGTTTAGAAAATAAATAAAGGAATAAGAATAAAACTTTGTGATGCATCGCTCAATTCATCACTAGTTCAATAGTTCTCAGCAATGCCTGTCCATTTTTTTTTTTATTAATATAAACATTTTTAAGCTAATTCAAGATTTCTAAGCCAATTCAGCCAGCTCTGAGATGAATCACAACACTACAAACTTTGATTTGAAGCAAAAAAAGGACCATCAAAAGCAATTAGAAGTGTGTACGTTTTAATGAGAACATTTTGAATAATTAATAGAGCACTGCAGTAATGACAGATTTTTGTAGGCCGACCCAGAATTTCGTATCAAACCAAAAAAAAAAGGGATTATTGCAGAGAATAAGCTCCGTGACCAACAAAGGTTTATGATTCTTACACATTTTATCATGATAATCTTCACATATGAATGCAACTTTTATTTGAAGGCATGCAATACGGTCCTGCAAAAGTGAAAAGCTAAACAAAAAGCTATAAACAAACTACGGTTGAGGACTGAACATCACCAAACATTAAGACGGACGCTGTCTGTCTAATTTTAAAAAGTTCCCTGAAGTTTCCAGTTCGAATAGTTTGAAGAGTTGTGATTTATAAACACAAGCGCGGTTAGTGAGTAAATGCGTCTAACTGTTCGGTTGGATGAGTTTATGTACCATTGAGCAAATGCAAAGGATTACTGAAAGATTTTAGGTTGTAGAGAAAAGGTGGAAAACTATCTTGAGCTTTTTTGACAACCCCCAAAAAAACCAAAAAATATGCGGGGGTAAAAAAAAAACAAAAAAAAAAGGGTGGGTTTAAAAAATAAAAAAAAAACCACAGACCTTATTTCAGGCCGTTAACCAAAAGTCCATCGACTTCAGGACAATTAGCTAGTTTATAATATTCAGTATATATACGTAAGTGAATGAGTTGATTTTGAACATAGAGAGATGTTTTATGGGGGGCTACATTTCCTGCTTCCATGGTAACAATGGCTTTTCCTATTGGTCGATCTCTTTTGAGCAGCGTGGGTAATGTAGTACATGTAGATTTTCTTAAAATGAAGTTGAATTCACACTGATGTGTAGTTTCTACAGAAGCATATGCTTTCTCTTAACAACACCAGAGCTCAATGTACTTTTTCCTGAAAGATTTATTTGATATCATCATTAAAAATCAAATTTTCTTTGGAGAAAATAAATGAGATTTTTTTCCCCCCTTTGGAACCCACCTGTTGTGCTCTATTGGGTTTTTTTCAACAATTGTTTGGCTAAATTATATATTATATTAAATTCGTAATTGAAGATGCCCTGATTCTCTTGTGTAAAGATACAGCATGTGAGATTAACTCATAATTAAAAAGTATTATTCGATGAAATGGGAATGTCATTTTAATTCTGACACAAAATATCAGAAAGACAAAAGCATTCTAATTAATGCTTGTATTTGAACTGCAGGAAGAATGATTTGTGCAGTCATATCATCCTCTTTTTCTGTATTTTGTCTATTGTGATATAACATATACTGTATTACCAAACAGATTGCAAAATCTATTTTACGCCAAAATAATCAAAGGTGAGCTCGGACAACAGTCTGATTTGGCATTGAAGTGGAGGATGGAGTCTGTCACTCTTCATTAGCGCTAATTTAATTTCTTCACTGCTTATGTTTGTTTGTTTTTTGTGGCCAGGATGAGTTAGTTGATCAGGTACAACACACAGATGGTAATGGCTAATTGCTTTTTTTCTTTCCTTTACTCTTTTGCATGCCAGTAACCATGATATATTTCCAGTGGCTTTTGGTCACGGAGTTGCCATAGCAACAGTTACGAGTGCCCTGTTTTGCTTTGCGGTGAAACCGAAAGAGGTCGGAAATGTTGCCAGATCACAAGTATCTGTATGCGTTTTCATTTTGTCATAACCTTAACCCTGGCCTTTCAACACTACCAACCCTGTCAAACACCAGATGAGATTCTGATGACACAGAAGACTTCTGTGATTATGCATTAATGATATTTTAAGGCCATTTATTTAATTTTCAAATCAGGTTGAGGTCTAAGCCAAAGCACAGCAGTGTCGTTGATGCTACAGACATCCAAAAATGATGATTCCCTAAAATACAAAAGCCAAATATATTTTACCGTGTAAAACCCAATTTATACTGTGCAAAAATATTATAAATACAAAGTTTTTAAAGCAAATATATATTTTTTAATGTTTTGGAAGTCTCTTATGTTTTTCATTATGGAAGCCTGTTTCTGCTGCGGAATAAAAAATAAAAAAGGTAATTTGCGACTTTTATCCTCCGAATTGTGAGAAAATAAGTCAGAATTGCCAGATATAAACTCACGATTTAGACGTTTTTTCTCGCAATTTTTACTTATTTTAAAAATTGCAATTCTGACTTCTTTTCTCTAAATTGTGAGATGTAAACTCAAAGTTGCAAGTTAGTTTCTGCTATGGAATAATAATTTTAAAAAAGGTAATTGCGACTTTTTATCTCAAATTGCGAATCGGAATTGTGAGATTTAACTCACGATGACTTTGTTCTTGCAATTTTTACCTTTTTTTTACATGCCATTCTACTTTCGTTTCCTAAGATTTGTGAGATGTAAACTCGCAATTGCAAGTTAGGCTATTACAAGTAAAACAGTAATTTTGTAAAATAACTGTTTTCTGTTTTTTAATGTATTTTAACAGGTATGTTTGATGCAAAGCTGATTGGCATCAGCCTACTCCAGTTGTGCTGCGTAATATTTTTGTGGAAACCGTGATACACTTTTTTCCCCCGAGGATGAATATAAAGTTCAAAGAATAGCATTTATTTGAAATAGAATTATTTTGTAACATTATAAATGTATTTAATGCCACTTTTGATCAATTGAGTGCAATCCTTGCTGAATAAAAGTACAAAATATATAATAGAAACAAAATATTTAATTTCTGTTAAGTTCTATAAAGACTGTATTTTCTGTAACTCTGTATTAGTAGATGCATAAACCTGAAAATAAAAATAAAATCATGGCTGTCAATAGAATAAAATAAGTGTGATTGAATAATACAAGTTCTGACCAGTATTTTAAATGCAGAATGTTGATAATGTCAAAATATGTAAAAAAAAAAATTTTAATCTATAAATTTGGTTTTATTTTTACATAGAGTTGCAAAGGGGCAGAACATTTCCGGTAAATTTCCAGAAACTTTACAAAAATCCCTGGAATATTCCAAAAGTCCTGGAAAGGTTCCACAATTTCTGTAATGTGTCCAAAATTTACCGAAAATGTTCCCCTTCTTTTTTTACACCTATTTTTACGATATGTGACCCTGGAGCACAAAACCAATGTTAAGTCGCTGGGGTATATTTGAGCAATAGCCAAAAATACATTGTGTGGGTCAAAATTATCGATTTTTTTTTTTCTTTTATGCCAAAAATCATTAGGAATATTAAGTAAAGATCATGTTCCTGAAGATATTTTGTAAATTTTCTACTGTAAATATATCAAAACTTCATTTATGATTGGTAATATGCTTTGTTAAGAACTTCATTTGGACAACTTTATAGATGATTTTCTCAATATTTCGATTTTTTGCACTCTCAGATTCCAGATTTTCAAATATTGTGCTATCCTAATAAACCATACATCAATGAAAGCTTATTCATTCAGCTTTCAGATGATGTATAAATCTCAATTTCACAAAATTGTCCCTTATCACTGCTTTTGTGCTCCAGGGTCACATATTTTTTATTTGGCTCTCCTAGCACTCTGCTGCTGTTTGGAAACCCTTGGTCAGACACAGATGTGTAATAGATCTGTTTAGGTCTAGATAAACTAGCAATTAAAACGGTTTGGTGTGTGTGCTTGCAAGCAGGCTACCAGATCACTCAGCAGAAGGTTCCTATAGCAGTGGATGGCATGCTGGTCTACAGTCAATTTGAAGGTCGCAGAAGAAACCAAGTTGTAGCCAAGAGTGTGAAAATCAAGCAGATCCCGCTTGAGCAAGACAGTGGGAAGAGTCTCCATGATGAAGAACGCAGCCAGACTCTCATAGATCTCAACAGGGCAGGTGCTGCTGCGTCTTCACTCTTATACAGAGACATGAAGTCTGTATCTTTGTGGACGGTGTCTGATATGAATGTGTCTGTAGGTGTAAGTCTGATGGAGCTGGTGATGGAGCCAGAGATGTGTTGTGGAGAGGAGGCAGCAGCTGCTGTCAGAGAGCTTCAGCTCATTTTGCAGGCTCTGGGCACCTGCCAGGCAAACATGGCCGGTGATTGAATACAGCCCCTACTGCTAACATTGATCAGAACCCTGTCTATGCACATTTATATGGGTCTCTGACACATATCACCTTGCTTGCACCAACATTATCATAGTTAGTAATCCATCCAGTATCCATAAGGACTGCCTTTTGGTTATTTTCAGGGCATATTTCAATACTGATGTGCTTGCTCTGAAATTTGTTTTTTTGTCTAAAATACATCATTTTGACCAAATAGGTCCTGTTGTGAAATAGATTATGTTTAGATGCATACAGTAAAATCTAGTTAAGACAATTAAGGAACTTTCCCCTTACTGTTTTTCGTTACATAAACACAAGGAAGAATGACATTTAATCAGTTTCATTTTAATAAACTGCAATATTTACATATTTTAACTGAATCTTACTAATATTTTAACAATGCGTTACGTTACAATTTCTGTGCAATTTTCCAGAAACATTTTTGAGTAATGAAGCAAACAAATTGTTGCGTCAAGATGCAGTGAAAAGGACAGTTTGAACTGAATCACAGAGATTAACTGAACCTACAGACTTTTTTGCTACTGACGTTTAAATGAAAGATTTACTATGAAAACTTAGACAAATAAGGATTGCAAAAGTAATCCAATGACACAGTGTTTATAAAACATCGTGGCTAAAAAAGTTGTGTTACAATTACCACACTAATCATATTGCTTCATTTTATATTGGCAGCAAAATCATTAATATTCAATATATCGGCCAGCCCAGTACATGCTATTCTGTATGTCACCAAGATGTCTATTAAAGAGTGCATATCAAATATCTAATAAACAGATGTGGACTCACATACATCATAAATTAGGAATATTGCAGAAAGTTTCAATTACACACTTTAAGAACATTGATCAAATGCAATGTTTGTGTAGGGGACACACATTCAAATATGACCCTGGACCAAAACAGTCATGATGGTCAATTTTTTGAAATTGAGATTTATACACCATATCAAATCTGAATGAGTAAGCTTTCCATTGATGTAAGATTTGTTAGGATAGGACTTTATTTGGCCGAGATACAAACTCTTTGAAATTCTGGAATCTGAGGGTGCAAAAAATCGAAATATTGAGAAAATCATCTTTAAGTTGTCCAAATGACGTCTTAGCAATGCTATTACTAATCAAAAATTAAGTTTTGATATATTTACAGTAGGAAATTTACAAAATATCTTCATGGAACATGATCTTTACTAATGTCCTAATGATTTTTGGCATAAAAGAAAATCTATAATTTTTTGGCTATTGCTACAAATATTACCCCAGCGACTTAAGACTGCTTTTGTTCTCCAGGGTCACATTAATGAGGAAATAACTGACCTGTTCCTTCTTAAAGTGTCACCGCTCAATCAGCCTATTGTCTTCCTGTGATGAAAAATTCAATAGCTCTTGTTTAATCAAAACCCTCTGAAGCAAAATGCAGCAAATTGTTTATCTGGTGCTGACTATTCAACAGTGCACAGGGCACTCCAGAGTACTGTATTTCATGCAAATAAATCATTCAAATTCAAATGCATGCACTGTTTGTTAAGCAGGGGTTTTGAGAGCTGTGGATGGGTGAATTGTAATGACTGTTTGGAGTGATTCTCATATCAGATCCCGCTTTCACATGAAAGCCATTGTTACCTCTCTCTCTCTTTTAGCTGATATTTCCTCACAAAGGGAATTAGAGATCAGTGCAGTGATCCTCACAGATCTGGCATTAGTTTAATCTCACGCAGGGGTTTGAGTTACTACAGAATCAAATCCAATCTCCCCCCTGTTGCTTCTGTTACTGACTTCACCATATTAGTCTTTACAACTGCCAAAGCAACTCCCCCCAGCCCCCCACATCCCATCTCAGCGAATTATCAGGTACAGTTACCCAATTAGGTCGTATTGAGTTTTAGCAATATTCTGGTATGAAACAGGGGCCAAAATTAACACTTGCCAAAGGCGAGTAAAACCAGAAATAAAGAAAAGCTAGTTAAAGCATTCATGACACAAACTAATTAAAACAGAGGCAGGGCCTAAAAAGTCAAAACATGAGTGACTACGTCTTCACACTACTTTCAACACCTTTTTCAAAAACTTATTCCAGCAACTTTATTACATTTTCCAAAAAAAAAAATAATAATAATAAAAAAAAAAACTAGTCATAAGGTACAAGAAATTTACCAGAGAAGCTCAATGTGTTCAGAATGTGCACAGAAATCCAACAGAAAAATGGTGAGAACTAAACCACAGACACACACACCAATAAAGAGTTAATTCTAGTCAAGAGTTCATTCTAATTCTATTCTAATCGGTTCTAGAGTTTCTTTAAGGGTAAGGGACGGTAAGATTTCTTTGGAATCAACTGTTTCCTTTAATTGTCACAATTCTATGTAGAGTGAGTTACTGAGACGCATATTTGAAGATTTAAATCTAAGAGGTTTCATTTTACCTCGAAACCGGCTTGACGCTAGCGCTGCGACTTTTACACACACAAAAAAAGAAAAGAAAAAGTTAAAATATATGAAAATGCAGCTAGCCTACATCTTAATTAAGTAATGCAAAATACTGCTTCGTGGC